>JAGFBZ010001591.1:1800000-2317043 GCA_018398805.1 Hirundichthys speculiger | reverse complement strand
ACATCTGCCCCTTCTCATTCACCAGTTGGCATGAATTCGGTCATGTTTATTTTTGCTTGGGGTTGTAATCTCGCCTAGGGCACCAAATTGGGTAGAGCTGGCCCTGGATGGTCCAGTGGCACTGCAAGTGTTTAGGCGCGATTTTTCTCCGAAAGCAAAGATGTCTTGGAAGGAAGCGGACTGGACTGAAAGTACAACTCTGAGGCTGAGAAAGAACAGGGCAGACACTTCTAGAGGAAGCAATTGCAGCAAAATGTGTCATTGTGAAAGGCAGAGTTATTTAGAGTGTGTTTTTGGACTTATTAATTAAGGGTATGCACCTGGCAGACACTGCAATGGTAGTGATCTGCTCAAATTGGCACCATGTTACATGCTGACTGGTGAATGAGAACGGGCAGATGTATAAGCTGGAGATGCCAGGGATTGAACCCAGGGCCTCACACATGCAAAGGAATGCACTCTACCACTGAGCCCCTCAGGAAACAGGTAGTGACAGTTGGATTGTGACGTGGCAAACGTGATATCCCGATGGTTTGTCCCTGTCGGCTCTCTGTGCCAGCTGGCATTGAGCAATAGGCAGAGTACGGATACAGATGAGTTGATGACATGACTATGAGATAACTCTCCATCTTTAAGACACAGCGTCGTGTCTATCAGTGTACAAAAGGTCATTTACTATATTGTTAGAGCATGTAGCACATGAGCTTTTGTTACTGCTATTTTTTGCCATAAAAAAAAAAAAACAGAAATGTACATTAAACTGCAAAGATTTGAAGCAGAAACACTCCAGTGGGCAGGAATTAAAGCTGGGTCGACTGCTTGGAATACAGCTATGCTAACCACAAGAATAGAATAGAATAGAATAGAACTTTATTAATCCCGCACTGGGGAAATTCACTTGTAACAGCAGCACAAATTGGACAGATGAAAAAGTAAAAAATTGCACAGTGTTTGTAGTAAGTACTTATAAAAAAATAGGCTAAAAAGTAATAATAATATAAAATGTATATATAGTTTTCAAAAAATATACAAAAATTAACCAATTGTTGGAAAATAAGCTATATATACAGGAGTGTTTACAATATCTACAATATCTACACATATATGAACATTATATGTTCATTACACTATACCACCATCAATTCAATTCAATTCAATTCAATTTTATATGTATGGCATCTGTTACAATGTCAATTGTCTCTAGGCGCTTTACAGAGACCCAGAGCATGACCCTCGAGCAAATATCATTAACTAAAAAGTAACATTGAATCCTAAACAAGGATAATGGCAGGTAAAAAACTCCCACAGAGGGAAAAAAAAAACCTTAATGTCACATGTAGATGAACCACCATGCACACAATGATTCCTACAGGCTATTTAGACCATTAATTAACCTAACATGCATGTTTTTGGACTGTGGGAGGAAGAAGAAAACTCACACAAGCACAGGGGGAACATGCATACCCCACACAGAAAGACCCCCACCAACCAGGAGCCTTCTTGCTGTGAGACAACAGTGCTGACCACTGAGCCACCGTGCTGCTAGCTATTGATGAAGACTGTTGTATTTTATATGTAGATCTTTCAAATGCTCCCTTAGTGCTTGGTCCCTAATAATCATAATAATAATAAACATTTGAAATACAGTTCGGTGCTCTGGTCCTAACTCTTGGATTTATATATTTTAAATGTAGACTTTTTGACATGCACCATTGTACTGCCTATTGAAACAGAGAGTTAGCGCCATCTGCTGGAGGCAGTCGGTAATGCGAGTAGAAGATGCGATCCAAGGAGTTGAACTGGGGGAAAAATTGTTGCTGATTATTATGTAGAAGAATGATGGTAGAAAAGACGACTAAATGCAGGACTAAATTAACAGTTTTTTTCTTAGTTCTATTTTGTTGTGAATGTTTAAATGTCTGAGGGATAGTGAAAACACAGACTTGTGGAGAGTGATTTATTGGAGTGAAACGTGTCTGAGAAAGTTTATAAAATTTGAGGGTTAAAGTAGATGCGTTGGCCGGGAATCGAACCCGGGTCAACTGCTTGGAAGGCAGCTATGCTAACCACTATACCACCAACGCACGAAAACCGGTGAAACGGTACGATTACAGAACGTGTGATGGGAAAGCAAAGATATCTTAAAAGGAACTGGACTGGACTGAAAGTACAACGCTGAGGAGTGAACAGAGCAGACACTTCTAGAGGAAGTGGAAGTCAGAGCCACCTTAGAGTGTGTTTTTGGACTTATTAAGCTGGACTGGTCATGCAACACAGAACATCTGTAAAAGAGGGGCCAGTGTAGACTGTACTTCCTGAGGAGGCTGCGATCTTTTAACATCTGCAGGAAACTGCTGTGGAACTGCATCGGCACTGTTTATGTCTTTGATGAGAAGAATGTAAAAGTTAGTTGTTCCATCCGTTATAGGATAGTTTCTACACAGTTATTATCTCTGCCCATGTGTCCGCTCTGATATTGCATTACAGTTTCAACACATCATTATAAAATTGAAATTCATTTTACCATTACTATTATTAACAACTGTGAGTCCAGTGTTGCTGCTGCTGCTTAGTTCTCCTCCTCCTAGTGTACTTGTCACATTTGATATTGTGCCTAATGATTCCTGAAATTCAGTAGCCAGGTGATGAAAATGCAAACTGCAGCAGCAGCTGTTTTTTTTTAGATTTTATTTTATTTTTGCTTGTACAGTCATAAATATATCTACTCTCTATCTGTCTAGATGCACTCAGAAAATATTTGCAGATGCCCCAAATAGCTGCTGGAGCGGTGCCTTCTGATCAAACACAGCTCCCTGAAGCATGTAAGTTTATTGTTTGTCGTTGTTGTTGTTGATGTTATTGTTATTAATGTAAATAGTAATTACAGTAATGAAGTTATTAGTCAAATGAAATAAAGTCTGTTTATTAAGTGAAGTAGAATGACGCAACAAACCTAATGCTGTGGTGTTACAGTAGGGATGTCCTCTATGTCCTGTGACAGTTGCTGCTGCAGAGAGGAGCTTCTCCAAATTGAAGCTCATCAAAACATACCTGAGATCCACCATGTCCAGATCCACCATGTCTCTGGAGCGTTTAAATGGACTTCCCCTGATGAGTATAAACCGTGAGATGTCTAGGCAGGAGTCATTTGATGACACCATAGATGCCTTTGCTGCCAGGAAGTCCAGACATGTAAACTTGTAGTCTTTAGTTAAAAGACAAGTTTAGTTGAAAGTAATTGTTGTTTGTCGTTGTTCAAATGCTCAAATTAAACTATCGTGATTGCTCAGTTGGTTGTTGTCATTAAATTGCAGTGGGCTCGGGGGGGGGGCACCGGGTTGTAATCTCGCCTAGGGTAGCAAATTGGGTAGAGCTGGCCCTGGATGGTCCAGTGGCACTGCGAGTGTTTAGGCGCGAGTTTTCTCCGAAAGCAAAGATGTCTTGGAAGGAAGCGGACTGGACTGAAAGTACAACTCTGAGGCTGAGAAGGAACAGGGCAGACACTTCTAGAGAAAGCCATTGCAGCAAAATGTGTCATTGTGAAAGTCAGAGTCAATTAGAGTGTGTTTTTGGACATATTAATTAAGGGTATGAACCTGGCAGATACCTGAGGGCCACCACAGGTCTGCTCATCCTGTTAGCTCAAATTGGCACCATGTTACATGCTGACTGGTGAATGAGAACGAGCAGATGTATAAGCTGGAGATGCCGTGGATTGAACCCAGGGCCTCATACATGCAAAGCATGCGCTCTACCACTGAGCTACATCCCCTCAGGAAACAGTCCCTGACAGCTGGATCATGACGTAGCAAACGTGATATCCCGATGGTTTGTCCCTGTCGGCTCTCTGTGCCAGCTGGCATTGAGCAATAGGCAGAGTACGGATACAGGTGAGTTGGTGACATGACTATGAGATAACTCTCCATCTTTAAGACACAGCGTCGTGTCTATCAGTGTACAAAAGGTCATTTACTATATTGTTAGAGCATGTAGCACATGAGCTTTTGTTACTGCTATTTTTTGCCATAAAAAAAAAACAGAAATGTACATTAAACTGCAAAGATTTGAAGCAGAAACACTCCAGTGGGCAGGAATTAAAGCTGAGTCGACTGCTTGGAATACAGCTTTGCTAACCACAAGAATAGAATAGAATAGAATAGAACTTTATTAATCCCGCACTGGGGAAATTCACTTGTAACAGCAGCACAAATTGGACAGATGAAAAAGTAAAAAATTGCACAGTGTTTGTAGTAAGTACTTATAAAAAATTTGGCTAAAAAGTAATAATAATATAAAATGTATTTATAGTTTTCAAAAAATATACAAAAATTAACCAATTGTTGGAAAATAAGCTATATACACAGGAGTGTTTACAATATCTACAATATCTACACATTAGATTAGATTAGATTAGATTTACTTTATTGGTCCCCGTGGGGAAATTCATTTTCACTTGACTGTACATAACAGAAAGACATCATAGTGTAACACAATCGCAAGACAACAACGACAGTAGAGACATAACAGTGGGACATGGACAGAAACTAATGAAAAACAAAAACTGGTCAGTCTGTCAGCGGGGCCTGTTGTTGAGGGCGGCTATAGCTGCAGGGATCAGGCTTTTGCCAAACCGGGCCCTCCTATATTTTTGAGCCCTGTACCTGCGCCCTGACGGTAGTGGAATGAAGTACTGGTGTAGTGGGTGAGTGGTGTCCTGGACTATTGTGTTTGCCATACGGGTGATAGATCTGTTATTTAATTCTGTGAGGTTGGGTGTGGGCAGGCTGATGATTTTTTAGCAGCTGTATTTGTGATGCGTAAGAGTTTGGTGGGGCGGTTGGTGACAGAGAGCATGGTGTAAAAACATGTGGAGCAGTACAGGAGGATGGGTTGGATGATGCTTTTGTAAAGTAACAACAGGAGATGGGGTGCAACGTGAAGTCCTTTGAGTTTGCGGATGGCTGATAGTCTCTGTTGGCTCCTTTTTTGAATGTCTGTGGTGTGCTGGTCGAAGGTGAGTTTATTGTCCAAAGTTATTCTGAGATATTTGAAGGTGTCAACTGTCTCAACTGTCTGTGTGTTTATGGTGATGGGATCCTGGGGTGAGGGGGGGTTGAACCATATTTCTTTTGTTTTACTGACATTGATGTCCAGGTAATTGTCTGTGCATAGTTTGGTGAAGTGGGTGACTGCGTTGTGATAGTCCAGAGTGGATTGGTTGTCAGAGAGAAGTGCGAGGATGGCTGTGTCGTCTGAGTATTTGAGATATGTTGTGGTGGGTGAGGTGCTGCGGCAGTCGTTGTGGTGTAAAGAACATAGAGGAAAGGGCTCAACACACACCCCTGTGGGACCCCGGTGTTGATGGTGAGTACAGGGGATGTGGTTGAGCCCACCCTTACTGCTTGCAGTCTGTCAGTGAGGAAGTTGTGGGTGAGATGGATCAGCTGTGGGGGAAAGTTGAGATGGTGTAGCTTCCGGATCAGTATGTGCTTCTGTAGGGAGTTGAAGGCAGAGCTGAAGTCCACGAAGAGGATCCTGGCGAAGTTGCCCGGGGAGTCCAGGTGCTGGAGGAGGAGGTGTAGCAGCAGGCAGGCCACAGCATCCTCAGTGCCCCTCCTGGCCTTGTAGGCAAATTGGAGGGGGTCCAGGTGTGGGGTGACAAGTGGGAGGATGATGTTCAATAGTAATTTCTCCAGGCACTTCATTATTATGGATGTGAGGGCTATGGGACGGTAGTGGTTGAGTTCTGAGGGTCTGGGTTTTTTCGGGATGGGAATTATGGTAGCGGTTTTCCATAGTGTGGGTATTGTGGCGGACCGGTATGATTGGCAGAAGAGTGAGTGAAGGATGGGAGCCAGCTCCATGGAACAGCTCTTAACCACCCTGGCTGGAATACCCATCAGGCCCTGGGGCCTTGCCTGCCTTACAGAGACTCAGCTGGCGCCGTACCTGCTCCTCCGTGAAGGGGGCCGGTTCTTCGGGGTCTGGTGGTGGGAGAGCTCTCAGTAGATCCTGGCATTTTGATGAGAAGTCCTTGTTATCAAAACGGGTGTAAAAAGTGTTTAAGTCCTTGGTGAAAGTTTCTGGGTCACTGACTGTGCATGTGGATTTTGGTTCGCATCCAGTCAGGGTTTTCACCTTCTGAAAGGCTTGCCTTGTGTTCATATGGCTGAATTCTGTTTCCAGTTTGTTTTTGTAATCCAGTTTGGCTTTAAACACCTCGTTTTTTAAATTCCTATTTGTTGCCTTAAGGCTGGTCCAGTCCTTGTTCCTGAAGGATTTGTGTTTTTCCCTCAGGCTCTGCTTTAACTGTGGAGTAATCCATGGTTTGGAGTTGGGATAGACTGTTATTGTTTTGGTTGGGATTGTGGAGCTGATGCAGAATTTGATGTAATCCGTGATGGCAGAGACCCTGTCGTCCAGATTCCCATCAAAGATGTCCCAGTCAGTGCAGGCTAAGGAGCCTTGGAGTTGTGTAATGGCGTCCTCCGTCCAGTGGGGGGCACTGCTGCGAAGTGGTTTGTGGCGCTTTAGTATTTGTTTGTAGAGCGGAAGTAAGCAGATGACGTTGTGGTCAGCAGCTCCGAGCGGTGGATATGAACGGGCACGGAAGGCATCGGTGATGTTCCCGTAACATAAATCCAATACGTTTTCCCCTCTTGTTGGAATATCCACATACTGTTGGAATGATGGTAGCACGCTATCCAGTCTGCATCCGTTGAAGTCCCCCATATATGTTCATATATGTTCAAACATATATGAACATTATATGTTCATTACACTATACCACCATCAATTCAATTCAATTCAATTCAATTTTATATGTATGGCATCTGTTACAATGTCAATTGTCTCTAGGCGCTTTACAGAGACCCAGAGCATGACCCTCGTCCAAATATCATTAACTAAAAAGTAACATTGAATCCTAAACAAGGATAATGGCAGGTAAAAAACTCCCACAGAGGGAAAAAAAAACCTTAATGTCACATGTAGATGAACCACCATGCACACAATGATTCCTACAGGCTATTTAGACCATTAATTAACCTAACATGCATGTTTTTGGACTGTGGGAGGAAGAAGAAAACTCACACAAGCACAGGGGGAACATGCATACCCCACACAGAAAGACCCCCACCAACCAGGAGCCTTCTTGCTGTGAGACAACAGTGCTGACCACTGAGCCACCGTGCTGCCAGCTATTGATGAAGACTGTTGTATTTTATATGTAGATCTATCAAATGCTCCCTTAGTGCTCGGTCCCTAATAATCATAATAATAATAAACATTTGAAATACAGTTCGGTGCTCTGGTCCTAACACTTGGATTTATATATTTTAAATGTAGACTTTTTGACATGCACCATTGTACTGCCTATTGAAACAGAGAGTTAGCGCCATCTGCTGGAGGCAGTCGGTAATGCGAGTAGAAGATGCGATCCAAGGAGTTGAACTGGGGGCTTGTGGAGACTTGTGGAGAGTGATTTATTGGAGTGAAACGTGTCTGAGAAAGTTTATAAAATTTGAGGGTAAAAGTAGATGCGTTGGCCGGGAATCGAACCCGGGTCAACTGCTTGGAAGGCAGCTATGCTACCACCAACGCACGAAAACCGGTAAAACGGTACGATTACAGAACGTGTGATGGCACCGCGAGTGTTTAAACACGAGTCTCTTCCGAAAGCAAAGATATCTTAAAAGGAACTGGACTGGACTGAAAGTACAACGCTGAGTGAACAGAGCAGACACTTCTAGAGGAAGTGGAAGTCAGAGCCACCTTAGAGTGTGTTTTTGGACTTATTAAGCTGGACTGGTCATGCAACACAGAACATCTGTAAAAGAGGGGCCAGTGTAGACTGTACTTCCTGAGGAGGCTGCGATCTTTTAACATCTGCAGGAAACTGCTGTGGATGTTTTACCAGTCTGTGGTTGCGCCTTGTTTCATGCGGGTGTATGAGAAGAGGCAAATGTAAAATTTGGAGATGCCGGGGATTGAACCCGGGGCCTCATACATGCAAAGCATGCGCTCTACCACTGAGCTACATCCCCTCCCAAAACTCATTCTGACAGCTGACTGATTGTGACGTGGCAGACATGATATCCCGATGGTTTTTAAGCAAAGGCAAAAAGACAAGACAAAATGGAAATGTACATTAAACTACAAAGTTTTGAAGCAGAAACACTCCATAGGGCAGGAATCAAAGCTGGGTCAACTGCCTGGAAGGCAGCTATGCTAACCACTATACCACCATCATAGTATGAAAAGATCAAATCACCCAAAATTCTACATTTTCTAAAAAGAAAAAACAAACAAAAATAAAAATGGACAAGTGATTCGCTTTAAACAATGTTTTCTGATTCCTTCATAGGAGAAAAAGTCCTGATGCCCAAAAGGACACCACCTGCATCACTTCTTCCTGTAAACTTGTCACTTTCATCATGTGTTCGTGAACATGTTGATAAATGGATTGTTGTTGCTGCAGGTTCCTTGTAAATGTGTGGAGTGGATCCGTGGCACTTTACGGGGATGTCAGTTTTAGGCAGGAAGTCTGACAAACGGGCCTTATAGGAGCAGGTTTTTAAACCAAACAGGGGCAGTCTTTTATTGTGAGAGAAAACAAGACATGAAATGATTTCATACTCACTGAATATTAATGTATATCATAGTTTTATCCTTTTGCTCATATGTATTTCTATAGATATTTATATATAGTTACTATTAAACAGTTTGGTTTTCCTTGATGAGTCTGTATTGTTGCCAGTGTTGTTTGACTCATTGACACCATGTTCTTTAGGTTGACTGCTCATCAGAGCGCTGCATGAAACCTGAATTCAGCTCCATTTGATCACAGGGATCAAATGGAGCTGATGGTAGAATATCTAAATAAAAACAAATCAACAAATTACAGTGAAATTCACTGAATTATAAAATATTATTCATTTTTCTTGTGTACACCTGTTGGAAATAACTCAAGAGAAATAAAATTCAAGAACACTTCTTGTCATTAGTATAATTTAATTTAAATCACAACACAATGAGTCGCTGCACATCAGTTTGTCCAGTAGAGGGCAGCAGATATCCAGCAGCAGATATCCAGCTTCAATACTCACAGAACCATGTCAGAATCCCCAACAGGAAAAGGATGAAGATGAAGATGAAAGGCTGTCAGCTGTCAGTTTTATTAATATGGTTATAATTGTTATTTATCACCTACTACCATTATCATTACTGCAGGTATCAGTAGCCATGACGCACAACCTCCCAGCTTTAAAAACTCTTTCCCATGACACACTATTTTGCCACTGACAATCCATTTTCATTTAGAAAAAAAGAAAGAAAAAACTCTTCCTGAAAAACAATTACAGTATTATATGTTTTCTGTGCTGCTCTCTGTTTGAAATACTGAAATGGAGAGAAGCTTCCTGCTTTATTTCCTGGTTCTGTGGCTAATTATAATGTTATATACAAAACCCACATAGCCGCAAAAAAGTTCAATACCTTAGTTGGAAGGGAGATTTTAATTTAATACAAAGTGAATGTGTAGATAAATTGTAAATGGTCTGCACTTTCATAGCTCCTTTTAACCTTTAATTAGGTTCTACAAAGTTCCTGACAATGTCTATCTCATTCACTTGGTTAAACACAGTCACACCACTTCTTATAAAGTACACCACTTTAAGGCAGACTTTTTAAATGTTTCACTTCTTTGCACTTAAGAGCTGGAAACAGACTTGTTTTTTTTTATGCAGAGACAACAGCTGGGACACGAGCACTGGTCAAATTTTACAAGTGACTTTGTATGAATCTAAAGGTTTCTCAGCCTTTAAAGGACAAACTCAAGCTCCCAGACCTTACTTCCTGCTCTCTGGCACAAAAGGTCCGTGAAAGCCCATAAACTGTACGTTACGTGACAAGCCCTGTATGATGTCACCCACAGGTTTTCCGCAAAGTGATTTTGAAGCCTCTTTTGCTCTTACAGTGCGGTTACCATGTCGCAAAAGGGTGAAATCAGCAGGGTTCTTTCCAAACATCTCCATTTCAAGTGTCACTACAGAAATGAGTGCTACCAGAGCTGAAACAAAAACTAGCAGAGCTCCGCAGCGACATCTGAAGGAGGCAGCGTTGCCAGGTGGGAAATGTAGGATTATCGTACCAGAGACTCAGAATTTTCGTATTTTGAGGGAAATTATTGTACATCTGTCATAACCAAAATAACAAGCCCAATGATGCGCTGTAGTCAAGTATATTCACTCCAACGTTACATAGCGTCCCACAGGCACTCACAGCTTCGAGGCGTGAGTACAGAATGGGTTAACGGTACCACATCAGCCCATAAATCACACTTGCGTTGGACTAATGTGTCCCCCAAAAACAAATTAGAGGCGGGAACTAAGAGCCAAATTATGAGGCCTGGATGCAATTTTGGATACTAATTTTTTTCCCTTGCTTTTTCTCTTCTGCTTAAACTCTGTTTAAATCTCGCTCTCTCAACTTCCTGATCTGGTCCTGACTGTGAGCGTCTCGTGAGGCGGTCGCAGCTGACCAATCAGCCTATCATGATCCTTGTTCTGAAACAAACACTCCTATCTCATGTTCAGCAAAGCACGATTGGCTGGAAACATGTCACATGGGAACAGATGCCTTCAGGGTTCACAAAAAACTCTCCGGCAGACAGTTGCAGCAGGCAATAATTTGAAATGGTCAAATTATCGTACATTTGGCCTTTTTTTGGACTATTGATTGTACATCGTACAGAGGCCCAAATTATTGTATAAAAATACGATAATTATCGTACACCTGGACCTCCTGTTTCAAAACGTTCAAATGCAGCGAAAGTAATGACAGCTAGCCATTGGCTATGCTGGCCGCCAATCAAATGCTTTCCTGCCATTTGACTGGCTGACATTATTTTGTTGCTATACATAGTTTTAGCTGATGTGGTACCACCCCCCACCCCCCCATGCAGTTGTTATGGATGTGAGATCTAACTATGGAGACCAAAACAATTTTTTGTACGAAGGTGTTTATTTCTGCTGCAGTTGGACATTTTAACATGGAAGTCAAGGGAGGTTTGCTCTCTTTTTGTTGGTCCACCTAGTGGTCAGTTGAGGAACTGCACCAAAAACTTTTCCTGGTAGCACTCAACTTGGAAGTTAGGATGTATTGCCACATTTGTGCCGTGTGTAACTGTATTGCATCGATCCTCTCCCTTATTTTTGATATTTGCTACAGACATTTGTTCAGACATGAGCAAAAAGGTCATTTTTAAGAGTGGTATGAAAGATGAGAAGAGAGGAGAAAGGAGGGAGAAAAGAGGAGGAGGAAAGGGTCTGGGTTATTGCTTCTAAATGTGCTTTATGGGGTGGGAAGAGCGTGGATCGTATGAACCACCCTGGTTCTGGCGGCCCCAGTCCTGACTGAGAGGCTGGGTCACTGCTGTGTTGCTGAAAAGATTAGACAGTGACAGAGCAGCTGTGGAGCCAGAGAGGCTGGGTTTCTGTGGGCTGCTGTCTGTTGAAACAAACACTCACGTACACAGACTGAAGGGACATAAACTAACTCACACAAACACACCAACTGAGACACAAACACATGCACAAAATAGATTGAGACAAAAAAAAAAGAGAGTCGAGCGTGCATCCATATTTCCTGATCTCTTTCATTTTCCATACCTGCCTTCAGCCTGGTCATGGTCGCAGCGGTGCTGAAGTCTATTCCAGCTGTCATTCCAGTTGATAAACAACAGCTCACATTCAAGTTACAATTATCAGTCAGTGTAACATGTATGTTCTTGGACTGTGGGAAGAAGCTGGAGCACCCAGAGAAAACCCACGCAGGCACAGGGAGAACATGCAAAATCCACACAGAGATTCAAACAGGGAATCTTTTTGGTCTAAGCTAATAAGTGCCTGGATGAACCACATATTACTGTCCATCAAAGACTAACTTAATTTAACTGTTTGGGCCAGTTGTGGGCAGGGTGAGAATATCGTTTCCATCAAGACACTAACTTCTTTAACAACCTCCTTGACTGTTTAGGCGATGTTGCTGTCACACTGAAACCAGACCAAATGTGGCCCAAATGAATTCTTGCCTAATCACGATCTTGCATCCTAATTATGTGTGTGCAACAGTTTAGTCTTGGGAAGGTTTGTAGAAGTCTGATGATTTAGCATGCTGTTGTTTTTGATGTGTCTGGAGGTTACTATGCTTTCTCCACAACAGTTTGTGCAATCTTAGATTTGGGTCTCAGAATTATAAAGTTCAGGTTTTCTGTTGCCTGCAAAAATCTCCATCAGCACACGTCCAGACAGTTGTTCTGTGTTCTTTCTCAGGGGCCCACTGAGCTTTTGCATTATTTAAGTGTTTACAATTATTCTTTCTCAGAGGCAAAGGTTCATTCTTTCCCGAAATATTGTTCACTGTTACATGTGACTTCACTTTTGTGAGAAGAAAACTATGCAACAAGGTTTCCACAGATGTTGATGGACAACGGCATGTTTGATGGGTTATGAAAGCTAGAAAAGTTATGTATGATGCAGAAATGGCACTGGTAATTACTGCCATGCAGCCATTTGCAATAGATCAAGCTGACAGTGTATCCAGCTGCTTCACATTAGTTTAAAAACGTTCTTTGAGGAGAAAAAACAGCACCCTTTTCCATGACTTTTGGTAAATTCCCATCCACTGTGCTTTTTGTTACGGCAAATGAAATAGTTTTCAAAAGATTTCAACTGTTTCAAAGTAGTTTTTCTGCCACAATAGCAGCTCAGAAACCTATTCATGAACCATGACCTTTCCACAGTCATATGCATTATGTCATGCTTTTTGGCTTATATCCAAACCATCTCATATAGTTTGTTGTTACTTTACAATGATCTCTTGCAGATGTGAATGTTTCATCGGCTGGCCTCATTGCAGGTCTCTGTAATCTTAGAAAAACAGAATGACAAAAAAGCTCTCTGACATAGTTTCCTTAAGTCAGTAACATACAGGCCACAGAGTTTGTACACCTGTTTTTCATTTCTTTTTTTGCTGTGTGATGTCAGTGAAACCATGCACAGAAGGCTCCTTGGTGATGCTTCACACCAGCTACATCCCCGTTCCAGCTCCCCGTCTTAACTTCACTGCAGCTTTACCGTGACTGGAACGAGCCGAGACAGACGACAAGACCAGGTCTAAGCCTCAGTTAAAAAGAGTCTGAAAAGACTGGAAATCAAGGTTTCATTTGATGAACAGCACGACAAACGGCTAGGACCAAGAGAGACTTAAATGTTACATTTGTTAAACTGGTACTTCACGGTGTAAGGGGCCCCCGTCCCCCCAGAAGGTGCTGATGGGTCGGTAGAGTGAATTGTGTCTGGTATGTTTGAAGTGAACATTATGAGTGGGTTCATACTCCAAACAAACACATTCAAACAATGTCTAACATACAAATGATCCCATGTGGACGGGCTAACTGGGAATTTTTGCATTGCAGGACCACTTCCAGCCAAAGCTGTTACCCGAGGCCACGACAAGCATGCACTTGTAATTTGCAAGCGCTTAACAAGTAGAAGAAATTTACGAGGTCAGTCTGGAATTAAATGGTACCAGCCAGAGAAACTCGCAGTCAGTCTGTAACGGGTCACTTCCCCTTTCTTCTAGAGAGTTAACGTGTCATGTCTACTGGAGGAACTGCTCCATAAAATAAAGGTGTGCAGTGAAGAATTTCTATTGTACTTGTACAAAAACCACAACTGTTATTTCTCAATAATAATGTTGTTCTCAGTCTGGAAAAATTAGCAAAAGAAAAAAAAGAGATTATCCTGAAGAAATGATACATTTCTAAAAAATATTCTTTCTTTTCTTCCTTTCTGTTTGTAGAGTTTTGTCATAATGCAGCTAGTTTGGGTGTATTTGTTATGGATTTTGAACCTCACAGTGTCTCCATCACTCTGGAGAGTCCAGAAAGCACAAGCGTGTAATGTTGTCAGGAATATTTTAAACAGCTTAGACCGGATAAAACATTTTAAAACAGCAAGCAATCAAATCTTATTCTGATGGGTTTCACATCTAGATAATGATGGGATAGAAGATTATACAGAAATACATCTTATATTCTTTATGCTAGCCAGTATCTTCTAAATTTCTAAGTTTTCATTTTAAAGTTGTCTTGTACATTTAACATAGTTGTCTTCCTGTTATCTTGACCCTTTTAATTCGTTTAGTTTTCCCGTGAGATCCATTAGAGCTCAGCATTGTGATTACTTTTTAAATCACATGTCTTGTGTTATATTTAGGTTAAACAGGTAACTGGCTCAGTATCGAGGCAAGAAACCTGTTAATTTGTAGATAACTTAATCACATTTTAGCATTTTCAGTTTCTATGTAAATAAGTAAAAACACTGATGTCTTTTATTTGCATCAATGAAGGTGAAGTTTAATAGAGCCGATGTGAAATGGGGCCATCTCTGATCAGTCAGTGCAGATTAGCTCTCCGGGAAGAGAGCAGCAACTCTAATTTTGGTTTTTACATTACATTGGTGAATATTTTAAAAACTACAAAACAACAAAAACAATATGGTTCTCTTAGAGAGGTTTTTTTTAAGTAGTGTTTATTATTTTCACCACATTTTTTATGGATTAAAACACTATAAACTGCTGAAATGTGGCATCTTTAAGTTCAAAATTGATTTTCATGGCAGAAATAAAAATGAGAGAAAGTTCTTTCGGTGTATAATTCAGTTCGTCTCAGAGGTACACAGGACTGATTGCCATGGAAACACATTTATAAAAGATGGAGCCTTTTTTCCGTAAGATATGAAGAAACTCGGCTGTAGGACAAAGTTCATATAAAGGGAACACAGTCTACAATTAAACTTTTCTGACACCCAGAATAACACTCATTTAAGCACCTCGTTGACCTTAAATAAGATCTCATTGAGCTATCATGGACATTCACTACAATTAAAACACAATATGCAGATTGCAGCTGGGGAGGATTGCATAGTTTTTAAATATTACCCTGTCACAGAGTCTGCAGCTTTCAAGAGATGTTTTCCTTCAGGTCTTTTCTTGCTCTGCTGCTGCTGAAGCCCTTCAGTCGGCAGATTGATGCTGACAGCTTTGTGCTCAGGTCACTTTCTCTCAGGCTGTCATTATATAAATACTCCAAAGCATTCATATTACATTTTTCTTGACCACAAATACAAAATCACAAAGTATATTATCAGCGTAAACTGCAATTAAAAGCTATAGGGAAAACACCTGAACTATCGATCTGCAGAAACAATTGTGGCTATACGGTTAGCAACATGAAGTGGAGTCAGGCCACTCATAAAGAGAACAAAAGAGAAGAAAAGAGGTCTTGTTAGTGTATGCAGAGCTGCCAGAGTACATCGCTAGTTTGACCTCATTACAGGGGCTTATACTAGTCCCATAGTTGTTGAGGGACATAATGGGGCAGTTAAATACTCAAGAATGCAAACTCATTTGGCATGCAGCAATGAGACTCGACCCACACAAACCCAGCTCGCCTACAGCTCTGAAGCCTCCTGAACATACACAAACACATGGACTATCACTGAATGATACGCAGGATGTAGAACAAAAGGAGTAAACACAGTGAGCTGCAGAGGCAAAACTTCCTTGAAGCAAACATTCAGTTCATTGGGTGGTAGATTTTACAGGATTGTTGCATCTTTTACAATATATCATAAATACTCCTGGTTAAAAGGGTACGTTTTACACTTGGGTCAAACATTTCTTTTTATTTTCTGATTGAGAGTGAGAGATATTTATGTGGATTGGAAAAACAACTTTCTGATTTCAAGCTTTAAATGACAACAAACAGTCTGGACACAAACAAGCAGAAGCTATGAGGAATAATATTTGAACACAGATTTACTCACAGGAGATCCGTATGGCTGTAATCCCTCAGTAAAATTCTCATATTCATATTTGAATATGAAGCTTGCCCATATCAAGTTTCATCACTGTTTTCAGCTGAGCTCTGTCTGCTCAACAAATGGAGCGTGTTCAGTTGTCATCATGTCACATTTGAAATTTAGGTCACATAATAACATGTTAACATTATTAGGCAAGTGGGTAGTCAGATTTAAATAACAAGCTTAATCTTTTCTAACCCTCTAACCAGCCGTCCTCCCAGTGAGACATGCATCAAGAACCTCCTCAAGAAGGCATCCTGACTATTTGCCCAAACCGCCACAGCTGGCTCCTCTTGAAGTGGTGGAGCAGAAACCTTAATCCAAACAGGACGGGATTTTTTTTAACGATATTTCCAAGGGAGAGTCAAGCCACCCTGTGGAGGAATCTCTAGTCAGCCTCTTGCATCTGTGGTCTTGTTCTTTTGGTAACTACCCAGTTTGTGACCAGTGGTGGGAATAGGAACACAGAGATCCTTGAGTTTTGGCTTCAGCACAGCAGAGAGGTCCTCATAACTGCAGATGCTGCACTGAACTGTTGATCATCTGACTCCACTCCTCTCTGACTCTGATATCTGAGTCTACCTCTGCATTAATGCTGCCATGGCAGACATATAAATGATCTCTTTAAATGGCAGGGGTACGACCCGATACTGTCAGAATCTGGCTTTTTTGGCTTTGCTGCTGATAACAATCCAGATGGTCTTTTTTTGTCTTTTATACCAATTTATTCCCTGAGAAAAAAATGAAAGAAAATCTGGAATAATGTCTGCCCAAAATACACATTTTCACCATGTGATGGTCCATCCCAGATGTTCCTGAGCCCAGATGTCTCTGAGCCCAAACATCTCTGAGCCCAGATGTCCCTGAGCCCAGACATCTCTGAGCCCAGATGTTCCTGAGCCCAGATGTCTCTGAGCCCAGATGTCTCTGAGCCCAGATATCTCTGAGCCCAGATGTTCCTGAGCCCAGATGTCTCTGAGCCCAGTCCGTTAGCCCAGATGTCTCTGAGCCCAGACATCTCTGAGCCCAGATGTCCCTGAGCCCAGATATCTCTGAGCCCAGATGTCCCTGAGCCCAGATATCTCTGAGCCCAGATGTCTCTGAGCCCAGATGTCTCTGAGCCCAGATGTCTCTGAGCCCAGATGTCTCTGAGCCCAGATGTTCCTGAACCCAGATGTCTCTGAGCCCAGATGTCTCTGAGCCCAGATGTCCCTGAGCCCAGATGTTCTGAGCCCAGATGTTCCTGAACCCAGATGTCTCTGAGCCCAGATGTCCCTGAGCCCAGACATCTCTGAGCCCAGATGTTCCTGAGCCCAGATGTTCCTGAACCCAGATGTTCCTGAACCCAGATGTCTCTGAGCCCAGATGTCTCTGAGCCCAGATGTCCCTGAGCCCAGACATCTCTGAGCCCAGATGTTCCTGAGCCCAGATGTTCCTGAACCCAGATGTCTCTGAGCCCAGATGTCTCTGAGCCCAGATATCTCTGAGGCCAGATGTTCCTGAGCCCAGATGTTCCTGAGCCCAGATGTTCCTGAGCCCAGACACTGATACTGTCTGAACAAATTAAAACATAAGGCTCTTTTTTTGCACAGTAAAAGTTTAAGATGCACTATGTGGCTTCATATCGTTTTGGTTTCCTGCAGTAATTCCTTCCCCACATGGTTATTTCAGATACTGATGAACGATGGTTCTTGATGTAGTGAGGGATCTGAGATAATTAATATTTATCTTAGCCCTGGGTTTTTGTCCTTTATGCCGAGAAACTACTTTGGACTCCTTGAACCATTTACTGATATTCTCAATAGTAGAAGAAGAAATATGAAAACTCTTTTCCAATCTTTCTGTGAGAAACACTGTTTTTAAACCTTTCTCTTATTTGTTGGCAAAGTGATGATCCTCTGACCATCTTTGGATACAGATTTAAGAACACCTTTAGTTTTTTTCTTTGACCTCCTTATTAGCCCTTGATTGCTCCCTTATTAACTTTTTTGCAATAGGGTGCACGTCTGGAATTTAAAATTGATTGTATATTAACAAATGAAATAAAACTGATTGAAAAACATAATTAAGTATCTTACATAACTATCTTGGGTTTGTATTGTCTGATAAAAAAAATCCAAAAAACAAACAAGCAAACAAAAAACAAGTCAAAGTGAATGCAACACTCACTGCCTTTTCTTTTATTTGGATTTTATGTATCATGCCAACTTTTTCTGGTTCGGTGTTGTAGATTGCATGTAATTAGCAGCACATTTGTGAACCAAAGCTGACAAATCCTTTTATGACCCTGTGGAATTTCCTTGAGCACCACCCTCAGGAAGAACACAATATTTTATTCTTAATGATAGTAGTATGCTAAGAATAGAAAAATCATTGTTCCATGGATCCGTGCTTCCAGCCTACATCCAACAGCAGGAAGTTCAAAAGTGACAGACCACTAGAGTGTCTTGACTTGTTGAGTCAAATATATATTTGTAAAGGAGTGACTTAATACCTCTGGTTTGACATGACTGTGCACAATAAAGATGTAATTATGTTCCTCAGATGAATTTTACTCACTTTCACATGTTTTTTCATACACTGAGTGTCAAATAGAAACACCATCAAACCAGTCCAGACGTACTGGAGAACCTGGTCCTGCATACAGAGTATTCAGTAATATTACAGTAACAGTACATAAACTGCATCTCTGTCGGACTGAAGACGTCATGGTAATAACAACAATACAAATCTCTAACTTTAACCACAAAGCCGAGGTTTAATTGTAGGGTCCATCAATATGGTTCTTTCAAAGCTGTGGATTAGTAGAAGACTCTGGACCTCAAAACTACTGAGAGACATCAGCACTCAGCTGCACTGATGAGAAATCACATTTGACTACCTGCAATAATGGTTTCTAAAAAGTTCTTCATTTCCTGTTCTAAACCTGAAGAGAAAGAGAGAAGGAGGGAAGTCCAACTGAAATGATTATCCATCCATGAATCCATCCATCCATCCATCCATCCATCCTTCACTCTATCCATCAGCCCATCCATCCATCCATCCAGCCATCCATCCATCAGTCCATCCATCCTTCTATCCATTGATTAGTCCATCCATCTCTCATCCATCCATCCATCCATCCATCCATCCATCCATCCATCCATCCATCCATCCATCATCAGTTCTGGAGAGAATGTCAGTGTAATAACTATTCAAAGTTATTAAAACTTGTGAAGAATAACTTTCTTCCTTTACTTCTAAAATGAATTTGGATCAAATAATTAACAAAGAGAATACTGTTGCTAATCGCTGATAAATTCCCAGTCGTGGCAGTTATCTTAAATAAGCCTTAGCTGTAGTGTTATATATTTTTAGACTGTCAATAACAAATAAAACCAAATAGGAACAATTCATGGATTTAATTTTGATGTAACTATTAATAATAGTGATTTCGTAGCTACTGGCTATGCTTGACATTTTCTTTACCTTTCTAGCACAAACTGAATAACCATTTCATTGGCTTATATTTGTAGAAATATTTTCTTAGTTAAAATTTGGACTTTAGAATTTAAACACTGCTAAGTTAAACTAGTTCACATTTACGTTACTGATAAGTAGTGATAGATGAAATGTCTTGGATTTCATTTGTCCTATATAATATATTAAGTGGCCCAAATTTAAATATCACAGCAGCTACAGTTCAGTTTCCATACATAAGGCAGGCACTGTGTCCTCTGATTTTGTTGACCCCCTAAAGTTGCCTTTCTTGTATAACTAAGGGGACAAAATTTTATTTGGTTTTCAAAATATTTCAACAACCATGAGATGAAAGACCAGGTTCTCCATTTTGCATCATCAACAGATCAAATTTTCAGACTTTATTACACAAAATATCTACCCTAGAGTTGAAGTGTCAATCTGCGTTTACCGTAGGGGTGCAACGGTACAGGAGGCTCATGGTACGGTCCGTACCTCGGTTTTTGTGTCACAGTTTCTGTACGGATTCGGTACAGTTTCAGACCACCCGCTACCCGCTACCTAAACCCATGATCACAAGATACCGAGTTTGCGGAAAGCGCAACTCGCATGTCGGCGCGCAAAAGAGCACGTCCAAATGGAATAAATGTGCGTCCACCTGGTTACATGTGGACGTGGACAAACCTCTACCTCTCGATTACGCATCACCGTATTACTTGCATACATTTTTATTCTCTTGAGGTCAGAGGATGTCTGGTCAGCAGTTGTGGTGGATGTTGGAATAGTCACGGACAGACACGTCAGTCTGTACAGCTGTGACATGATCTCATCCAGATGTCTGCTGTGGAGGAAACCAAGGAGATCTCTGTCAAGCTGGAAAAGGTTGGATGCTGGAATTTACTTCCGATATGTCTGAAACTGTTGGTGGTCGAGGAGGGACAGGAACATTAATTGTTCGTGATCTTCCGCATCCAACGATTCGTTCTGCAGTATTTTAAAAAGCACATCAGCTGCGCCAAGACGCACAACTGGTAACAAGTGGATTTTACGCAGGTAAGATCACGGGTTTAGGGAGGTGGAAGATTGCGTTCTGTTAACTGTTTTCACTCCCTCGCCGGTGTATTCAACAGCAAAACCAAAATGCTCCCACACCGGTGATTAAAAAAACAGTCTAACAGTTTTCCCAATTTCTCTGCTACCGCTGGTCCATGCCTGCTTGTTTTTTTTTCTTTTTCTGCATCTATGAGCTGCAGACATCCGGCCAAAGTGTGATCGGCTGGTCACTGTGAGTGAGCGGAGGCGAGTGCACATTGACATGCAGTGGCGGGCCTGTTGCCTAAAAGGCACGCACGCTCACGTGCAAGTCCAATGCAAAGTTATTGGAACATAAATATCGCGGGACATAAAAGCGTATTGTCCCGTGCAGGTCGTACCGAACGGTTCAGTATTTTACCGAGTCCCGTTGCATCCCTAGTTTACCAGTATAGGCCCGATGTGTTCCTCTGCAAACAATAAAGTGACAAAGTGAAGAACACTCTAAATGATGGGAAACCAGTTCTATTTCCTTTGTGAGACCAACACCAGGCTCTACGGTTGTTCTGTTTTAGGCTTTCCCAGCTAGAAGATGTTCAGCATCATTCATGGCTGCTTTTCTCTTCCTGTTTCCAGTAGCTGCCTTCAGTGGTGCATCAGAGAGGTTGAGAAAAATGACAAACAATGACAGGTCAGTGATCAACGTGTACATTTACTTTTGTTGTGGCAAGACTGTACTGCTTCATAACTACCCAGTCTGACACTGCAACAGGCTTCCTGTGTAGTCTGAACTGTTTCTTCAAATCTATCAAAAACATCTTTTCAAGACATTTCTTACTCCATTAAAGTTCTGTTTCCCAGTCAGAGAAAAGGAAGAAATCATCTGATATCAGCAGAAACAGCAGAAGGTCACGGAGACGTAGCAGCTTGTAGTTCGCCTGTCTGCTTTCTGAGTGTCTGCTTTACAGGTCTCATGTCTAATTACTGGTATTTGAAGAATTCACCCTGTTACACAAGATTACTGTCATCTTGTAGACGATCAACAACAATAAGAGCGTTGTATTAGATTCCTGTTTTGTAAACAAGCAAACCTTTATGTTTCATGGTTGACACAGTGACATACTAGGATCTGGAACACATTTGCAGCCATAATGCTACATGACTTAGAGAATCATCCCACGAACAAGGGATGAGTTGACATTTGCAAGGCCTTGTTAGCAAATGACAGGTCCATCCTTTTGTCCTGCTTTAGCTCCTCTGTGTTTTCCATATGGCTGCTCGGGAGTTTCATGTTCACGAGCCTCATCAACGATTCTGACTGTGGTTAGGGATCATTTGTTTGCTATTGGTCTGTCTCCCTTGGCAACGTGCTTCGAAACGCGCAGCTGTGGAGACTATTCAAAGGAGGCAAAAAGGACAAAGAGCAGAGGTGTCAAGAAACTCTGCCACATAGTTCCACCTCAGCAACTCAGGTCAGATAGACAAGTTTAAACCTCCACATAATGCAGCCTCTCTTTCACTGGTGTTTGACAGTAACAGACACTGGTCTATTGACCTTCAGCATTTTGCATTTTATGAGACTATGAGTCTCAAAGACAGAGGAGCAGGTTTAACTATGGGGAAATTGAATGTTTACACGGGCTTGGTTTAATGGACAGGATATGTGGACTGTTAGCTGTTGCCACTGGAGCAAACTGCAGATTGATTGTCCACTGCATGGAGACCAATCCTTCCTATACAGGAAGAAACTCAGTGAGTGTTTTTCTATTCATGTGAGCACATCAGTGAGGTGACTGTAAGGGTGAGGAGCTCTAGAAAGACAAATAAATGAGAACATCCCTTTTCAACCCATGTATAGTGCACATGTATGACTGAAGAAATATATATAAACGTATTTCTAACTGGAACTGAAGTTGTCTGACTGTGGGTGAGTAGAAAGACGCAGTTCAGTGAGGGGTGAGGTCCTTAAACAGGAAGAGGTAAGTCAAGCAAGCCAGAGGTCTGTCAGAGAGATCAATGTGACAATACGGTGTCCTTCAAAATAAAAGTCCAAAACAGAGAGAACGCCGCTGTTTGCGTTGGAGAACGTCATCAGCTTCACTCTATACACTTCTCTCTGTATTGTGTCATTCATTGCAAATTGATAACATGCGATATATTGAGCATGTCCTTCTAGCACTAATAGAAGACCTGATTTGGTGATCAAATGAGCTTGGAGGAGTCTAATAAGTAGGTGAAAAGAATCAGTGACCAAATCAGTAAAGTTCATATTAGTAAAGTAATGGCATGCACCGATGGAAGTGTGTTTCTGTTAAATTAACTAAGCTCTAATAAGCTTTTTTTTTTGGCTTTAAATGCAAACCAGTTTGAAGTGCAGAGGTCTTTCTTACGATCAAGCAGCATCGCCATCTCCACACTGGCGCCTCGGTGCTTTTATTTTGAAAGGCGAAGCCGGCAGCCGGTTTGTTCTCCTTACTGTGAACTTGACAGAAGTTTTAAAGGACTTTCCAGCTGCGGGAGGCGCGGACGGTCTCTGTAAATGTGACTGACGGGGGCTGTGCGTGCACGCGTCCTCGGGATCTGCAAAAGTTTGTCTGTGCTGTTCGTGAAGTCAGTCTTCAGGAACAAGCGCTTTCCTCCGGGACAGATGTGGTGAGTGGCTCTGACTCAATGTCTCCCTAACCCTGTTCCTTGTTGTTTTTCCGACTCGAAGAAGGATTGAAAACATTTTGTTGGCTAGAAAAATGGTTTTGTCAAGGTGATAATTTGTAACAGCACATATTAGCTGGGCGGATGTAATTAAAATGTGAATTAACGGTGTATGGTTCTGATCCCTGTTGCCAGTGTGCATCCAGGTGAGCCCGTCCTTCTTTCACACCAAAACTAAAAACCGAAAAAGTACAAGGAGCATTCATCAATGCGCATGGAGAAACCTTTGAAACAAGACCCAGGCCTCATGGGACTATTTTATTGTCTCTGAACGCATCAAATATGTATTAAGCTTCAGTACCAGCGAGGAAGGACAAACTTCCCTGTGGAGGAAACTGAGCCAAACCAGGCTGAAACACCAGGTTTGGGTTCTGTACTCCAGCATCGATGACAGGACATGGCTGAAGCTTCTGACTGGATCAATGAATATCCCTGATGATGAGAGAAGCAACTTTAAAATGCTCTTCCTCTTGAATGCAAACATCATGTCTCCAAACTTCCTCTCACATCATGGTACTACATGCCTCAGCTTCTGTTGGCAGCTGAAACGTTGAGTAAATGCACATTTTGATGAAATCAAACAGTTTACATGAAGGCAGACCCCCGTGTATACACAGAGCACTCTTGTGGTTTTCCTTCCTGTCTTCTTTGGCAAGTAGTCTGGTGCTCAGACGCAGGCAAAAATCAGTCAGCAGTGGGTATTTACGGGGGTACTTCTGTGGTTTTCTTCCATTTCTCTGGGATGTGAGGAGGAAAGCCTTGAAGATTTAAGGTCAGTAAAGCTGCATGACTGTGACGACACTCCAGTATCTTCAGTTTGATCGTCTTTCCTCTTTCCTTTAGATGTGTAACTCGGTTCTGTGGTTCTGTTCTCCCTTGCTCAGACCGCGTCGGACACTGATGCTTTTCAGATGTCACTGTGTCATTGTTGTGTTGCTTCAGTTTCTTTCAAGAGTCAGTCGAAGTAAAGCAGTTTCTTTTTTATTATGAATTTAGTTAAAAATGTCTCTTATTAGCTTTACATTCAAGCTCACATCATCTGTGGCCGCAAAACATGCAGTAAATGTGGAGATGTAACCGTGGATGACCTTATTGAGGTTAAAGTGAAGACGAGGCCTCGAGCCTTTGATGGAGAAACGCTGCCGTCGGGCCAAGTCTTGACCATAAGATGTCCTGTTACGTCAGGTTTTCCACTGAAGGTCAAGAAAACGAGATAATCAGACTGTAACACATTTAAATTCTAACAGATCGGGGCTGTGTGCATGGGAGCGAAGATGAAAAGGACCATCCAGACGGTCATCAGCAAGTCCCAAAGCCAGGGTCTGTGATGGTGTTTCACTGTATCAGTGCACGTGTCTAAGGTCATTTACAGCTCTGTGATTACAGGACGTTAAGAGTTTAGAGCAACACGTGCCTTCAATGTGTTTTTAAACAATGCAAAACGTTTGCACATAATATAAAGGCCTGGCAACATTACGAAGTGGGAAAAAGTTTTCTTTCTGTCAACACCCCTACCTCTTAGAGCTGCATGCTCATTCAGGTTGATGGGCTTGTTGGATACGTTGTTGTATTTCTGTTGGCTCATTTTACTTCAGTTATACAGCTGTTGCATCCTGTCACTCCTGTAAATATTTGGGAAGATCAGAGCCTGGACTGAGAACTAGCAACATGCTGAATGTGACCTGTTTTTTTTTTTTTATTTCAGATTTATATTTCTGAGGCTAAACTGAAGATTACTCCTTCACTGTTTCATAGTTGTCTAGGTGCATCCATGATGTTTGCACTCTGAGTTGCAGTGGGTTTATTAATGCTCCCATGGTCTCCACCTTCTGTGTCTTGGAGTGAGAAACTGCCAGCAGAGGTTAGTTACATAAGCCTGATGGGTGTTGCATCATTGTTCTGGGGGCCCTGGTCTGAAGAGCTGGGGACAAGACTTCAGATGGGTCCCCTGTCTCCCACAGATTGCTCCCTGTTGGAAGCAGATGTTCGGATTGATGGATGGATGGATGGGTATCATTTTTATTGTCTCAACAAGTGACAAAAATTAGCTCAAGAATACTTTCAACTTTCAACTTCTCGTGTTGCATAGATGGAGTTTTGCATGTGTTTTTTTTTTCTTTTCCCTATCGGTGTTTGTTGCAGTTTATTTGGAAGTATTGTTTGGGTGGGCTTGGTTACCATGGCACCAACTGGAAAACATGAAAAACACCAGTGATTTAAAGGTCTACAATCCTCAGTACAACCCCACCTCTTTTATTCACTGCCAGTAAATCCGTCACCCAAGAATATCATAAGTATTCCTAAAAAACCTTTTGGTTCACAGTTGATTTGCATCAACAGTGTTGTTTGAAAGCCAGAAGTTTAAATCCCATGATCAGAAGTGGATCTTTTAGCATTTGGGATTACTGTGATGTGAAACATGACAAAGCAGCTTTCAGATCAGAGTAAAGTCAGAAGAAAAACCGTGAACAGGGTGCTTTAATGTGGCTTTGTGTTCTCCACAGTGTTTACTGCTTTCTCTGCGTGTTTGTGTTTTAGTTTCCTCCTGTACATAAAGCCCTCAGACTTAACTATTTATGAGTCTGCATTGTAGCTTTGTTGTTCCAAGTCCTCCACTTAAACTCTAATGTCTGTGCTTTGGATTGTCTCGTAGACAAAAACCAGTATGGAGCGGTTAAAAGCCTTCAGCAGACCTAGAAGCAGTTTCCACCTGAGTTGAGCTGCTGTGGTGGTTGCTTGTTGATCAGAAATGCCAGGCCGATGGTACAAAGACAAGAAACGAGAAATGCTGATATAAATTTTATCTTTCCTATGACTAAACTACGGTAATTTTAATGTACAATAAACATGAGATGTCTGTATTTAGAATAGCAACGCCTATGCATTTTTCAGTATTCACTATAAAATTGTTAATAGAACTATAAATGTCTGTCAGTGTCAGTAGTTGACAGATGTTCGCCTCTTTCCTAGGTTGTGCTCTCACACTGATTTTGATACAAATGAATTGTTATTAAGAGTTCTAGTTAATGTTAAAGTCAGAAATTATGATCTGTCAGAAAAACTAGATGATATTAATGAAAATTGGATTAACCAGTACGAACCATAATCTAATTTTAATATTTGAACATGAGCAATGCTGACAAGGTTTTAGGAAGGAAGAGCGGGCTGGTCCGATCCGAGCTTTCACCTGGTGAAACGTCGTTACAGTTGGTCTTTTTTTCCCATAATTGCATGGAAAACCAGCTATCTTGCAGTGTCAGACTTTGAGAGCTGTTGGTTGATTCTTCATTGTGTTTGAGAAAAAAAAAAATTATTATCAAAGTTTATGTATCACCTGGCCCAATAAACACTAACGTCTCAGAGCTTTTTTCCAAGATGGCATCTCCCTCGAGAAAATGGACCTGTTTTGACTCTGGGAGAATTCAGATTTAAGAGCAGGGATGGTTCCATAGCAGACCGACCCTCTCTCACTCTCAGACATGCTCCAAGGTTGATGACATCCTTCTATGAAAGGACTTGGAAGCACTTGAGCCTTCAGAAAAGATTAGCAGTAGGTTACAGAGGTCTGGTAATCTATAAAAAAGAATAAAGAATAAAAAAAACATTGATAGTTCACAGACCTTACATCAGTCCTTATCAAATAGTGGGGCGCGACCCCTTTTTTTCCCCTTTGTGTGTGACATACTCCAGTAGGGGGCAGTGGCGCTCTCGTCAGAGTGTGCAGCAAGGAGTATTAGCTATATTGTATTGGGTTTTTTTTGCACGGACATGAGCGCACACAACACAGAGCAGGGGATATGAAGTGAACAAACCCTCAAGAGAAGGGGTGGGCAATTAATTTTTAAATAGAAAATACTGTATTGGCCTGAATTGAAGACAATATTTTGTTCTAGAAATCATACTCTCAAAAATGGGATCATTTTATAATCGAGGTCTAGACTTTTCTATTGTAGTTACACATCCGCGCCACTAGATGGAGTCGGGAGTGATGAGAGCGACAATGAGCCCAGCGAGGCAGAAGACCTCTGGGAGTGATGGACTGTAGTCTGATACACACATGACGACACAAAGACCCTCTGTATGGAGCTAAATCAGAATCAAAGGTTTTGTCATTCAAAACAAAAACTTAAAGATGAAAAAAAAAATTGAAACTGAAAGTTGAAGTTTTGAAATTGAACTTTGTAAAACACAACAATATATTCACAAAAATTTTGAAGGCTTGAAAGTTTTTTCAGTTTAATTATTATTTTGAATCAAATATAAAATTCCTTTGAATAAACTATTTACTTTCAATTTTCACTTTATCACAGTTTAATAAAGTCTCAATAAAATCACTGTAAAAGTGAAAATTGAAAGTAAATAGTTCATTCAAAGGAATTTGAGATTTAAATCAAAAATAATTAAACTGAAAAAAAACCTTTGCCTTCAAAACTTTTATGTGAATATATCTCTGACCCTGATTTAGCTCCATCCCCCCCCAAACCATATTTACATATGAAGCCAGACAGGTTGGGCCAGTTTGTAGTTTACAGCTCTTTTATTTGTTTTTAATAACAATTGCAATACAGCAAACTGTTTACTGTACTGATGTTTCATCAATGATGTATTGCACTACTGTTTTGCTTCAGTCTATAATTTGATTTTCACAATCGGACTTGTAAATGTTGTTCTTGAATATAATTTGACTTTGTTGGTTAATGCAGTTTATTGTATTTTATTACATCAATGAAGCATTGCACTACTGTTATGTTGAGGTCTAGAATTTTTGTTTTTAACAGACTGAATTATAAATGTTGTTCTTGAATCTACCTGGACTTTGATGGTTATGCATTTATTGACATTAATGCAGTTATTGAACTACATGGTTGTTGCTGACTCACTGAGTCATAGTCTTTGATTTTAAGAGAATAAAGTTTGTTAAATAATACTGTAGCTTGATCTTAAATAACATGGAAACCTGACATGTACCTTCAGTATGGTACCATACTTCCAAAAAAAGATGAAATCATTAAAATGTTTAACAATACAGCAGAATGTTATCTCTGTGTTTTTCTATAATAATTCTACAATAAAAACTTGTTTTATGAATAATTTTACTGTCTTCAACATATTTTTATTTTTCCCAAATTGATATTTGTAAAATAGGGGTCGTCTTATAACCAGTTGTCCTATATTTGGGCCAATATGGTAATTGTGAACCACTGCCTTACATACATACATTTACAGGCTGATTTAGGTCACAGAGACAATGCTGCCCTGTTGCATGGTAACTGTTGTGCATTTTTATAGTGGCATGGCTCATTTACTGGCATTGATAGTCTTTTTTATCACAGGAACATTTAATTTTATGTTTGGGCAGGACAATTTCTGCAAAATTTATCTCAACATAATTCTGGTCAGTACAATATAATTCAGATATCAATATAAATCATGTGAAAACCACAGAGAAAACAGAAATTAAATTAATGTTCACTTTTATTTGAATTCATAACAAAGAAACATGAGATCACCATGAAACAAACAAACTTCTTGGCGTTGTCGTAGTAATAATGTATATCAAAATATTGTAAATGTGATTAGAAATCATATCATCATTACTGAAACACTTTCTACTGTGATATATATTGTTATTGAAGAATTGTCCAGCCCTGTTTTGTGTGCAGTGGTCGAAGTTGGTGATGGTCATGGAACAATGTAGCACTTGAAATCATTTTTCTCCACACAGCAACGCTGGGTGACCTGACCTCAGATCTATACCCCTGATTAACTCAACATTTTATCTCCATTATGATGAATAAATCATAGTCATGCACAACCTGACTGATGGAAGAGTTGGACCGTTTTTTAAGTTTGAATAAATTTAAAACAAACAGAAAAATTGCATGAAATTCCATGAACAAGCAAGAAATTAAAAAAAAAAAAAAACACATCTGGGAGAACATCTATGAACTAATGGACTCAATTAATATCAGGTCTGCAGATGCCAGCTAAAGCTCCATCAAAAAGGAAGCCATATTTGAACACAGTCCAGAAGGGCCAAGATTCATTTAAAATGAACAGTTTCAAGGTGAGAAAGTGTTCTAATGGTCAGACGAGTCCAAATTTGACATTATTGTTGGTAATCAGGGACGTTGCGTCCTCCTAAAGAGGAGGGAGACCTTCCAGCGTGTTATTTTGGTTAATTTAATATATCAATTCAGTTTTATTTTTAAAGGGTCTATTACGATGCAAGTTGTCTCCAGGTATTTTACAGAAACTCAGATCATGACCCCCGAGCAACTATCATTAACTAAAATTATGATATAAAATTCCAATCAATGAAAAAACTCCCGTAGCGGGGAAAAAAAACCCTTTTAAGTCAAAACTCCACTTTAGGAGGAAGAAACCTTGATCAGGATCTGGAACAGAAGGGGGGGCTTTCCTGCTGAAGACCAGCTGGATAAAGAAAGAGAAGAGGAGGGAGATACGGTTGTGCTCATAAGTTTACATACCCTGGCAGAATTTATGATTTCTTGGCCATTTTTCAGAGAATGTGAGAATCTTTTATTCATGGTTAGTGCTTGGGTGAAGCCATTTGTTATCAAACAACTGTGTTTACTCTTTTAAAATCATAATGACAACAAAAACTACACAAATGACCCTGACCAAAAGTTTACACCCCCCCGTTTTTATATACAGCGTTTCACCCCCTTTAACATCAATGGCAGCTTGGAAGTCTCTTGTGGTAGTTGTGGATGAGGACTCTTTATTTTCTCTGATGGTGAAGCTGCCCATTCTTCTTGGCAAAAGGCCTCCAGTTCCTGTAAATTCTTGGGCTGTCTTTGTATGGACTGCACGCTTTAGATCTCCTCAGAGTGGCCCAATGATACCGAGGTCAGGAGACTGAGATGGCTACTCCAGATCCTTCACTTGTGTTCTGCTGTAACCAGTGACAGGTAGACTTGGCTTTGTGTTTTGGATCATTATCATGTTGGAATATCTAAGTATGTCCCATGCACAACTTCTGGCCTGATGAGTGCAAATTTTCCTCCAGTATTTTTTGATAACCTGCTGAATTCATCTTGCCATCAATTTTGACCAAGTTTCCCATGTCTTTGTAACTCCCACATCCCCCAGACATCAGCGATCCACCTCCATGTTTCACACTGGGAACAGTGAACCTTTCACCAGAGGCCTTGTTGACTCCAAATGTAACGTTTATGGTTGTGGCCAAAAAGTTCAATGTTGGTCTCATTACTCTAAATTGATTTTGTTCCAGAAGTTTTGGGGCTTGTCTCTGTGCTGTTTGACATATTGTAAGCGTTGATTTTTTCCTTTTTTTTGTGGCATTGGCGTAGTAATGGCTTTCCTCTGGCAACTCGACCATGCAGACCTTTTTTCTTCAAGTGCCTCCTTATTGTACATCTTGAAACATCCACACCACTTTTTTTTTCAGAGTCCTGTATTTCAGTTGAAGTCATGTGGGTTTTTCTTTGCATCTCGTACAATTTTCCTGGCAGTTGTGGCAGAAATTTTTGTTGGTTGACCTGATGGTGGTTTGGTTTCAACAGAATCTCTCATATTCCACTTTTGAATTTCAGTTTCCTTGGCATTCTCAGTTCCTTGGAGTTTACCTTTTCCTGCAGATCTTTTGACAATTCTTTTGCTTTCCTCATGACTCTGAATCCAGAGATGTCAGTACAAGGGTCTGTCAGGATCCTAGAAACTCTCTGAACCTTTATACACACACTGATGAACAGCGGACAGATCACAGGTGTGGATGGTTACCTGTCAGCTTGTGTGCATGTTATCAGGCCAAAATCTCAAGGGTATGTAAACATTTGGTCAGGGTCATTTGTGTAGTTTCTGTTGTCATTATGATTTAAAAGAGTAAACAGTTGTTAATAATTAATGGCTTCACTTAAAAAATGGCCAAGAAATCATGAGTTCTGCCAAGGTACGTAAACTTATGAGCGCAAGCTGTAGGACAGAGAGGATGGAGGACAGAGAGGGGAAAATCACAAATATATTGGCAATACAGCACTATGTTGGACAAAATGTTTAATAATTATCCATTAACTGGAGAGCTAATAATTCCATGTTCTTCTGTTCTGACTGGTTCATTGTTAGTACATGAACTAAAGAGATGACTATATAAACAGATGTAGGCAACTACAATGAGGTGGTCAGAGGATCAGACTGCAGGTCAGCATGTTAGTTGATAACCCAGAGACATTTATATAGACAGGTGGAGGTCAACGCTGGGATGACATCTACATAGACAGGTGGAGGTAAACGCTGGGATGACATCTACGTAGACAGGTGGAGGTAAACGCTGGGATGACATCTATATAGACAGGTGGAGGTCAACGGTGGGATGACATCTATATAGACAGGTGGAGGTAAGCGCTGGGATAACGTCTATATAGACAGGTGGAGGTCAACGGTGGGATGACATCTATATAGACAGGTGGAGGTCAACGGTGGGATGACATCTATATAGACAGGTGGAGGTCAACGGTGGGATGACGTCTATATAGACAGGTGGAGGTCAACGCTGGGATGACGTCTATATAGACAGGTGGAGGTCAAGGCTGGGATGACGTCTATATAGACAGGTGGAGGTCAACGGTGGGATGACATCTATATAGACAGGTGGAGGTCAACGGTGGGATGACATCTATATAGACAGGTGGAGGTCAGCGGTGGGATGACATCTACATAGACAGGTGGAGGTCAAGGCTGGGATGACGTCTATATAGACAGGTGGAGGTCAGCGGTGGGATGACGTCTATATAGACAGGTGGAGGTCAGCGGTGGGATGACGTCTATATAGACAGGTGGAGGTCAAGGCTGGGATGACATCTATATAGACAGGTGGAGGTCAACGCTGGGATGACATCTATATAGACAGGTGGCGGTCAACGCTGGGATGACGTCTATATAGACAGGTGGAGGTCAACGCTGGGATGACGTCTATATAGACAGGTGGAGGTCAACGCTGGGATGACGTCTATATAGACAGGTGGAGGTCAAGGCTGGGATGACGTCTATATAGACAGGTGGAGGTCAACGCTGGGATGACGTCTATATAGACAGGTGGAGGTCAACGCTGGGATGACGTCTATATAGACAGGTGGAGGTCAACGCTGGGATGACGTCTATATAGACAGGTGGAGGTCAACGCTGGGATGACGTCTATATAGACAGGTGGAGGTCAACGCTGGGATGACGTCTATATAGACAGGTGGAGGTCAACGCTGGGATGACGTCTATATAGACAGGTGGAGGTCAAGGCTGGGATGACGTCTATATAGACAGGTGGAGGTCAGCGGTGGGATGACATCTACATAGACAGGTGGAGGTCAGCGGTGGGATGACATCTATATAGACAGGTGGAGGTCAACGCTGGGATGACATCTATATAGACAGGTGGCGGTCAACGCTGGGATGACGTCTATATAGACAGGTGGAGGTCAACGCTGGGATGACGTCTATATAGACAGGTGGAAGTCAACGCTGGGATGACGTCTATATAGACAGGTGGAGGTCAAGCGGTGGGATGACGTCTATATAGACAGGTGGAGGTCAACGCTGGGATGACGTCTATAGACAGGTGGAGGTCACGGTGGGAGGTCTATAGACAGGTGGAGGTCAGCTGGGATGACATCTATATAGACAGGTGGAGGTCAACGCTGGGATGACATCTATATAGACAGGTGGAGGTCAACGCTGGGATGACGTCTATATAGACAGGTGGAGGTCAACGCTGGGATGACGTCTATATAGACAGGTGGAAGTCAACGCTGGGATGACGTTTATATAGACAGGTGGAGGTCAAGGCTGGGATGACGTCTATATAGACAGGTGGAGGTCAACGCTGGGATGACGTCTATATAGACAGGTGGCGGTCAACGCTGGGATGACGTCTATATAGACAGGTGGAGGTCAACGCTGGGATGACGTCTATATAGACAGGTGGAGGTCAACGCTGGGATGACGTCTATATAGACAGGTGGAGGTCAACGCTGGGATGACGTCTATATAGACAGGTGGAGGTCAACGCTGGGATGACGTCTATATAGACAGGTGGAGGTCAACGCTGGGATGACGTCTATATAGACAGGTGGAGGTCAACGCTGGGATGACGTCTATATAGACAGGTGGAGGTCAACGCTGGGATGACGTCTATATAGACAGGTGGAGGTCAACTGGATGACGTCTATATAGACAGGAGGTCAAGGCTGGGATGACGTCTATATAGACAGGTGGCGGTCAACGCTGGGATGACGTCTATATAGACAGGCGGCGGTCAACGCTGGGATGACGTCTATATAGACAGGTGACTAGAGCCCTATGGAATCCGTGATCACGGAATCACGGACGGAATCGCGGAATTGGAGATTAAAAACGGAATTCACTTTAAATGCCAATATAACAGAACTGAACAGCAATTTGCGCAAAAGTTTGTTTTTTTTCTTCCGGACTAAAAGTGACTTTTATTTTTTTAAGATTTTTTTGGCACTAGTGATTTGTATTGATGGTGGAGAGAGACAGGAAGGGGGGCAGAGAGAACGGAGAAGACCCGCGGCAAGGAGCCGACAAGCCGGGAGTCGAGCTCGCGATTAGCCCGACGAGGACTGTAGCCTCTGTACATGGGCCTGCCCAAACCACTGCTCTACCGGGGCGGCCCGAAAGGAACTTTTCTTTCAAGAAAATGTTCCAACGGGGTCACGAAAAGCTGGGACACTGCGCGCTTCTCCGCCTCCTGCCCCCGCTTTCCTCATTAATAAAAAAAAAAAAAAAAAACACGTCGAAGCGGCCACCTGAGAAACCGGCGAAGAAGCGAAGGAACTACCGGCTGTCTCCAGGTACAGGACAAGCAGTTTCTCCGAGATTATTATGTGTCTGGTGATTCAGTGTTCTGCTAGTTTAGCCAGGACACGATTGAATGGACATGAAAAGATATGTGTGAGGATCACTGGACGAGTGAAAAGCACAACATAAAAAGGCGAGAATCCCTCACTGATCAAAACACAAAGAGGCTGTAACAGCTTGAACACCTAAAGAAAAAAGCACACTGACACACAACCAGTGTTCAGTGCTTTGGATTTCATAGCATCTACATCAGCTGTAGTAAATATAGTTTATTCTGTTATCAGACACATAGTTTGTCATGACGTACCTGAAAAATGTCAGGTACGTCATGACAAACTATGTCTGATAACAGAATAAATTAACAGGCTAAAATGATTAGTTTACAGCTGTTGAAATTCCTTCTTTTTTCACTTTAAATGGATTTTACCTATTTTAGTTTTTTTTTCTTGAATTTTTTTCTTTGTCATAAAATGAATGTTTTATTGGACACAATATGTTTAAAATAGGGATGCACCGAAAATTCGGCCACCGAAAATTTTCGGCCGAAAATGGCCCAAAAGTGCATTTTCGGTTTTCGGCCGAAAGACTTTTATCACCGAAACAACACGGCCGAAACAGGATGTTGTGATGACGAACAAAAACCGCGGCCAGCACGCGCTTGTCTGGAGAGGGCCAACATGTCTGTGGTGTGGACGTATTTCAATTATCTGAGAAAGAGCCACGGATAGCGATTGTAAACATGTAACGCTGAATGAAATTTCAAGAGGGGGGAATCTGCAACGAGTTTCTCCACGTCGGGTTTGATTATCACTGAAATCCAAACATCCCATCGCCATTCTGAATATGAGAAGGCGGCGGCACAGAAAAGGAAATCCCTCCGAGCGCGCCCACTCCGTCTGTGGCGGACGATTTGAAAAGGCAAGAAGTTTTCCAGTGATGGTGCCAAGGCAAAGGGCATTACACAAAAAATAATGGAATTCATTGCCTTTGATGATCAGCCGTTCTCTGTTGTAGAGGATGTGGGATTTCATAGCTGATCGAGCACATTGAGCCCATGGCGTAGTTTGACTTTTGCGTCGGGGGGGGGGGGGCAAAAATTGTTAAGCACTTCAACAAACGGCCGCACTCTCACGCGAACCGGCCGCTGCACACATATGTGCAAAACTCGCGCGCACATGATGGCACACAAGATACACTCATCACGAAACCATGAAGTCCAAGATTAGATGATGTTCAAACCAGTAGTTGCAACAGGATACAGTACACAGTAGATGTTATAAATGTTAAGGTTAATGATGTTAATGTATTAAGAAAACAAAATATAACATGATTCATTTAACTGTCACAATATACTGCAGTTTATTTGGACTAAAAAAAACATTACGGTCAAAAACATTTATTTTATTTTTGCCAGTTCGTTGACAATGCAATTACATATTTCAGCCACCAGGGGGAGCATTGCTCCCCTGCCGCCCCCGCAAACTCCGCCCATGATTGAGCCCCGTTATTCCATGCCGAGCAGACGACATTTCTAGACGTGAGTTTACCTGAGCTGTTTAATGTTATTGCAGCTCACGTCCATAAGCTTATAGCTGCAGATATTTTGTTGTAGTAGTCCTACAGAGAATTTTTTTTAAAATCACTTGACTTAAATGCACTGTGTTTTTATGAGAGAACATTTTTACAATCTTTCAGCAGGCCAGTCAGTTATAGGCCTGTATTATTATTTAATGTACACCTGATTGGGTTTAAGTTAAACATTTTATTTTGAATTTGTTTTATATTGTGCATTGTTGTAATGTCAGTGCTAATAAATATTTTCATAATTTGCAATTAATTTATTCTTGTAGCATTAATATTAATTTATGCAATGGTAATGCCTTGATTTTAGTGAGGTTTTCACAGTCATTGCCATGAATGCAACGGTACTAATAATTGCATAATAATTTATTTCGGTGTTTCGGTTTTCGGCCTTGGTTTCTTCATTTTCGGTTTTCGGTTTCGGCCAAGAATTTTCATTTCAGTGCATCCCTAGTTTAAAAGTATGATAACAGTAACGTTTACAGTTATATTTGCATAAATTGTCTATATTTCATTATTTTATATACTGTATTGGGGTTAAATTTGCATAAAATGCTTAAAACGAAATTCTCAAAATTAAAAACCGAAAAACACCGAAAATGAAAAAAATCAAAACGGAATTTGAGAAAAATAAAACGGATTTCATAGGGATGACGTCTATATAGACAGGTGCGGTCAACGCTGGGATGACGTCTATATAGACAGGCGGCGGTCAACGCTGGGATGACGTCTATATAGACAGGTGGAGGTCAACGCTGGGATGACGTCTATATAGACAGGTGGAGGTCAACGTGGGATGACATCTATATAGACAGGTGGAGGTCAACGCTGGGATGACGTCTATATAGACAGGTGGAGGTCAACGCTGGGATGACGTCTATATAGACAGGTGGAGGTCAACGGTGGGATGACGTCTATATAGACAGGTGGAGGTCAACGCTGGGATGACGTCTATATAGACAGGTGGAGGTCAACGCTGGGATGACGTCTATATAGACAGGTGGAGGTCAACGCTGGGATGACGTCTATATAGACAGGTGGAGGTCAACGGTGGGATGACGTCTATATAGACAGGTGGAGGTCAACGCTGGGATGACGTCTATATAGACAGGTGGAGGTCAACGCTGGGATGACGTCTATATAGACAGGTGGAGGTCAACGCTGGGATGACGTCTATATAGACAGGTGGAGGTCAAGGCTGGGATGACGTCTATATAGACAGGTGGAGGTCAACGGTGGGATGACGTCTATATAGACAGGTGGAGGTCAACGCTGGGATGACGTCTATATAGACAGGTGGAGGTCAACGGTGGGATGACATCTATATAGACAGGTGGAGGTCAACGCTGGGATGACGTCTATATAGACAGGTGGAGGTCAACGGTGGGATGACATCTATATAGACAGGTGGAGGTCAACGGTGGGATGACGTCTATATAGACAGGTGGAGGTCAAGCGGTGGGATGACGTCTATATAGACAGGTGGAGGTCAACGCTGGGATGACGTCTATATAGACAGGTGGGGTCAAATGGGATGACGTCTATATAGACAGGTGGAGGTCAACGCTGGGATGACGTCTATATAGACAGGTGGAGGTCAATCAACTGTGGGATGACGTCTATATAGACAGGTGGAGGTCAACGCTGGGATGACGTCTATATAGACAGGTGGAGGTCAACGCTGGGATGACGTCTATATAGACAGGTGGAGGTCAACGCTGGGATGACGTCTATATAGACAGGTGGAGGTCAAAGGCTGGGATGACATCTATATAGACAGGTGGAGGTCAACGCTGGGATGACGTCTATATAGACAGGTGGAGGTCAACTGTGGGATGACATCTATATAGACAGGTGGAGGTCAAGGCTGGGATGACGTCTATATAGACAGGTGGAGGTCAACGCTGGGATGACGTCTATATAGACAGGTGGAGGTCAACGCTGGGATGATATCTATATAGACAGGTGGAGGTCAATGGTGGGATGACATCTATATAGACAGGTGGAGGTCAAGGGTGGGATGACGTCTATATAGACAGGTGGAGGTCAACGCTGGGATGACGTCTATATAGACAGGTGGAGGTCAAGGCTGGGATGACGTCTATATAGACAGGTGGAGGTCAACGCTGGGATGACGTCTATATAGACAGGTGGAGGTCAACGCTGGGATGGTCTATATAGACAGGGGGAGGTCAACGCTGGGATGACGTCTATATAGACAGGTGGAGGTCAACGGTGGGATGACGTCTATATAGACAGGTGGAGGTCAACGCTGGGATGACATCTATATAGACAGGTGGAGGTCAACGCTGGGATGACGTCTATATAGACAGGTGGAGGTCAACTGTGGGATGACGTCTATATAGACAGGTGGAGGTCAACTGTGGGATGACATCTATATAGACAGGTGGAGGTCAAGGCTGGGATGACGTCTATATAGACAGGTGGAGGTCAACGCTGGGATGACGTCTATATAGACAGGTGGAGGTCAACGCTGGGATGATATCTATATAGACAGGTGGAGGTCAATGGTGGGATGACATCTATATAGACAGGTGGAGGTCAATGGTGGGATGATATCTACATAGACAGGTGGAGGTCAGCGGTGGGATGACATCTATATAGACAGGTGGAGGTCAAGGCTGGGATGACATCTACATAGACAGGTGGAGGTCAACGGTGGGATGACATCTACATAGACAGGTGGAGGTCAACGGTGGGATGATATCTATATAGACAGGTGGAGGTCAGCAATGACAAACACTGCCTTTTTGTTTGGTAGCAGCTGTTGGAGTTGCTCAGTTATTTCTGTGTCTGACTTCTCCTCCATGTTGTGTCCATGTTTCAGACTGGACAGGCAGGATCATGTGACCACACATGCTGTTGTGTGTTTTTAAGAGAACTGTATCTGAGCACACACACAGCAGGGAAAGGAATAAAGGGATTGAAGAAAAGAAAAAGTAAATGACTGATATGGGCAAGATTACATTGGTTATTGTTCTGAATGTCTCTTTTAGTTACCCAGGCCTACCACACAGTCAAACATAAGCAAAGTTGGTCATTTATTTAGAAGAAAATACTGTTTTGTATGACAGATGCCTTTATTTTCTTGAACAGCTTATGGTAAGGATAGCAGGACAAAATCTTTCCTTAACATGATAAAAACAGCTTGTAATGTTATTCTCCAGTGCCTTATATAAAAATGGTACCTGGAATGGTGCACATGACTGAAATGGAGCTGCAACTACTGACTGTGTTGGTGGTCAACTCATCTGCTGGTGAATTTGGACCAGCTGGCTAGTGTCTCGCTGTAGTGCTGCCATTAATAACAGCACTTGTCATTTCACTTTTTTTCTTTCTTTATATTGCTGGATTGTTTTCTGTAAACTCCCCTCTTTAAATCATTCTGTTGCTCTTTGCCTTGACTGTCCGTGTTCTCGTCTGTTTCTCTGTTGTTCATCTCTTCTTCTTGTTGTCCTGTCGGACGGTGAAGCTGTCGAGGTTCCTGCACGTTCACCTCTGAGCTGGACAGACCATCTGTGACATCTATGAGTTAATCAATGATGTTGACTAGTTGTTGTGGTGATCATTAGGGGCACAGTCTGTTTACCATGTAGAACGGCACACATATGTGGAAACAAGGCATTCAGTAATCAGTAAACCGTTATATAAATGGTAATGGCCTAAGGTCATTATTTACTACTTTGTATTTCATTATTTTTATATTTGTCAATCTGAATCAAATCTTTCTGAATTTAATGAGATTGAAATCCTTATATTGAAGGATTTGCACATTTGACCTTTGCAGCAGTAGAATAGTCTAATCCTCATCTTAATGTTTGGTCCAGATTGAATCAATCAAATGACAGTATTAAATCATTCGTTCTGGAACAGTGAAAAGTTAAAAATACGTTAGCTTTATAAAAGGGATTTGTTAAATGCTTTATTGACAGGCGTTTCTTTTTCCTGTCCTTCCCTGGTTGGCCTGTGCTGGGCGCCGTTCTTTATTTGTTCCTGACGACCACGCTGCCACCAAAACAGGCCCAGCTTTTAACTGAATCCTGTTTTTGGGACGTGAACGTATCTTGACCCCCCCTCCCCCCTCTCTATTTGTTCTTCTAAGAGAGGAAATGCCATAAAAGTTGATGTGCGGTCTAAAGTGGCCACGCTAGTGATTGTTCCTGACTTGTCGTTTCAGGACGAGGTGGCCTTCAGAGACTCTGGAGGAGGAGAGCTGAACTCTGCCGAGCTTATGTTGTAAGTACATCATCCATCAGTGTGCCTCAGAAAAATGATTCGCAGAAGGAAAGCCGGCTGCAGCCAGGAGGACATGTTGCACATCGCTCACATGAGCTGACCCTCGCTGGGCCTCTGCGTCTGGTTGCTTGACTGACTGGACGTGTCCAGTGTGGTAACTGGTTGTGACATCATGTTTGGCTGCAGGGATGTGAACCAACAGACCGTGGCTCTGCACACGGTGCCAAACTTTACACTCCTCACCATGGGAACGGCTAATTTCTTAGTTTATTCATCTTCTGTGGTCCAACACTTTATAGCCTCTTATTTTCCACGTTTTTTTTAGAAGTACTAGATCTTCATTTTTTCTTTTTTTATTTAGCTTCCAGTAGCTGGAATGACTTTGTTCGCATTAGTTTTACAAACATTAACTTCATGTTTTTTTTAGTTGGGGATGCACATTTTTCTGATCTACTTAAAGGAGCTCAGCTCAGATCATCAGATCTCCTGTAATCGTTTTAGTCACATCGTCACAGTTGATCTGTTTAGTCTGGCCGATGTGAACCCCTTTGAATGAAAATGTGACCTGATCTTCATCCAGGTCACAATAATAGACAGAAATAAAGTTCTGAAGCAGATAAAACACTTTTAATTTCTTGTTTCTTTCTTCAACATTCACAGTGCTGGTAGAAGAAATAAGTGAACCCCTGGAGTTAATAGCTGGACCAAACTCATTTTTCCAGAAGTACTTTTTATATCTCTGGATGACGGCTGCTTATGGACTCTTCTAAGGAGTCAATCATATGCTCATTAACCTAATTTAAATTCAAAAAGAAGATAAAATGGGTTGTGCTCCTTAGTGTGAGGCTTGAAGCTGGGAGCAGCCTGGTCAACAGAAATGTCCTCCTGCAGCTCCTCACGGCTGTGGAGCTGAGTTGACCATGAAGCTAGGCTTCCTGCTGAAACATGAACCCAGCGAGCCTGGCGGTGGTTTAGCCACTGGCTGCTCTCCTCCATCAGCTGCTTCTCTGTCCATGTTGCTTGGCACCAGGGAATATTGGATCATGTGAATTACCAGAGCCGGACTCACAGTGTGCTGTCTTCGTGTTCTGCAGTAGTTTTGTTGATGGGGTTGTGTGAGGATATCCTCCACCGTGTGGGATTATTCTAAAACAGATGTTGTTAATGAGGACAGATCAAACTGATGACTAAAGTGTAACATCAATAAACCAACGCCCTCATTGGCACTGACAACTTTCCACTGTTACTGTTATATGTTTTAGGAAGATTAGAAAAGTGTTGGGAAGATTAGACCGCAGCAGCTGTTATGTTGACACAATAGGCAGTGTGTTGCAGAGCACACACTCACACACACACACACACACACTCACACACACACACACACACCGACTGCCTGACTGGCTTAGAGTGCCTGCAGGGCTTTGGTGGACACCCTGATGGACTCTGACCTGTTTCCTCCCAGGTATATCAGATTATTTACTGCCTCATTTGTGCTCTCAGGGTATCCTAACACTCAGACCTGCGAGTGTGCAGGACTCACATCTCTCTGTTTGTCCTCACAGCTATTGTTGCACCTGTTGCACATAAATGCCAGCTTTATCACTGTCACCAATGCGGAGTCCAGTGACCTTACATGAGTTTCCCGTGTGGCGTGGTGCACGTTTGTGCTGCCATGGTTGGAGCAACTATAACTGCCAGTCTTCCCCTTGTGAACTCTGCTGTCAACATCTAAGTTTCAAGTTTCATCATGTACTACTTGGGTCTATAAAGTCTAGAAAGGGCAGCAAAAGTGATTTTAATATGACCTGCACTTTGTGTCATTCTTTCCCTTTTATTCCCATCTGTAACTTTTCATGGTGTTTGTTTGTTAACGTGGGCAGAAGCTGCCACGAGGCATTAATCTGGTAAATTAAGCTCATGCAGGCTTGAAATGCCAGTCTTCGGGTTATAATGTTCCTTCTCATCCACAAAAGTGACAGAGATCCAACCAGGTGCACTTATTTCAACTTCAGCTCATTTTAACTGATTTTTGTACTTAAAGATATGACTTGTATCTATCGTAAAAACACTGACTATTTTACAGTAGTTAGACAGGGGGGGGGGGGGGGGGGAGAATAGGAAGAAGTCAGGTATTGATGATGGATGAATTTTTCCATGTTTGAGTCGTAGACAAACAAGTTTCACTCTGCCGTTAACTCAAGTTGTAACTTCTCAGTCCTCCAAGTCAGTGGTCCCCAACTGGATCAGTTGGTACCGGGCCGCGCAAGAAGAAAATTAGATATTTAAGTTTTATTTATTATGAGTCTGAACAAGCTTTTATTTTGAAAAATCTTTTATTTTGAAAAATGACCGGATTCTCTCGGTTACATCTCGATCACTTGAGCGGCAATAATGTAACCCAGCTAGCAAAATGAGTAAGAAACAGACGCCTTTGGAAAGTTTCCTTGTGAAGGGGAAAATGCACAGTGAAGAGAAAGAAGAACATCCTACGACTTCCAAGAAAAAGAAAGCTTTTAACAGACAACCAGGAGTCCTACTGAAATGTGGATTTATCACGACAGGTGATTCCCACGTACCAAGCCCTACTCTGCTTGAGTCTTTTTTTGTTTTGTTTGTTTATTTAATGGTACAGAGGATGTTACCAGGGACTTTGGTGTTTTATACTCATGTTATGTTATTGGCGAATTGTAATGAAGAACGCAGTTACAAAAAGGTTGGGGGCCACTGCTCCAAGTAGAGCTGAGCGATTTTATCGATATTTTATTTCCCCAGAGAGTATCGATTTTTCAGCCGCAGGTATCGATATTCTAAGCTTTTTTCAAAGCCCCCGTGTATCCCACCTTTAAAAGCTTGCAAGCAACAATTTGCCCTGTTTGAAAAAAATGAAACTATTTTTCTCAACAAATCTTTTATTCATTTTGTCCAGCATTTGCAAGCTGCCTGTCAGCCATATAATGTGTAATTGATGCTTTCAGTTCAATTAATTCAAACAAAGTCATTGGAGCACTCACAAGATGTAACCAAAATCACTTTGTCCCTTTCAAAATCTTTCAGAAAATGATGTAAATGTATTGTAAGATGAATATTGATACATATCGTATCGTGAGCCGAATATCGTGTATCGTATTGTATCATGAGATTAGTGTATCGCTTACAGCCCTTGCTCCAAGTGACTTTACACTCCTCACATCCACTTCCCTACAAATAAGCTGCATCACCACACCCACTCACACGGTTCCCTTTGGAAAGGATCATCATGTGTTTGCCGTGTGTCTCGTGTCCATTAATATTACTTTTTTTCTTTAACATTTACCCACCAGTCTAACTACCAAGCGCTCTTTCTTTCCCCTCTTCTTCGTTTGGATCACAGAGAGATTCAGAGTTGGCACGGTGCTGCGTGAGATGAGCATGAGTCATGAAACGGGATACTCGCTGACAGCTGAGGCGCTGAATAAAAAAAACAAAAAACAAAACAAGAAAAAGATGTTTCACCAGTTGCTTCACAACAAATATTTGAAAAGTGCTTTGCTTCCAGAGTCTGATGTTTCAGGCATGTTCTTGTGGGAGAGGAACCTCACCCAACCTCTGGAGCTCCTCATGGGCTGAATCATCCAATGAAAAATATAAGTTTGACCAAGAAGACACGAGGCCCTGACTCATCCTCAGGTGGCTCCAGGTGCTCTCACCACTGCTCCGTCATGTCTGGCCTGTTGGGGCTGATCAGAAGAGGCTGATGAGCTAATAAGAGCAAGTCATCACATCTGACATGGTTAACTGCGTGGAGCTGACAGACGTGCACATCTACACCTGGCGCTGCTCATCATTGTCTCTGGTCTGCTGCCATGCTGGAGCTGAAGTCTGGCCTTACATGGAAAGGATGCCTGGCGTGGTGGCAGAGCCTGGCCGTGTGTGTAACCTGGAGTCACAGTCGCAGAGCTTCTAAATGCTCGTCAGGATATCAGCGCCTCTTTATCTCCAGGAATCTGATTGTGTGCAGCTCACGTCGATGCCCGATTAGTTTCACACACAAAAGGAGTACAGAAATATGACTCAGTCCACAGGCATTCCAGTTTTAAGTAAAAATGTAGTTATTCTTCATGAGTCTGTGGCCTTTTTCATGCTGTGAACTGCCACATCTGCTCCCTCTTTCTGATCTGATCAACCCACTTCTGTCTCTATTTGGGATTACTGGTCAGCTTTTACTGAGATAATAAATTTTTCTCCTCACAAAATTCTTTGTAAAATCCCTCCGCCTAAGTGTTCTTAAGAGTCAGAGTCACTTTGGCTTGTTTTTTTTTTGCAACATCTGGTTGATATTGGTCATTTAAGTGTTGCATAACAAAGAGTGACTTTACTCCTCCTTCAGTATTTTTGTGGGAGCTCCACTCTGCATACTGCCACATAAAAACTCTTTATAGTCTGCAGTGAATTTACAAGTTGAATCTCACTAGTTCCAGGATTTGCTTAATGCTGCGTCAGTTCATATATTTGTAAATGACAGTGATCACAGTTACAGAGCTGCTGGACAGCGTTACCCAAGGTTTCCTTTAATTAGCTCCTAGCTTTTAGCTTCTGCTTTGGTTCTCACGCAGCAAGGAAAGGCTCTGATTGGCTCACGGCTCTCCTCCTGTCCTTTGCCTGATATACCCAGTTGGTAGAAAAGTAGTGGTTGTGGTGGTGGTGGTGGGGTGGGGTGGGGGTGGAGAAGAGTACACCCTCTCACTTTGAGAATATTATTGAAGAAAAATGTCATCCTTGTTGAGTCTTAAAGTGGGTTCAATACAACTTCAGCAGCATCCTGTTCTGTTACTTGTCAAACTCTAACCATTCACATTCACATTCAAGTCAAGTATTTGCCAGTTAGATTTAATTTAAGCCTGTTTTTTCAAAAAAGTGATCACAGGTTTTTCTTCCTCATGGCAGAATTTTAGACTCAAGAAGAGAAGCATGGGTTAGGGTTAGGGTTAGTCTGGCGGTTTTAAAAGTGAGGAGCGCTGCAGTAATGCTGACTGTAGCGTAGAGCAGGATGGATGTGACGGCTTGTCCTGGAACAAGTCTGCTTGATTGCTGTTGACAACATGGACCAGGGTGGACAGACTAGAGACGGTCCTCATAGTCAGATGGTTCTGGTTCTGGTGCTATCACTGAGGAGGATCACCAACGGACTGCCTGCTTCCTGCTTTGAGGACTGTTTCAGTGTTCTTCCACCTACCAACACGTTTTAATGTTTGGTTAATTGGGTTAAATACACAGAGGTGTTGTTAATGTGTTCTGTTATGCACAGATACCTCTGGAAATTGACATCTTTGTTTTTTTTACCTTAAAAAACAATCTTTTTTTCATCATTTTTTTTTTTCAGATCTAATCAAGTTAGATGAAGCGAAGGATTTAGGAACACTATTTTATTTGTAATTTAAATAAAAGTTGTTTTCATAGACAGACTAGACCCCTTTTCTTCCAAACTATTTTGGCCCTGTAAAGGTGTGTCTAGACCCTTGACTGGTATTTCTGATTCCAAGTGTGGCATTTACAGTTGGAAGGTGCTGCTGTGAACCCTCAACATTTGCTCAAAGGACTGCCCAGTGAAGTGAAGCAGGGCGTGTAACACACCCACTCCTCCAGACTTGTTTGTGTTTGCATTTATGTCAGTTACAGCTGCTGGGGGTTCAGCCATGGGGGAAGGATGTTCCCCCTGCCCCAGAGCTGATATTTTTCAGCTGTGCTGCCCCTCTGCTTGACTCATCTGCCCCACTGGAAGAAGGAAGAAGGGATTCCCCCCCTTCCTATCTGTGCTGGGTGAGTCAGTTAAAACCCCCTCCTTTTTTTTCATTAGGAACGATGCCTATTTCTGTTCAGGGTTGTCATGATGTCCGTTAGTGCTGCCAGCTGTACTCCAGGTGTACATTGCCTGGCTGAGATCCCAGTGTCCCACTCCCTGATGCAGCATCCCTCTAACCGCTCCCTCTGTTACTGTCTAAATGGGATAACATTACCGATACCGCCAGACCCAGCATTTGGTTCTGTGGGTTGTGGTCACTGGTGAGCCGCCTGTAGTCTCCGGTCTGATCATGTGACGCCTGGTCCTTCCAGTACTTACCATCTGGCAGTCTCACTCTTTCTCTGTCCCCTTCTTCTTCTTTAGTTTTGCTCCCTTCATTTTCTTTCTCTCTTTCTTCTATTCAAAGAACAGCAGTAAGCAGGAGAGCAATGAAAGGTAAGGAGAACTTTTCATGTTATTGTCCAGTTTTCTCAGTTTCTGTGCGCGCTCATTCGAGTGCTTTGAAAGGCTGTTTGTCTGCGGAGAGCCTGGGCAGCAGGAAAAGAGGGTCTGCTTAGTGTAACACCAATTTTGCTGCCATTGAGTAGACATGTAGGTCATGGCAGTGCAGAATGTTAGAGGCGAGATGTGGAGAGGACCGCAGGAGGACTGATAAATGCTTGAAAGGGGAGCAGAGGGGCTGTAGCTGTCTTTGAAGGCTGCTGTCAAGATAAAGTGCTTGCCATACAGAAGTAACTTTCATTTGGGGAAAATGGACTCTTCAGGTTTCTGTCTTATCCATACTTTCCATGATTGTTTTGGCTTTTTAATTGCACACATCTATTTTTCATCTCCTCATGCCCTCCCCCCCCTTTCTTTTAAGCTCTTTATCTGGGCTTTCTGGAACTCTTATCTGCTCCTTCTTTGTCTATTTGTGGCCACTGACTGACCCCCTGAAATCTTGTGCTGTAGTAGAAGGTGCTCATGGTTTCGCTCAGACCTCTGTTGGGTCTACTGTGGGATCATGAAGTTGAGTTGAGTGTTGGGACAACTTGGGACAGCAATGCTCAGTTGGATCACCTTTGTCAAAGCTGAGAATTAATGGGAGTGAACAAACAGCAATGTTGAGGTGAGGTTTTCAGGTGCGTCTGTGCTACACAGCAATCCTGTTTGGTTTGCCGGTGTAGAGGGTTTTATAACTGGAGGCTCTACACTAATTCAGTGTTGCTGAATAGCATGGACATTTAAAAATAACGTATTCATTCACAGACTAATCGTTGTGGTCCTGAAATGTATTTTCACCACAAACCAAAATGATAATCATGACATTGCGAGAAAACCAGAGAAGTTAGATACTTGTGTTTCTGCTACATCTTGAAAACCCATGAAAGTTCCTTAAATGGTGTAAAATTTGTGGATTTCTAACCCTGGTGGTTCAGAATAAAGTGTCATCAATGCAAGATGAAAATATTTTTGCTTGCCAGTTTTGATCAGACAACTTTTAATTTGGCAGATTGCTGTGCTGTTCAGACTACATGACTTGCTGTCCTGTCAAGTCATTGTGGTGGTCACACTATATGACTGACTGGTGGTTCACTAGATAAACTGACCATGAGTTGGGACCTGACTGTGTCTTGGCAATAATATATATGTTTCTGAGTCTGTCAATATGAATGCTCACCGTCAGTGACGTGGGGAAAAAAATATGAAACCATGTGTGAAATTAATGGTATTTTGAAAATGGACTAATATGTCTGGCATTGGCGTGTGTGTGTGTGTGTGTGTGTGTGTGTGTGTGTGTGTGTGTGTGTGTGTGTGTGTGTGTGTGTGTGTGTGTGTGTGTGTGTGTGTGTGTGTGTGTGTGTGTGTGTGTGTGTGTGTGTATATATATATAATATTACTTGCAAATCAGGCCTAAAACCATGTATTGTGATGGTGGCTTAAGGTGAATGATACAAGTTACACAATAGACTGAAGCAGTTATAAACTCTAACTCCAATTAACAAATATCACAAGACTGTGGTAAAACTCATAATCCTCTCAGTCAGACTGATCTCAGTATGATCTTTCTTTTTTTCCTCTTCAGTGCTTCGCTGATCTGTTGCTGTTTTTCTTCTGAAGCCAGTTTGGTTTTGGAGCTCCAGAACTTAGTAGGTTTAGTCAGTGAGCTGAATCAATGGACAGAAAAATGCATTGGGAATCATGTCAGGAGGGTTTGCTGCCTTTCCTTGTCCCAACTTTGGACTCAAGGAAATTATGGCTTGGATTCTTCAGTGGAGATTTTTTTTTTTTTAATAATTCATTTATTTTCATTGGCCAAAAGATAAATTTGATATTTCCTTATTCTTCTGTATTCCTGAAATTCCTTATATCTTTCAATCAGCTTTTGTCTCAGCCCCTTAATTTAATGATGATTTAGGTTTGTTTCGACCATGTTTATTTGGTAGCAGTGGTGTTCCATGCTCTCCTGCAGAGGCTCTAGGACAGTAGGACTCAAGCAAAATGCCCCTTTTTTATGGGTGCATGAATGAATGAATGAATGAATGAATGAATGAATGAATGAATGAATATGTGATGTGAGTAAATCAGCTGCAAAGCACCCTTGATGTATATGATGAAGCTGGTAAAATGGTAGCTCTATCTTATGTCCTCAAACCAAAAACCAATATTTCAAACATGCAGAAATGATGTGTTGTGGAAAGGTTGAGGAAGCACGTGTCACTTTGCACATTAGATGGACTCTTAATTTATTAAATGTTTTGTAATGAATTTTAAAATATACACAGATCCTTGAGGCTATCTTTTAGACAGATGATGGATCCTGTTGCTACCAATCACATTATCAGATCTGTTTATGCAAGCTTTTCCTGTCCTGCCACTCTTCTTCAACATATGGTACATTATGTCTTAATAAAGACTCTGGTCTCGGTTGAGCTGGTGCAGGTGCTTCAGTCTCAGTGTGAATGCTGTCCTCTGTTGCTGGACAGTTTCAGGGTTGATCGCGTGGGTCGGTTCTGCTCCGTCTCAGTGGATATCCACTTCACACGTGTGGGATCGTACATGTTTTACTGCGTCTGTCTAGTAGGCAGAAGCTGCTGAGTTTGCATGTGTGGCTGACTTCCATCAAAGCAAAGGAGAGAAGAGGGTTTAATGGCACACACATTTCCAGTGTTTCTGCATTGCAGGACATTATTGTGGTCTGTCTGCAGCTGTTTATGGAAAAACAGTAATCGGGTTATTTTGCCCTCAGTTTACTGTGTTGTGCTGACAGTTCACTTTGGTTTGGGCATGTTGGCAATCAGCTTTCAGCACTCTCAACAGGGGGCTAAATTAGAGTCACGTTTTCTCAGACAGTTCTCAGCCAGCTTCCTCCAACTGCTAATTAGCTCTGGAGTGACTGAACCCTGTTGGTTCCGTAGCCCAGGTCCAAGAATCACCTCTGCAGTACCTCTGAGCTTGGTCCCGTGCCCAGAACTGCTGGTTGGTTCAGCTGAAAAAGCATGAACCTGTTTTACAGTTTACTATTTCAGACACTTGTAACTGTCTCAGCTGTGTGGTATCCTGGAGAAATAAATGTTACATTATTGTCAACACTAGATGGTGCTGTTGGCTCTAAAGCCCATAACTGAAGGTGGGGTGTCTTTTATTCTGAAACTCAGGTTCTTTGGGACTTTGAGTTTTTGATTCTCTTCCTTCCCCTCCAGTGTTGGAAATCACTGTGCTTTTGAAGGTTTGTCACATTTTAGCACTTATAAACATTACAAACAACTTGACCTCTTGTAGAGTTTTGATGTCAACTGTGAGGAACGATCAGGCTTTGAATGGCCAGCTCTTGCTTCAACTGTGAGTGTCTTTACCAAGCTGTGGTTTTACTTTATTACTGCAGGAAAACTGATCAATGAGCAGTGATGTCATCAGCCTGAAGCAGCACTAAACTGATAAAATACCACAACTACCGTACCTGCTGGGAATAACAACCATAAAATGACCTGAGCTTTCTATGTGCCTCGATAGAGATGGTGACTGCTGAAATGATCCAACTAACAGCTCACAGAGGGAGCTGACTAAGCAAAGGCATTTTTATGTCGTAGATATGAATAGGTTCCTGCTGAGCAACAGCAGTAGAAGAAACATTATTTATATTTTATTGAGGCTTTCAACTAGGGTTTGTTTTAAAAAACTTTTTTATGAACTGCATTAGGTGAGAGCTAACAACATATCTGTTGTCAGTTGTCCTCTGACCAGAAGACAGAGGTTTGATTCCCTGTGTCCTTGGCCAGGACGCTGAACTCTGCGCTGCTCTTCAATGTGCTCATTGAAAGAATAAATCAAAGAGCTGCTGTATGTAGAGTAGAGCTGAGAGAATCGATTTTTCAGCCGCGAGTAGCGATATTCTAAGCTTCTTTCAAAACCCCCGTGTCCCACCTTTAAAAGCTTGCAAGCAACGATTTGCACAGTTTGAATAAATGAAACTATTTTTCTCAACACATCTTTTTCATTTTGTCCAGCATTTGCAAGCTGCCTGTCAGCCATATAATGTGTAATTGATGCTTTCAGTTCAATAAAAGTTAAACAAAGTCACTCACAAGATGTCAACAAAATCACTTTGTCCCTTTAAAATCTTTCGGAAAATGATGTAAATGTATTGTAAGACGAATATCGATAAATATCGTATTGTGAGCTGAATAACACGTATCATATCGTATCGCGATTAGTGTATCGCTACAGCCCTAATGTAGAGTGACTTTGATAGAAGCGCTGTACGGTGAGTGTTTACTGATGAAAGGGTTATTGAGAAACACAAAGTGGAGCTCTCACGGCTCGTCAGAATGAGTGTTGCCATTAATGTGACTAATGTCTGAATGACTGAACGCTGTCTCATCCTCAGATTGGTGAAGTCATTGTTGCTCCGTGTTTCTAGCCTGAAAAGGCCTTAAATAACTGCGACCATGTAGTTATCATTTTAGAAACGTTTTAATTATGAACTCATCATTTCACCACTTATCTACAGAGAATATTGGGACTCAGGAGAACCTGTTGTCCATCTAATATTATGAACAAAACCACGTTGGACTGTCATCAGTTCAAATAAAGTATGACCAGCGCTTGTTTCTTTCGTAATTTGATTGATCTGGTCTGGCGCTGATGGAGTGGGAAAGCACCGTTCTAAATTTGTTCCCTGTCTCACCACCCTCCCCTCCAGTTCATGTGTGCTGCAGATCGAGCAACAACACATGTGCTCCAAAGGAGGTTTGTAGATGGAAAGTGGGTGGGGGGTGACGTGGCCTATGGACCTGTCAGTCTATCTTTACGTCCCAGTAGTCCTGTCCCCCAAAGCCTCCAGAGCTCTGACCTTCCACAGGAAGACTGAAAATCCAGGAAAGACTCTAACTTTGTCTGTCAGTAATATTGAAACTTATAAAGCAACTTCCTGAGAAGATCCGTTATCCAGGTATGTGGCTTTCATTTGATGGCTGAGTAATCTGTAGATTTTTTTTTTTTTTTTTTGTATGATTATTTGGATCTTCAAATGACGTGTTTGACGTGTCTTTCCACAGTCTTGAACGTTTGGTTCAGTTTCAGCTTGAGAGGCTGTCGGGTTACTCATCACACTGAGAGAGTTTTGTTCCAGGTTGAACTGATTTTGTTCTTTTGTCTCTTTGTGTACGAGTCAAAGACGTGAATGGTTGAGGTGAGATTGTGACTGTGGGAGGCTGCCAGCCTGCTCCATGTGTGCCAGACTCCAGTTGTTAATTGTGCTGCACCTGCTGTCGCTCTGTCAGGACACACAGACAGAAATAGAGCGCTGCCTAACACGGCAACACGCACCAAATATTTTCACACAAGTTTTTCCATTTATACAAATCCTGCCTGAGACAGTCCTCATGAGTAGCCAGCAACCCCCACCTCCTACAGAACAAGCACATACACACAGTTTTTATTTTTAAGGCTCAAACACTGAACATAGATGTCATTTAAATGTAGACAAGAGTTCAATTTTTATACATTTAATTTCTGTTAAAGTCTCTGCATGATTGCCTTATTACAGTTATGTGAATGAATCTTTTATACCATCCTCTTGTATAAGAGCAAAGCTGGACAAAACACATCAGTCACTTTTTTCATCATTTTTTGTGCCCACAAATAGACGTCATGAACAACAAGTCAAATCTCGACAGTTGGTCTATGACGTCTCATCGCTGCATCCTTCCTGCTCTGGTTAAAGGAATAGATTTTACCTGTGAAACTCCTGTTCTCCTGGTACTTACTGGACAAATATTTGATCAACTCAAATTAGTGACAATTAATAAAAATTAGTGCCAATCTTATTATGTATTGGCACATATTCTTACAGCTTAGTTTGGGAAATCTGTCACTGCTGCAGCTGTTGAGTGTTTCACACCTGCCCTCCATTTAAAATTAGTTGTCTTTTAAAGTTCAATGAAATAAATTTCTCTTCTATAGGTGTATGTGACTAATAAAACTATCGTTAAGTTTAGAAATGTGCATTAAAAACTGCCGTGACATAGCATGAATTTTAATAGTCAAATAAATGTCATGATTTTTGACAACCTTAGCTCACGTGCACGCTCCCATCCACGTCTTTTAATCTCAAAGATCTGAGTGGCGGGTTTATTTTTATCCCCTGCTCTAAATATACACAGCCCTAGTTCAGTTACTTAATTGGCTGAGGTTTGATCTGATTTCCTGCTCTGAGGGAGGAGGTGAAGCGCAGCACACACTCTCTCAGTTGATGGTGACCCTGTCAGTTTTCTCAGCTGTCTCTCAGCTCATGGTGACAGACGTACTATGATTTGTTTGGCTGTGATCCAGAGCAGCTAATGATGGAAGCGGACGCGACAGAGTATTGATGAATTTACGTTGTCCATAGGTAATTACTTTGGAGATTTCCTCTCAGTGAAGCGGAGCATATGGTGTGATGCTGATTTCCTCATACGCTTGCTGCACCATCAATGGGCACATTAATGTTGAAGAAGACCTTCACAGAGCAGTGGTTAGAGCTTCATGTGGATTATCCCTGACTGAACCCTGACAGATGCTATCCTGTACATATTGATTCATACTTTTCCATCAAAGCAGTATTAATGAAATGAATGAATTGTTAAACATGCAGTACTTGAAAAATGAAAGTGGAATACTTTCAGAGCACCAGGAATACTCCAAACTAATGTTATCTGCCCACTGCTGTGAGTAGAAAGAAGTTGAAATTCCAGCAGCTGACCATCTCACATCACTTTACTAACCCCCAACGAATCCTGCACAGGGAATAAACCAGTGGGGTGTTGAGTCCTGCTGGTTCTGTGACATCACAAACCCAGATCAGAGTGAAATTATCTTAGTTCTCCATCTTTGATGTTCACTCAGCCTCACCTAAAGTTACATTTACTGATCCTCTGAAATGGTTGGAACAAAGCTGCATGACTGATCTTAAAAGAGGCACACCCTGGGAAGACGGGGGTGGAGTAGATCTGAGTACCTGACTCCACTCTAAAACATGCTGCTATGAACCAAGATGCTGACATGGCTGAAGTGGGTGCATTTATACTGTCTCTTTGGGATAATTTTTGACCAGACATTTCACAGATATCTCAGTAAGACCTCAGAAAATTGTCAGCTTTTGGGGAAAAGGTATCATATCCTAAGATTCATATCTGTGCTTTCTACTATGGATATAAAGGAGATCAAGCGAAGGTGTAATTGGTAAACCACCTGCTCTACCACCAGACTCTCAGCTGCTACAACACTACATGGACCTGAGAAGAACTGGATAATCATTCATTCATCCAGCACACACAGTGATCTGAGCCTCTGACAGACCTGGAGCAGTCAGTATTCCAGCTCTGGACCGCAGTTGGAAGGTACAATACACTGAAGATTTCACATGTTTTTAATCACATTGTATACGCAAAATCAAATAATTAATTCAAAAGTAGTGTAAAGGTCACTTTTATTTAAATGTTCTGCTGCCATATAAACTAAAGTGCCATAACATTTGTTGTTCAAACATTTTTTACATCAGCACTTGTCAGTAACACATATTTAGTGTAAAAAATGTCAAATAAAATAAATCTTATTGCCACTGCCAGGGTATTAATGTCATCCTGTTTTTTATAAAAAATCACAAAAAAGTCTACCAACAAAATCCTGAGCCACAATCATAACATTAAAACAGCCAGTTTCTGAGGTAACAGCAGAAACTTTTAATGGGGAAGCAGCATTACCAGTCTATGTTCAGGACCAACTGTTCCTATTAGAAAGTGAAGCACAAAAAAAATTCACTACTGAAATTTCCTTTACAGGGGACTAGAATGTAAAGTGCATGTTTATACAGGAATTGTTCTGTTTTTTCCGCATGTTTTTTTTCTGTGAATTATCTTCCGGGTCCGCAGCAGCCAGTAACAGGCTTTTCAAAATAAAAGCATGTGAGCAACATGCGTTAATGCGTGATAAAATAAATGTCGGCGTTAATAAATTAATGAGTTAATGCGATAACGCATTACCTTGCCCAGCCCTAGTATATATAAATATAACATAAACATGCTGTTTTGAGGGTCGGAGGAAACCGGAGTACCCGTGCAGACACAGGGAGAACATGCAGATCCACGCAGAAAGACACAGTTGAAGTGAGATCCAGCTGAACCTCCTGGCTGTGAAGTGTCAGTGCTGACCACTGAACTACTGTGCTGCCCATCATGATGACTAAAGGAGAAGGAACTGAGCAGCAGCTGCAGTCGGAACCATCAACACCTGCAGAAGAAGAAGATGGAGAAATTACAGAGGACAGACAGTGTTAAAGATATGAAATGATCGAGGACAATCTTGAAATGAGATGAGAGGAGGGGGGGGTTGCCCCCCTCCAGCAGCCTAAACCTATAGCAGCTTAACTAAGAGGTGGTCCAACAGACTAGAGAGTTAAAGGCTTTATTAAAAAGGGAGGTCTTAAGCCTAAGCTTAAATGTAGACAGGGAGGCTGCCTCCTGGACCCAAAGCTCAGAGTCAAGTGGCCAAGTTTGTTTTCAGACATTTAGTTTCTTTTCTATCCAGAATCCATTGGAGTTGGTCATGTGCCATCTTACTTTTGTTAATAAAGTTCTACAGTAAGCCAGGACAGCATTGTAGCACAGCTAATGTGTCTTGTTTGACTGGTCTTTGGACAGTTTTTCAGAAATTCCATCATTTGACATGAAGTCTGGCCTGACTCCTTTTGACATCTGCAGTTCAGATATTAGAGTTTTTTCTGCAGCACTGAGCTGGATATTGGATTCAGCAGAATCAAAGTGGTTGGAAGTAAAGGTCATAAAGTTGCACAAAGCAACTGAACCATGGATATGTACCTCATCTTTGGCAGTGGTTGTTTGGATGCATAAGAACGCCAGAGAGCTTAGGGTTCTCCATGTTCCCAGCTCTGTGGAAGTAGGTGCATGTTGCCAGGTAAAGTTCATTGCAGCCACATTTGGTTCAGCTCAGCGATGGCAGCCTCTGCTCTGCTGGCTCTCCTCACGCCACCAACTCTGGAGGGGAAGGAGAGACGTGAGCTTTCCACCAGCATCTCTCCATCCTCTTAAGTGTTCCAGTCCTCCTGGATGACAGTTGTTGGGAAGATATCCGTGGCATCCCAGAATGGAAACAAATTTCCAGAAAAAACTGATTGAAGAAAAACTTTAGTGCTGTCCTCTCTCTCTCTCTCTCAACCAGATGTGCTCATGTAACAGCTGGTGTGTGTGGGTATGTGCTGTCTTGGGTGAAGAGGTTTCCCCAGGGCTCCATTTTGAATCTGGCAAAACAAGTATTTTAGCATTTCAGGTGCTTCACGTGCCTCCAGGGTCACATCCTCACTGAGGAACAGGATATGTACATGTTTATGTATCAGTCATAACTGTAATTATACATTTGGTAAGTGTTCATTTAGTTCAATTACTTAATCACATGCAGGAAATGAAACAAAATGATCATCTAGGGGATTACATTCTTAAGATTTTTGTGCTGTTTTTGTTGGATGTTTTTGATTTTCCTTTTACGCTCATGAATAATCATCCAAGAAGAAGAAGAATGTGATCTTAAATGTTTCTTACCACAGCAGCCATGCTGAACTTTAATTTCAAACTGGAAATGGAAATGGCAGATGTCTGGTTTTGGTGTCAGCACCATGGAATTGTAAAGCAAGATTTCTTCAAGAAACCAACATTTTCTTAAGCAGTTTTAGCATTTAGCCAGAAAGTGGTCATCAAAGAACAGAAAAGTCAGACTAGAATTCAGTAAAATTATGTGAGTAGATTAGTTTATTTATTTTATTAGTTGACCCAGATGTCATAGCTGCAACATCAGGCTTGTTTGTAGTTTCATCAAAATTTTACAAACAGGAGACTGCATGATGTCGCTGAAGTCCAGGGTTGAATCTACAGTAGTCCTCACTGGACCTCTTGGAGTATTCTACTCAGTAATTGGTCCACTTAAGACGCCTTAAGACGTCTTATAAAGTCACGCTGAGGTGTTTGTCTTTCTTGGTGTTAATTGAGTAATTGCTAGAAAACGTCGGCTCTCTCTTGTTGTGTCTATTCGCAGTGTGACTGTAAACTTTTAAAGACCTGAGCAGTTGGGAGGAAGTTTGTTGTCTGATAGTGGATCTGAGCGGCCCTACAAAGCTCAGGGTGAAAATAACTGTCCATACTTTTATAGGAGGACTCTGCATGATCATGTGTCAGGAGGCTTGGGTTTCACTGTGGGTGAAGAAGGTTGTCAAAGACAAAGATCTCTGACTCCTGTTGAAAGGACACATATGTTAACATGTTACCATGATCACCAAGTACTTCTGCATAACTATAGTTTTGTGTCAGTTTTCTTGTCAAGAGAAGTTGAGAAACTAGTTTTTTACCTCGCCATGCTCTGACTTCAACAGTTTACTTTCTGAATTCAGATTACTTCAGTCATACGGTCCTGATTTTTCTGGATTTTTCCATCAGAACTACAATCAAGGATCAGCTAAAAGCCTATTTTCACTTGGTCGGTTTTAGTTTATAAAGTTAAGGTTCTTGTTAACTTTTACATGTTGAAATGGTCAAATCTTAAATCTGAGTAAATCTGATTTGGTTCAAACTCAAATTGCGCACAGTACTGAATGAGCACATGGATGTTGAGATGGAGGTGTTTTTTTTTTTTGTTTTTTTTTTTTTTTTTGTCTTTTTTGTTTGTTAGGGTTAGGATTCCCCAGGAACCACTCCTGAAAGGTGGAGGGGTACACAGAGGAATCTCTGTCTCACTAAAATCCCGTCGTGCTGAGTAAAAGACATCAGACTCATAACAAATGGAGTTTCAGCCCCGGCCTCGCTCTCATCAACTTCCTTCATGTGTGCATGTGTTTAAGTTTCCCTTTCATTTTCAGTCCCCTCCGGTCTGAATTTATGTTGGTGCTGCAGTGGTTCAGACTCTGTTATATGTCTGCAGGGACAGCATGGAGGCATGTGCTGGAACCTATGAGCCACTCTACCTAGAAAAGCTGGATGTTTTTCATCTGGGATTTTATTTCAAGAACTTTGAAAGAGCCTGAAACAGGACGCAGAACTTGGAAATGCTCAGTTTCTTTTCCTCTTTCTCAGTCTGGTCTGCCTCTTTCCTCTTCTTCTGAAATATTTTCCACCCTTGACCATGATGCAGGCGTTAAAGGCTTTTCTTTCTGCAAACCTGTCAGGATGCCTCTGCACACTCGAGGTCATTCTCAGTGCAAACATGGACAGCCTGGAAATGTTTATCCAAGTGTATGACCCAGTGACAAGCTGCACATGTGAGCTTGTGCAGGCTGAAATTGCATCCAGCTTGTTGTGTAGCTGGCTGAACATCTGGTAGGATCTTTAGTGAGGGTGTGTGATGATGTTGTGATGTTACGCACAAGCTGCCTGGCTCTTGGTGATCATGTATTAAAAAAAAACTGTCTGTAGTGATTTAAATGTCATCTACCAACATATTCACCCAATACTGATACAGTTTAAGCGTTTCCAGTTGCTGAACTTTTCCACCCCAAGTGGTTCTTATCTGGGTTCTGACGACGTGGTTTCAATGTGGCCAGGCTGTCATGCTGTTCAGACTACACAACCTGCTGTCTTGAAATGGGAGGTGTTTAAGCTGCCATAATGTTCACGAGGTCAGGTATGGATCACATAAAACTGGACTTTTCTTAAAAATCACATGCCTTTGTTAAAAAAAGGTCATTCCTTCAATTAATTAAAGTAAGTTTTTTGGGTTTCCTGGTGTCAGTGCCACAGTGGGATGATGTTGTTTCATGTGTCGTCAAGCTTGATGTATTGCCTTGTTAATAAGGCTTCCTGAATATACATTGCCCAGTTTTATCAACATAAATCAGATATAAGGTCATTTATGCTTTTTTTTTTTTTAATTATCTTCCATCAGGTCATTTATCCTTCTATGCTGAACTGACGCAGGTGGGAATCCTGCACTATAATTGCTGTAGCCTGGTGTGCACAACGACAACATGCTTATATCTTACATGCACCTCCCCATAAACGTAACTGTGCGTTGGTTTGATGTGGACTATTGTCGATGGGAAGCTGAAGTGCTTCTATGGTAGTGACTCAAAAGATGGAGGCTTTTCAAGTTCCTGCTGCTCCACACGCTCGCCACTACTGCTCGCCATCTCAGCACTCACAATCCACACACACACCTGTGACAAGCCTTTTTTCTGACTAAAAAAGGAAGAAAAAAAAAGCAGTCTGCAGCTCACTTGACATCGCATGAATCTGTGTGGACTATGAATCATCCGTGATCCTTTACCATCCTAGTGTTCACACTTGGTGACTGATCAGTCAGTAATTTTAAATTACCTTAGAGAAAAATCAGATTATTGCGTTACTCTGACTGAAATTGTAGTTTTAAAACGCAAGTAAAAATCTTAGTCTGACTGAAATCGAACCAGACTGAACTCCTCATCGTCTTATTAACACACCCAGGTGATGCAGTTAAAGTTGAGCCAACCCCGTATGGAAACGCTGTGCTCTGACCCAATCTTTGTTCTCTGTGCCCACATTCCTCGAACCATTTTGTCTGCTTTATAGGCACCGTGTTAGTATTTACAGAGGTAAATTAAAATCAGTTTCTGCAGTTTCTCTAAGCAAAGGAGTAACTTATAAGAAGTGATGAAGGTAAAGACGACCTTGAGGACAATTAGATGTTAATTGTTTACATTATTTAGTTCTATAATTGTATAATCATAGTGGTATAAATCCTTGAGTTTGTTTGAAGTGATCTTTGTCTTGTGTTGTAAAAGTATCTCCTGTAAATGTAGCTTTACAAATGATCACATTCTTCACATTTGCTGCAGCAGGATTCCTAATAACCACTCAATGTTGTGAGCGTAGGACTGAACGACAGATCATACACTTTCTTTCAGGTTGTTTTAAGCTTTTTTTCGCTTGTGCATATGCCTGTATTAGATGCATGCTGTTCCTCAAAGGGTCCTTGGAGAACAAGAGTACTGTTTCATCAGGTAAATCATTGCAGCAACCTGTAAGATCTTGCCCATCCTTGGCAGTCGCATCATTTTTAATCATGGGTTAGAAGCTGTCTGTGGCCGTGTGGGACTGATGTCATCTCTGAAGCAGATGAGTCAAAGAGAAAAAACATTACGTAGCAGTCTGATAGCCAGATGGTCCAAGGTAGTTGGCAGAGTGACATGTACTTCAGTTTGAGTTTGAGATCCCTAGTGACTGTATTTCTAGCAAGCCTTGTCGTGCCATTCCACACTGCCTCATGGAGCATTTCCACAGTATCCAGTATCTGTAATTTACCTGAGTCACTTTGAAATATGTGATCAGGAAAAAAAGCAGGTTTTAGAGATGAGCTCATGTCAAATCTACTGAAAAAACAGCAATTAGATTACTTTTTAAAAAAGATTTCTTTGGCACTAGTGGCCTTTATTGACAGTGAAGACAGACAGGAAGGGGGCAGAGAAAGAATGGGGAGGACATGCAACGGGCCGGAGTTGAACCCGCAACTGCCGCCACAGCAATTAAGATACATTTAAATTAGATTTATATTGGATTACGTTTGTGCCACCTAGATACTCCTCATGTCCAGAAACCCGTTGATGCTGAGATCACAGAATTGAGTATCTAGATCCAACATCTGAACTGAGAGCTGATGCCAAAGTTCTACATTCACATCTCCCTTGTTGAGATATTATATTTTATGTGTATGTCAAACCATTTTGGGTGACGGATTGAATGCTTTAATTGTTAACCCTAGAATTGGGAAAACCAATAGCTAGATAAAAATGCCAGACCTCAAACAAGAACCGGAAACTAGTGAACAGTCACTTAGGCTGCTTTCAGAAGATGGATGCTACGAGGTGACCAGCCGCAAGTACTTTATCCCAGTGATTCCCAGCGTGTGGGCCGCGGCCCCCTGGTGGGCCACCGAGGTACTGCAGGCGGGCCGTGAGAGGTCATTGAAAATAAACAAATGTATTATAATAAACAGATTTTTAGAAATATGTTTTCTGTTATTACTGTAAAATATTTAATACACGATTTGAAAAAACTTTTAAAAATAAAAAAAACTAATCAATTGAGTGTTATTCTACTGTCAACTGAACATGACCAGTGAAAGTGTCACCTTATTTGTTGACCCCTTACATTGTATGTTGATCAAAGTGGTGTTTAAAGGGCAGCAGATATTTTCAGATTTCAAATTGGGCCTTGGTATTTTGAAGCTGCTTTAACCAAACTGAAATGGATAACAAAGTCCCCCAGCAAGTAGAGAAAGACATCGCGAGCATAAAATACTATGCAGCTACTACAGACTTGTGTTTAAGTCGCACAGTGGACCCTTACATTAGTCTCATTAGTCTCACAATCCACTTCATCAATGCAGAGGGGAAGTTGTGCAGCAGATGCCTACAGACAGCCTATTTCCCTGAGGATCATACGAGTGAACAACTCGTGTGTGGGTGTGTTTATATATACAGTACTACTTCTACTTACGAAATTAATTCGTTCTGGAAGTAGTTTCGTAATCTGAAAATTTCGTAAGTAGAGATGCGTTTTCCATGTAAATGCTCCAATCCGTTCCAAAAAAAAAAAAAAACACGCTGAGGTATGTTATGGAGCCTGCAGTAGTACTCATACCAGTGTGGATGCAACACTTTTGGAGGAAGCAACATTCATTAAAGGGCTATAGCTATGACGTATTTACTGTAAATCTGATTATTCACAGATTTTGCCTTTTGGTCCTCGTCTGAGTATAAGAAGATAAGTTTGAACACTATAGTTTTCATGAATCAGTATCCTTTGAGTCCTAATAACGAGAACAGCCAAATGGCATTTGCAAAGCTTTGTCAAAAGGAGAAAAATGTCCTGAGTGAGGGTCCACCACTGCAGTGAGTGTTCCATGGTGGAAAACCTGCTGTGTAGAAAAATACTCTGACTTCCTTCCCTGTGGCTTAGCAGTGTGCTTTTCATCAGGATAATGCGGTTGCTGAAAACTTTTGGACAACATTAGTATGGCTTATTTTTTCTCCTGTCATTGATTCGTTGGCATAATACAATAAATCACTCAACACTGAACAGGTGACCTTAACTCGAGAGGGAGGGATTCGTGGTTTAATGCAGTCTGCCACCTGATCACTAGATGCCGCTAAATTCTACAGTACACACTGGTGCTGAGTGTTGGTAAGGCTCTGTACACATTTAAAGGTGTGTGTTTATATGTGCTGCTCACATTCTGAGCCAGATGAACTCATCTGTGAGGAGATCCAAACATGCCACCTCTGAGGTTCACACCTCCATCCTGGTCAGTCCATCAGTTGGCTGTCTCTTGATGGTGGTGCTTAGACAAATCTATGTGACTTGACAGATGTAATAATGGGATGAGCCTGATCTGTGTCTGTGCTTCCTGAAACAGTCCTGCACCCTGGTTTAGATTTGGAGCTCCACTGAGGTCTATGTAATCTGAAAAAGGAAGCAAGCGGGTCTTGCTATTTCTGTCTTGCAGCAGTCAGTGGATGGAGAACCTTACATTTGCAGTTGTGTCCAACCACCAGCTCTGCTTTATGTTGATGTTGCTGGTGGTGACAGCTTTCGCTCTGGATAGTATGCTGCAGAAAGATAAAGAAAGATAAGATGCAGCTCGCTGTTTTTTTCAGCAGCATCTGAAAGGCAGCGCTGGGCTCGGTGACGGCCTCCGTGCAGTGAACAATGAGTGCGTCATTGTCACATTGATTTATAGTTTAGGGGTGTGTGTGTGTGGCTGTGTGCGCTCAAGTGGGTTTGTCTGGTTCTTGGGCACTGACAACAAGAGAATATATGCCTCGGTACACTGAGTTTACTGGTTGGTGGCTGCTCTGAGATCGACAAAATGTGTTAAAAGGAGGGTTTTAGGGCTGTAAATAAATGAGTCTGGTTTTCTTTCCCTTGTGACTTTTTCTCTGAAGAAGCAAACTGTTGGTGTAATGACATCATTACTCAGAAGAAGACATAGAAAAGCTCATGTTTGCCTCCCTCTGTTCCAGACTTTCTTTCTTTCTCACCTTCTCTTCACCCTTCCCACCGTCTCTTCCCATCTGCATGCCCTTCTTTTCATTTTGTCGCTCCTGAGGGATGACTGGAATTTCTCAGCTCACTGAGAGGGTCACTTTAACTGTCTCCTCTTTTTTTTTTTTCTCTCCCCATTCGCTCACGTTATTTCCACTCCCGTCCTCTCGATCCTGCGTGCGTTCTCATCCCTCCCTTTTCTGACACTCTGCACCGGTTTCTTTGGCATCCAGCTGGCCTGTGTGAGCCAAGGGGAGGCAGAGCTCCCGTGGGACACTCCTAACGCCGATCTGCCCCTCTCACACACACATTCGCTTTATTTTCCCTTCCTGCTTCCTTCAAGGCTAATTCTGAAGCATGCAGGACACTTTGCTTCAATCTTCAGAAGGGACGGAGCCTAATTTTCTTGCCTTGGTTAATGAGCTTACCCTGTGCTGAGCAGCTTTCAGCCCTGCGGGTTGTTTTTGTAGTAGGTTCTGGTTAGTCCCTTAATGGTTGAGAGGAACCAGAGTGGAGGACCTGAGAAGAGCCAGAGCTGCAGCCAGACCTCCTCTCCTCTCTTTGCTTACCAGGACCACCTCTGCTCGCTCCAGCATTGCGGCTGTACCTTCGCTCACCTCTCTCTCTCTCTCTCTCTCTGTTCTCCCCTCCCTCCTCCACCTCCCTCTAAAGCTACCTGACTCCCCTCTCCTTCCCTCTGCCTGTTCCAGAGCACTGACAAAGTTCTTTTGTAGCTGCATCACTTCTCAAGCAGCTGCGCCTCTGTATTTATTTTTTGATTTTTTCTGTCTTAACTTCTTGACTCTTTAGCCAAAATGTATCGGAACCCATGGATTTCGAATTACTTGAGTCACGTCCAGTTTTGCAGTCAAGGTAAGAGGCAGTGACTGGGGACTCACACACGAGCTCAGGAACAGGTTACTCTGGTCGGGTTTGTGTTGGGAGTCTGAGCTTGTGGAAGTTGGCAGGCAACGAACTGCAGACTCCCTTCCTTTCTGCTAACTGTTCTGCTTTCAGGCCAGCTGTCTTTGCACTGCAGCTGTAACCTCCAAGGACACAACGTAGTCAAGATAAGGGACTCTAAACACTGCAGGAGGGTGTTTTTGAAAGGAAGCTATTTCTGCAGTTGCATGCTGTCAGATTTGGGGGAGCAGATATATGGATGTGTATATATGAACACGTTACCTTTTAGGGCCTTTATGAAATGGATCATACACGATCATATTGAAAAGAGCTTAAATTCATAGTGGAATTATTCCTCAGTTCTGCCTCTAGGAATAAAAATTGAATGCGTATCATTTTTTAAACAGTCATTTTCTGGTGAGTCTGAGCTGTAAACAGTTGGTGCTTGCTGTGGGGCGGAGTTACAAAAGCACTTTCACCTTTTCCACACACTTTATTTCAGGGTGGTGAACAACATGTTGAGCACATTCCTGTTGCCTCAGTTTAATTTTTGCATAATTTTTTGAAATGTGCAGTCAACAGTACTGCTTTTGCAGCAATGAGCTGGCACTATTTTATAGCTCTGCCTGGATGACAGGGGATTTTCTGTTCAGTCATCCTCATAAGGATGCTTCAGGTTTCAGAAACCGACAAGATACCATCACCACGGCTTTGCACAGGTGGGAAGCAAAGCAAAGTGTATCTTCTGTGATGAAGTGTTAACTTTTATCAGCCAGTTGGTTTGTATTGTACTGGCACTGTCAGACAGTGAAGGACAAAACTGTAAATGCATTTGTTTGTTTGTTTGGTTTGGTTTTTTTCCCCTCACTTGCCATCCTTCAAATCATGGGGCGGGGCACAAGTTAGAAACACCACTTTATCACTAGTTTCTGTGCAGAGGCCCTAATATTCAACTGTAGAATAAGTACATCTAATAATCAAAGTGAGTGTTTCGTTCAGGGATTTCAAATTAATGCATTCATTTCATAGAGTTATGATGACTTGTAATTTAGAGAGTAGCAGGGAAGGCTTGGGTCCTGATGGTCCTAACTGAGCCAATGTGTCTGTATTAAAGTCCTTATATTGTAATTATCAGATGTGTGCATGGCCACATCTGATAATTACTGATTAATGAGATTAACATGAAAAAATGTTAAACTTCATCTCCAGTGAGTGGCACCTATTTTCACTGGATTTATGACCATCCAGGCCTGTATAGTATTTAAATCCTTCTGTCATCTCTGTCTCTGTACAGTGCTTGTGTATGCGCTGACTGGTTCATGCCCACATCCCTGACCGTTTCTCACCCTCTAACGTTACCTGGGTGGGTAACTTGGTGTTAACATTAGGCTTCTAACTGAGAATCCACCATTCTGGTCCAGAGTTTCCAGCTTTTACTGCATGTGAGCACCGAGGTGGTTTGAGGGACTGACGCTTGTCAGAAGGTTTTAGGTTAAGAAGGTGTCAGTCACTGCCTTTTGGCCTGTGTTTTTTATCCAGAATTGACTTTGTGTCTGAGCTGCTTGTATATCTGTTAGTAGTTTAAGACATAATTGGCTTACGGACATCCCTTTGTAAGTCTGTTGCCATGGCGTAACCTAATTTCTTATTCTCCATCTGTGTATTTAAATGCCTTACTTCTTAAGCCTCTCTTAGAGAGGAAGTATTTGTTACAACTTGAGACTCCCAGCTAGCAGAGAACATGGGCAAGTGTTAAGTTGGTGGGTAACGTTAAGACATGGACTGTGGAGTGATGTAATGCACAGTTTGAGGCATGTTCCCATTTAGGTTCGCTGTAATCTGAACGAATCAACGCTAATCCGCTATCTCAACATGACTTTAGTCATGTGATAAAGAAACCAGAGCCTCTTTCAGTCCTAAAATCCAGAAGTTGTATGAAAAACTCACCGTTTCTACAGGAATTCAGCGGGTGTTGCAAAACAAATGCACTCGATGAGCTGATCATGGGCTGATAATGGGCTGATCATGGACCTGATCATGGGCTGATCATGGGCTGATCATGGGCTGATCATGGGCTGATCATGGACTGATCATGGGCTGATCATGGGCTGATCATGGGCTGATCATGACCTGATCATGAACCGATCATGAACCGATCATGGACTGATCATGGACTGATCATGGACCGATCATGGACTGATCATGGGCTGATCATGGGCTGATCATGGGCTGATCATGGGCTGATCATGGGATCATGGGCTGATCATGGGCTGATCATGGGCTGATCATGGACTGATCATGGGCTGATCATGGGCTGATCATGGACCGATCATGACCTGATCATGAACCGATCATGAACCGATCATGGACTGATCATGGACTGATCATGGACCGATCATGGCTGATCACGACCTGTTCACGGACTGATCATGACCTGTTCACGGACTGATCATGGACTGATCATGGACTGATCATGAACCGATCATGACCTGATCATGAACCGATCATGGACTGATCATGACCTAATCATGGACTGATCATGGACCGATCATGGACTGATCACGACCTGTTCACGGACTGATCATGACCTGTTCACGGACTGATCATGGACTGATCATGGACTGATCATGAACCGATCATGACCTGATCATGAACCGATCATGGACTGATCATGACCTAATCATGGACTGATCATGGACCGATCATGGACTGATCATGGACTGATCATGGACCGATCATGGACTGATCATGGACCGATCATGGACTGATCATGGACTGATCATGGATTGATCTTAAAAAAAAAAAAACTATCTGGGAGCCTCATCTCAGGTTGTTATCAGATATTTTGGCATGCTCCTGTGGTTCGACCTCGCTGTACACCAGATTAGTTAGTTCAGTTCGTGTTCACAAGTGTTGTTTTCAGTCTAGTTCAAATAGTGCAACAGTGGTCAAATCAGCCTTGGCAGAGCGTCTTGTTTAATTGACAACTGACCTGAAGAGAAGAGCATGGCGACGCAACAACTATGCATTTTTGACCCACAGTTGACCATTTATCTTTTTCCATTTTGCCTTGTTTGTACCAGTGGAGGCAAACCATGGAGTTTGTAAATGAAGTGCGACAGCGGTTGGAAGTTCGCAGCTGCTGTTGTTACTTTTTGCCATTTTTGTGTACATGCTCCTTCACAACCCACAAATCACTACCCAGCTGTCTGTGGAGTTTGCTGACAGCCGTACCGAGACTGACCTCTTCAGAGAGGTCTCAGTAAGGCCTTTTTGGTGTGTGCTCGAGTGCGGTTGCTGTGATCGCACTGACCCAAGAAAACTGCCCTCACGGGCCTATAGGCCAGAGTTCCTATGGGCTGACCTGAATAAAGTTAGTATGTTGAATATCAAAGCTCATGACAGCACATTTAGAAAGCGTCTACCAAAGTATTACGGCATTAAATCTCAGGTCATCTATGTCATAACTGAGTTGGCTGAAGCTTGTCACGTAGCAGGACGGTGACCCCTCAGCACGCCACCAGATCTACAACAGACTGGCTGAAAATGAAAAGAAACTATGTTGTAAATGGCCCAGTCTAAGCTGAAAGCTGCTTGAACTGCTGTGGTGGGATCTGAAGACGGATGTGCACATCAAACACCTGCAAATGAACGGAGCCGGTGCTGAAAAGATTCCTCCACAACGATGTGAAAGACTGATGATGAGAAAAGAGCTGCTTCAGGTTATTAATGGTTCTACAGGATATCCAGTCGTGACGTGTATTTAGCTTTTTCACTCTCTCTAAATGTAAGCTTGGATGTTGTTCAGTAAATGATGGCACATGTGCCAGCTGTTGCTCTTCATCTGGAGTTGTAATTATTTATCTAACACCTGGTAAGGTCCAGATGTTTTCTTCATTATTATGTCCTGACACAATAAACCTTGAAGTGATAGAGGGCGTACTTTTTTTTCCAGTTTCTTTTCACGTTAGGCTTCCTCTTAAGTTACAACAATGAATGTTTTTGTAATTAGTTCGTTTTGAGCATTTTTCAGCTGCCCATGATTAAACTGTGCAACCGAGCTTGTATAGGACCAGTCAGTTTGCTTTGATTTGTTAGTACAGTGTTATCCAGTATCAAACAAAACTGGCATTGGTCTTATTTGCTTAACCTTTATTGTTAATAAACTGAATTGTATTTGTGCAGTACACCAGCAGTACCTTCACAGAAAGGCTTGTCGTCATTTTGGAGTCTGAAAGACACCTGTTCTGAAGCACAAAATGATTTTATCTCCATGTTTTCTCATCTTTAAGTTGCTTTCACAGCCTCATCAACACACAGAGCTGAGAAATTCCTGACACAGCCCCCTGAGGGTGTAGCAGTAATGGAGGACCTGTAGATTACAGCCAGCATCAAAGGCTTTGGGACATCTGTGATCATGCTGAAGGTTTTTATGTCTGCGTCTGGAATGATGAATACATTGGGGCACGAGGGCTTAGTGGGCGGGGGGGGGGGGGGGGGGGGTTGTTTATCTGAAAGCTGCATATCTTGATGTATAAACTCTATGAATTATCAAAGAAACAAGTCCATTTGAGGAGAAATGTGTGTTTAACCTGACGATAGCATCACCTAGCCTCCTACTCAGGAGAACATTTTTTTTTTTCTTTTTTAAAACGATTAGCTACTTAAACTCCAAAAACTCCACGCTGCATCTGGTCTTGTTTCACACCTATAGAGGAACCCTGGCACTTGTGTACTTGGGTGTTAGTCCCATACGTTTCATCTTTGTGACAGCATTTCACTGTCCATGTGGATTATAAAGATTTAGGAGGTATGGACTCTGGCAAGAGAACAATCAATCTGGAGCAAAGCGCTGAAGGCCTTTTAGTTTCCAAACAACCCATAAAACTAATCTGCTATTAATCCCGACAGCTAATGAGGTAAACACAGTAATAATCTTGTTTCTTTATTCTAAAGAGCAATCCTCTGACTGTCTTTTTAATGAGTTATTGTAGATCTCATGATAAGTCCCAATAATATGACTTATGGTGCTGAAGTAAAGCTTTAAAATGCTCTCAACTGAAAGCCAAACATGTCTTCATCATTTGTAATGTTTCCACTGGACAGTAAACATTATTGGCCAAACTCACATGTCGAACAACAAAGAGGCAGACGTGAGTGAACCTGGAGGATCAAGTCAGAGAGAAAGAGCTCTGACAAGGTATCAGCAGCATCTTTGTGTCGTCAGCTCATCGTCTCCTGTCCATTTATTTCAAACATTTGTTGCTTTTCGTTAAATGTAGAGCCTGAGTGGTATTTTCTTTTTTTTTTTCTCTTTTTTTTTTAAAAGCGCGATTGCGCATTTTGTGGAGTTAAAACAAATGACAAAGAATTCTCATTTTGATATATTGACCCTGATCGTACACTTCCCGCTAGCTGCTACCCACTAACCGCTACCCGTACAAATTGCAGGCACAGGGAACCTCCGCTAACCTGCTAATGCAATCTTCCGCTCCCTAAAGCCACTACCCTTTATGCCAAATCCCTTACTCACATTGTAGGTGTGGCAATGGGCCTGTCTTTTGCCCTTTCTGCAAACTCGGTATCTTGCGATCACGGGTTGCGGTTAGCGGCTGGGCAGACCACCCGCTAACGGTGCGTACAAGAGTGTGTCCAATGGCATCAATGCTCGTCCACCTGGTCACAGGTGGAGGGGATATGTGCAGGGATATTTCCACGTCCGTTACATGTATTTCTGAGTGAGGGAATTATGAATTCGGGTAAATGGATTTAGCCACATTCAGCCACTTCAGTCTTACTTGGCTGGAGAAAATCTAAACCAACCTGGAATCTCTAACCAGGACTGACTTGATACCCTGCTGCACCAAAGCTTTGCAGCTCTTCACTTTTCTTTTTTGTTTTGCTTTCATGTCGATGGTTAGACTGTAGTTAGTGGAGTTGTAATGTCACTGTCCACATCTTCTCGGTGCAGAGGGTTATAAAACTAGAAACAGGCCAGGAGGCTGTAATGTTCAGGCGGGTCAAAGCAACAATCATGGCTGGGTGTGAAGTGAATCCCAACTGTTAAAACTGCAGCAGTTTTATTCACTTTGTGCTATCTGATCATGAACCATTGAAAAAGAAAGAAAGAAAAAAGCAGTTTTTAAACTAAAGTCTTAAGACACTCCTCCATGACTCTAAAGACATCTTGAAGCAGTAATAATGTCCAGGTTTCATATTCATGAAGAAGCTATGGCTGTGTTGATGGTGAATTACAGTCTTTGGACCGTCAGCTTCAGTTCTGCTGCTCCTGACAGACTGCTTTGGTCATTACTGAAATGAGCTGTTTCAGCTTGTAGTCTTAGTTTCATGACGTCATCCTCAGAAGGAGGAGTCTCTTGGTACTATTTATGATTTTGCAACCATACACTAATTTGCCTGGCTTAGTAAGTTCAGGCCTGAGCATTTTAGAGTTGGAAAAAGACAAAATTTAGTCATTTCAGTCATGTATTGTGTAAATCTCCAATGAGAACATCACATGAGTCCGCCTCACTGTCTGTTCAGCTGTACTACACACTGAATGTGCTAGAAAAACAAAAATACATCACGAAGATGAAGCTCAGATAACCAAGATTATCACTGAAACCTCACAAGGGATGAGCTGTGTTTTCATGAGCACTATTCCACCCAGCTGAAACAATACATGACTACCCCCAACACATCCTGACACACCGCCCTCTCCAAACAAGCTCGCTTTCTTCTCAAGTTTTGTTTTACTTCAGCAGGACAGACGTAGAGTATTAAGGAGCACTGGCTGATCTGGAGTGGAGGAGGGAGTTGGTGAGGGCTGGGTGGTCACTGGGGAGAAGATGGGAGTTGGAGTGGAGCGGTGGGGGAGTTGAGGGGGTGTGAATCGGCCCCTGAGTTGAACTTGGAGGGGATGTAGTGGGAAAGCTCTGCAGTTTTGGCTGCTTCTGGAACTGCACACTTGAGGTTTGACTTAATCAGTGAGGCAGTGACATTTTTGACAGGAATGCTCCACAGAATCATCATTCCCTGCAGGGCCGTCTGTGATGCTCAACGGCCACCAACGGCCCGTTTCCTGGTACTGCTCAGTAGGCAGCTGTGGACTTCTTCTTGTCTAATTAGGGTTTTTTTTGCACAGAGCATGAAAACATTGTCTTTCTAAGCTAAAAGAAAACAGAAAAAAGCAGTTTTTCTGCCTGTTCACTGTTCCGTCTGTCTGTAGTTACAGTAGGGTTAGAAATGCTGCCCATCAGCACTGATGCGCTTCAGCTCCTCCTTGCACCATTCCAGCTGCACTGCGATGCAACTTTATCTTGTGGTGAGGCCTTTTTTAAGGCAGTGACACAGGCGCTTCTGTCAAAGGCTCCGAGCTGTGACATTCAATGCACTTTGACTGGCACTTAAGCAGCAGACGGTCTCTGTCTCTGATTGTGAATGCAGAAATGGTTTGTGTGTTGCCTGCTGTTGCTGGTGGAGGTAGAGGGGTGGAGGGCTGGGGGAAGGGGATGTGACCTTTTTAACTTACACGGATCACTTATTGTTGGACGTGATTGAGGCAGGCAGGTCACTGCTTTCCACATCATTTGTTTTCACTGTGGAGGTCCACTTAATTGATGTGTTTCTATGCCAAGGAACTGCAGATGGAGTGTAAATGCTCCACCTTAAGACGTCTATTAAAACAGCAACCAAAAGTTTTGTGAGATGTGACCAAAGTTTCCATTCTGGTCTTCTGCTTTCAGGACTTGGGAGTGAGAGGCCTGTTAAAATCAGCCATCCAAGGCTGCTGCAGAAAAGAGCACTCAGGTAAGATGAGCCCCGACAAATCAGTCTCTGGACCAGCTGATCTCTAAACAACCGCTAACAGACATTCAAGCCCAAGTCACTACTTCTGTCATGGGTTTGTGTTTGCATACATAGAAAGAAAAATCTAATTAATTAGATAGATGGATGGATACCATTTTTATCTGTGATGCAAAACAACAAGTAGGGGCAGTCTGTTTAATGTTGCTTTTGCAGTAATGTCTTCTTCCTGGCTGAGTGGTGTTTCAGTAGGGATGAGAATTGATAAGATTTTTCTGATTCCATTATCGACACTGTTTAATGATTCAATTCTTTATCAATTTATCTCTATCTTATCGATTCTAATTTGAGGAAAAAGGAGAACTAACAGTTTTATTAATATCTTTTTTTTTTTTTACTTAGAAGTCATGACCTTACAAACTCAACAGCGAGGTCAAAAGAGGCCCAAAGCCTAGATAACGTGTTAACTGTTGTAATATGTAACTGTGCAAATACACAAGAATGTGTAACATTTTACTAACAGATTTTTCCTAATAGAAATAAAAAAAAATCTTCCTTTTAAAATGATATATGAGCTCACTAAGCACTCAAAAATAATAATAAAAAAGGATAAATACTATCAAATACAACGGAACAGTTCATAGTGCAAATCTGCAAATACTATGAAGAATTAACTCTTTTTTTTGCAGAAAAATAAGCATGTCTGCTTTTTCAGGAAGGATACGTGATCTTTCTGGACTTATAGTGTCTCCAGCAGTGGAGAACACCCTCTCAGATGAGGTGAAGGAAGCCTGCACACACAGAAAGCGTTCAGCCAGTCCAGACAGCAGGGGCAGAGTATCTTCCTTGTTCCACCACCACAGTGTGGCACTATCCTCGCAGGGGATGGAGGGCAAGCCTCTGTACAGCTGGATCTCCTGATCCACTCTCTAGGCCAGGGAAAGAAGGGGCTGCGATTTTTGAAATGACTGCAGCTCATTGTCCTCCTCTTCAGAGTTCTTCCAAGGCTGTCTTTTTCTGCTTTACTGGTGGTGGCAGTGCCTGAAATTAGATGAACATGAAGCAAAAGTATATATTTATATCACTCAATAATCCAGGCCATAACATCATTATCCAGTGGTCATCACAAATAAATTAGTTAACCTTACATAGTCTTCCTCTACTTCTTCCTCCTCCCCATCTTCACAGGCTTCCCTCTGTGCCTCTCCTTGCTCCGGGAGCTGGAGAATTGACATAAACACATAATTAACTTTTAATACAGACCACAGATGACAGTTCTCACTCTCACAATGTAATCAAATGCAATCAAAAAACACAGACAAATTCAAATACCTCATCTGTTGCTGCCACTGGGTTTGCAGTGATTGGCTGCTTCCCTGATCCTGTCCCAGACTTCATCATTATTCACTTTGGATTTAAATCGGGGGTCCAAGCTGGTGGCCTCCTCCAGGAATCTCTGGATATCAGTTCACTTACATTTCAAAATGGAGGACATGAGAAAGGAGGACAGGATGACATTAGACTATCCTGAATTATTTACGGCTCTTATGTCATTTAAGAGAAATAATGTACCTGGTAGCGTTTGGAAAGATCATTCCAGATGTTCTCTTATGCTCCTTGTGAAGGCAGAGTCACCTTCCTGCACATTGTAGTGTTGCTCCAGCTTCTGCAAGATGGGCAAGATCTCACCACAGGTCGGACTTTAGTCGCTGGAGACTGCCAGTGTGGAGGTGTAATGCTTCCGCATGAGCAGCACAAACTCCACTGCTTTTCTCAAGTCCTCTTTGCCTATTTTGGCCAGCCTGTATTATAAACAAAACAGCAAAAGATGTATGTAGCGTAAATAAACAAAAACAACACTAGTTCGACTTTAAAACAAAGCAAATTATCATTTAAAAAAAAAAAAAAATCTATTCTTATTAATATCTATTAGGAGTGAGTGCTGCCAGCCTCTGAGCCAGCCAGACTCTCTCTCGTCACGGTCACCTTCTAAATGTAATGCAGAAGGCACTCGTTTAATGTTATAGCGTGTTTTACATAGAAGCACATGGGCAGTGGGATAGCTACTTACCAGAGTTGCCTTCCATAGTAACTGCAGAGGTGATCTTAGCTTGGCTACTGCTGTTGGTGCTGGTGGGTTGAGATCCATCAGTCTGAAGTGCGTCAAAAACACGACACTTTTAACGTTATCGCATGTTGTGTGCGCAAATGTTTCTGCATGTTAGTCGTGTTCCCTCCCAACGCTGTTATCTCCACTTTACAATGACTGCAAGTTGCCTTATTGCCATCTTTCTTTGTGAAGTGAAGCCAAACTTTGGAGCGTTTGAACCTGGTGGGCGCCATTGTTGTTTATAACTGCAATGCACTGCTAAACCCACGTAACTTAATCACGTAAGTGCTTTCTGGAATTGACTGTGCGTAGCTTGCATAAATTACGTGAGATTCGTGCTGGTTGGAATCGATAAGAATCGCTAGATAAACTGCCAAACAATTCCATGGAATTGAAACACACGGAACCGGTTCTTGATTCCCAACCCTATGTTTCAGTCCATGTTGATTCAGGACTGGTTTCTCTGTGGATGATGACTCTCTCTGACCAGTTTTAGCAACATCTTCACTAGCTGTTCAGCTTCTGTTCTGGAGTTGATCGTAACATTTCACACCAAAGCAGGTTCATCTCTGGGACACAGAACCGTCTTCCTGAGTGGTGTGATGGCTGGACATTCCCATGGTGGTTATTCTTGCGTATAATTGTTTGAATAGATGAACATGGCACCTTTAGGCATCTGGAAAGTGATGAACCAGATCCACAGGTCCACAATTCTCTTCCTTATATCTTGGCCAATTTCTTTTCATTTACCCATGATGTCACAGAAGGCAAAAGTGTGCTTGAAATGTGCCTTAAAACACATCCACAGCTGCGCATCTAATTAATTCACATGTTGCTTCAATCTACATCATGAGATAAATAGATGGATTGGTAGATAGATATAGTGCTTCAGGTTGCATTGTGGATAAATGTATTATTTTTTCTTTTTGCTTTTCGTTTGTATGTAGGGTTACAAAAGGATGGCAGAGTTCCATAAAGTTGTCATGGAAAGATATATTGGGGAATGTTTTAAATTTGGAGATGCTTCATGGGAATATATGGGAATGAACTGGAATCCATTATACATTTGTGTTAATATGTTTTATACAGACATGATTATAAGCCTTTAAGAGGTTATGTAGCTTCTTAAATTGTCAATGAAATGATGTTGACTTGCTTACATGTCATGTATTTGATTTGGCCAGCTAAATCAAATACGTGAAGCTTAGATATAGACTTAAAAAATATTTAAGCAAATAGACAAATATATTTTTCTTATATATATATTTATATATATTAATCTAATAATATTAATAAAATCCCCACTTTACAAAGTAAGAATATGTCAGCATTTCTTTTCACAAATTTGAAAGTTTAATTTTAGAAGTTTTTTTTTCCTTTTAAATTTTCCCCCCACCTTGTCCATTCATTCATTCATTCATTCATTCATTCATTCTTCAGTGACCCAGTGTGGTGTTCTACATCATAATCTCAGGATTCTAGGAAAATGATTCCATCTGTTATCTCTGCATGCAGTTAAAGAGAAGATAGTTAAAATATTTACTGGTGTTTGACATACAACCGTGATTGATGTAGAACAGTAGCACTACATGCAGAATACCACGTTCTTGAGGAATACCTTGACTGTACTTCAGTGTAGTTGTGTTGCTTTTAATGAATGTCTACGAACATCTACAGAGAAAATGTTTCCACTAACAGGGAACTTCTTGCTTCTAAATAAATGCAGGCAGACCAGTCTATTGGAGATGAAGATGAAGGGACTCTAACTTGAAGCTACTATGTTGGGTGAAACATGAAAACAGATGCTCAGTTGGTAGAGCGGGTTGTCCAGTCACTGTAAGGTTGGCGGTTCGATCCCGACTCCAACTGGCCACATGTGTCCTTGGTGAAGACACTGAACTTGGCCCCAGTGGGTCTGGCAGAACCTTGCATGGCAGCAGGCACCCACTGGTGCATGAATGCATGAATTGGGTGAATGAGAGGCCAATGTGAAGCGCTTTGAGGGCACCTTGATGGTGTGGAGAGAGCGCTATATAAGTCCAGTTTACCATTGTGATTGACTAGGAAGTCTATCTGTGCCCTTGTGTTCTCAACTCCATGGCTGTTGGAACTCATAAACCTCTAAATCATGCTTTTCCACGTCTCAAGAATTTCTTCATGTGAGAGATCTACTGCCAGCACTTTTACAGCTCTATTGCAACTCTGTGGTCTTGCATCAAATCCATAAATGACTTCAACATGTTTCTGAGAGAGAAACTGCATGTCTGTGGGAGGCAGAAGGTGCGACAGGGTTTTAAATATCTCTTTCTACATACTGTAAATATTTGACAACCATTCAAACCAATGCTTTGGCAATATTTTGATGGTCTGGATGACTAATTAATGACATTAAATTTGATTACGTGAGTTCTTGACAATTATCTACACTATGAGTGGATAAATAAGTCCAATTTTCCACAGCTCAGCCCCGTTTCAGTAACACTTGGTATTTTATTCTGCACCCTTCAGCTTCCAGAAAGAATTCTCCTTTGAAGAAACAGAAGATCCAGCCAAAAGCATCAAGGATATAGATGTTAGCCTCTTGGCCAATCTTCCCAAAGGTCAGTAAGTTTACTTCTCTTTTTTTTTTTTTTTTTCTTTGTTCTTTTGACTGCAGCTGACTGATGCTGAAAGTGTCTTTCAGCTGAAGTGTATTTCCAGGAAAGAGAAAGTTCCTGTAGGGCCCAAACATGTCCCAGTAGATGATGAATGTCATGGTCTGAGAAACACTCCCCCTCCAATATTTTCTGTATTTCAGACTGTAAGAAATATACTTGCTTCAGATTCATTATAACTGTCCAACTGGTCATGATATTCTGGGCTATGTGCCCAGGTGAATGTTTACTACCATGGAAGATGTATGTCTTGTTGAAATCCTTGAGTCCAGTGGTCGTTGGCCTGGCGTCTTCCTTTTCATTGCGTTAATGCTGCCTGTTGTTTGTTCATTCTCTCCATTCTCAAGTGTCTGAATTAAGGAAAAGGTTCGAAGGCATTACCACAAGTGCAAGTGACTGTGAAATGAACAGGTGAGACAGTGACATCACAGTGAAGGAAACAAAAGACAGCTAAGCAGGCTGGTAACACGTCTGGGGTTGTGTGATGTTTCCTTCTCATCTGTTTCTAGAAAGGAGCGTATTGCTCGAAGGCTGGAGGGCATCGAGGGTGAGGTGCATCCGTCTCTGCTGCCTAGTTTGGTAGCCAAGCGGCTCCTGGAGGAGGACACGCCTCGATACACCAGGGCCTCTGACCCCGGTGAGCCCCGTGCTGGTGAGACAAGTAAAGTGAAAAGCAGGATGTTGATGGCGTTTTTTTTTTGGACTTGTTTTAATAACTTGTGCTTTCTCTTGGAAGTGACAGTCCAGCAGTATGGCATGGAGGGAGTGGAGAGCTCAGACATGGTACATTTTCCGGACCGGCAGTCAAGAACTCGGTGCAGACCGGACCCTCAGTCCTCCATCCGTATGGAACCAGCCCACAGAACGGGCTTCCACCACTGGCGCCCCCGAGCTGGAGTCCAAGGCTGAACGCATTGCCCGCTACAAAGCGGAGCGTCGCCGACAGCTGGCCGAACGCTATGGCATCTCTTTGGATCAGGAGCCCTGGCTTGGATTATCCCTCTCGTTACGCCCGCACCTGGAAAGAGTCGGACAGCTCAGAGAGGCGTAACCAAGGGGAATATGTGGACGAGGAAGTCGGGGACATCAACCTGAGTGCTTACAGCGGCACCGCAGCCACTAACCTGAGGTCACGAGGCTCGGCGTCATCACAGAGTCACCCTGACCCAGGCTACGATGTGGCTAGAACCAGAGCGGACTCGCTCTCGGAGAGAGAGCGGCTGATGAACCTGGAGAATCAGCGCAGAGCTGCTCCACCTGAGTCATCATCTTCCTCTTACATGGATGTGACTTCACTGTCTTCCTCAGCCAGAGTGCCAGCTAAGGACTGTTCAGTCGCATCGATGCCCCCCAGCTCACCCAAGATGAGCAGAAACTCATCCCTGTCCTCCCCTAAACATGGAGCATCTCCAGGAGATCTGTTCATCGAGCAGCAGTCCCACAACATCCTCAGTAGACAGGGGTGAGTGGTCTTCACCTGCTCCTTCTCTGACCTTATCTTTTCTAGAGATGTTCTTGACGTGACTGCGTTAACGATCAGATCAACACTCTGTCCACGTCTGTCCCTGTCCACTCCTTCTACCCTCCTGCCAGGTGCTTTTTCCCTTCTGTTTCCAGGTCAGGAACACAACATCTCCAACTGAGAACCTCAGTATGCAAATTATGCAGCTTAATGCAAAATCAGTGTTGTCTTTTTATTGCAGAGATGTCGGCTGGATCTGTTGAAATATCAGTTTTGTGTAACTTCAGAGTTCCCAGAGGAGTTGTCACTGGCCGAGTTGTTACACTTCCGTCGGAGCTCTTTGAGACTGTTTGGACGAGCTCAACCGTTCTCTCAGCCTCGAACTGCTCTTCTTATAAAATATCTGCAGTCGTAACTGAACATGCTTTCTCTTCAGGCTCAAACACGCTTTTATTTTCTCCTCCATCAGTCATTTCTCGAGTCTGTTCAGTTCTCATAAGACGACTGGGGTGGGAGTCTTGAGTAATTTTTTTTGCTGATGGGATGAGAGACTGCGAGAGCTCAATGAGAAATAATCTCATATTTTAACAAGGAAAGAAAACTCCTTTATGCTGCTCTAACCAGTTACCTGAGCAGTAAGTGATGGGGGCGGGGCGGAGGAAACAGCAGCTTGGAGGGTTTGGGCCCCGTTAAAACGGGCCCGTAGGTACCATTTATCCCACTGGCTCCTCACCATCAGCTGTGGAAGTTATCTAATCCAGAGTACTTACAGTTTCCTGCTCAAGGACACATTTGACCTGATCACTCACGTGATCATGAAAGAGAGTTTGTGATAATTTGATTAGCTGTTCTTCACATATACAGATCATAAACACGTCTTTGGTATTGCAGAGGTCCTGCAGAGGGAATGTGCTCATTATCCAAAGGCCCTTTGTCTTTAGAAATATACATACGATGTTATAGCCCCAAGTCTGTAACAAGTCATCATTTATTAATTGATTTTTTTCCTTCAGAGGTATCGGAGGTTTACATACTGAAATTCTTCCAGAATCCTGAAGTCTTTTAATTATATTTACACTGTTAACAGAGAAATAAGCAAAGCAAACCTTTTCCAGTCTGTCTTTGACGGACGAAGTGGAACAAATTTAGATTGTATGTCCATCTTTGCTTCTCAGAGATTCAGCCTGTATCTGGGTGCTACTTAGTACCAAATCATCATTACATCACAAACAATAGAAACAAAAAACAGGATTTTTTTCTAAACTGCTCCTGTACTAACTTTTTTTGGGATGTGTTGGAGGCCTGAATTGGAAGAAGAACTGATTTAGTGTGCTGTTGCTAACACACATATGAAGATGCCATATCCAATCAGGATGTGGTTCTAGACCCGTCTCTGCTCCTGCCCCCCCACCTCTGCTCCTCAGTATCCTCCTCACGTTTCAAAACTTGGCCAGTCAGAGTGAGTCTGTGTGATGCAGGGGGGGGTGTTGTGTTACTGGGCGGCTCAGTGTGACTCCACGGTCACATCTTTGACCCACAGCTGGCTCTGATCAAGACGAGCCAGCCCCTCTGCCTCCTCGCAGGGTGTCTGTGGGGCGAACATGAATTTAAGCCTCTTTTTAAAAAGATCGAGTTTCATCTTCATTCTTTGCCTTTGAAACACGCTTTTTTTTTTCTTTATTTGCTGAAGGTGAATGAAGTTTCCCTTAAAAGTAGTGTCTTAATGTGATCATTAATGTTTCACAGTCTTCTCTTTAACAGAGCATATTTTTTTCTTAACAAAAAAACAAAACAGTGTTATGTATGAAAACTTTGTTCTGATGTCATGGAAGAGTATGAAAATGTTTTCCCTTGTTGTGTTTAACAGAAACTCTTTTTTGAGCTTGATATTTAAAGAATAACTGTTGTCTGGCTTTTTGTTGGTGAAACTATTATTTATGACAGGAAGCTTTCTACATCCTGTGACATAACATGATGTAATTCACATGAAAACTGTCAATAGCAACACATGATATAGACCACCAGTACAGTAATGGACCCCCAGTCCATTATTAATAGGTTATTAACCTATTATTAATAGGTTATAAGTTAGGGTCACGGTGTCACCCCTGACCTTAACACCGTACTTGATGCATCTGTCTATAGACCCTTTAGCTACAGCTCCTTGAAGAGCTTCAGACTGGGAGCGTCTGTAGAAACTGGGACACTGGTGCAGACTGCAGAGGAAGTGCATGCTTCAGGACTTCCTCGTGTTGAAGTCCATGATCACTTGAGAACATAAACTCAGGAAGCATCGGTATTTCAAGTGTCTGCGGCAGCAGAGCGGAGGTTCAGGCTTCAGAACGAGATGAAAACCAAAAAGCTAAGGCAGTTGCTTCTGCAGCGTCTCCCTTCATGTGTTTGATGAGCAGCAGCTGCTTTTAGTCCATGTGGAGCAGGAGAAAGGTAGTTTCAGTTAATTTAAGGCTTGTTCAGGATTTAGTGGAGCAGATGTGCTCTTATGTTTATCATCTTTTATTTTTTGAACTCACAGCTGTCATTCTGGGAAAGAAATCATTGATCAGATTTGTGCGATGCTGATATGAAGTGAGCGTACAGTTTTATGGCCTCATGAGTGCATATTGTTCAGATTTGTTCTACATATGTTTTTTTTTAGAAATGGAATTGTTTTTTAAAAGATGAACCCCTTCAAATGTGAGGTGCCCTCTTACCATGGGAGCTGCAAAACCTGCAGCGTATTGCATCAAAGCTTAATGGATTAGATCAACTATTCTACCTCAGTTAAAATACAAGTTGATATGAAAGTGAAAGTCTAGCTCAACCTCTGCTGAAGACGTGGCACCGGTCTGCTATCAGCACCCCCGTCTAGAGGATGTCACATACGCTTTTCTCCACTGGGAGGTTACAGTGGACCAGCACACATACCTGAAACTAAACTCATTCACAAAATCTCACCTCTTTGTTGCAGCCAGTCAGGGTTCAGTAGCAATATGATTTGAACTAGTTAGAAAATCTTTTCCAGCTCGGGTCCTGGGTCAGCTCACCATTTCTCAAAATGAAGACCTCTTCCAGCTCTTTGACGTGTGCTTCCATCAGTTGTGATTTTGTGTCTTTCTCCTGGATGTTGGTTTCAGGCCCTTTACACGTCTCTCTGCAGGGAGTTGAACCTGTACCTTCTCACTCAGGCTCAATGTGAAGTCAGTGATGTGTGTAATGCAGTGAAGTGTGTCGATCTGAAGCGAGAGCTCGACACGGACTCTTTCACTCACCGATGCTTCTCACTGGGTTTTCTTAGCACTGATTGGTTCCTGCAGACTGATGCAGAGGGCGACACCCACTCCCTCATCAACTGGCCATCCAGGTATCCCGAGGCTGGTGGCGTGTGAGCCCCAGCATCACTTACCTCATTCAGCTGGACTAAACCCACCCCAACCCCCATGAGCAGTGTTTCTTAAACTGTGCGTCGTTCCAGGACCCAGTACTGTACACCTTAAAACCGCCTCTCATTTAATGATTTCATCTGTTACACTGATGCTGCTTTTACTCAGTCTAGGTCCTGTGCTGACTGGAAGACACAAACGTTTAAGAATCTCTGTGTTGGAGTGTTGACCTCATCGTCTTTATCCCCATCAGCTCATACCTGCTATAACTTCATCTCTTACGTGCCCGTTGCTGTGCTGATTTGAATCTATCTGAATAGGAGTAGATGACTTTACCCAGCTGTTGTGAATGATAAAAGCTCAGTAAAGGGAATAAGTTTTGTTTTAGTTTTTTCTTTCTCCCTTCATGACTGCTACTTACCAGCTGACTTACTCTGACGTGTCAGAGTACTGAGTATTGTGCTGTAATTAAAATGAAAGCACCTGTGTTGGTTTTGTGTTTACTACTGTAAACCTCCATCATAACTGAAGGCTAACCTCTGCAGTTTCAGCAGTGTGGCAGCAGTGCCCTCATTCCTGTTACCAGGCCTACCACAATAACTGTTAATCAAGTAATACTTCATGATTTCATACAGTAACATGTAACGGGCTGACCCTGAGGCTTACGTTTATTGGAGTGAAAAGTGAATACTAAAACTTTAATTCGATGGCTAGATTCACCATTTCAAAATTAACCTTTGAGTAAAAAGTTTTCATTGAATCAGCTCTTACTGTAACTGCTTAATACTGGCATAATTAACAAACAAACAAAGTATGTGGTGAAGTTTTGTCAGCTGTACTGTAGGAATGTTTTGAAGTAAATCCTGGTTCAGTACAGTCCTCTGATGTCAAAGACAGATACACAAAGACATCTGAAAAGTAGAGTTATACCTGTACTATAATGTTTCTATTCATGTTTTAACTAGTCCTTTGTCTCTCCTAAGAATAAAAGTTAGGGAGAGGCTCGCCAGGGTGGAGGGCCACCAGAGAAACCCAGAGGTGGAAAATATTACAGAGGCCCCAGCGCACCGCAGACAACTTCTGCAACAGCCCCAGGCTTCTGCACGCCACCACAGAGACCCCGTGGGCCTCCAGCAGGCCTACTCCCAACCCCAGCACCTCCCCCAGGCTCAGCTGAGCCGAGCTGTTCAGCAGGGAGGACAGGACACTGGCAGTTATTTCTCCATGGCTTCTGCTCCCACGTCCCGATCTGGGCAGCAGCAACAGCAGGTTCAGGAAGAAGAGACCGAAGGATCTGAGGATGTGAAAACAGAGGGTCTGCTGAGGAGCAGAAAAGCAGTCCTCCCTTCAGAGATCCGGCGCAGGGAGAGGAGCACGGAAGACCCACACAGAGGAAGAGGGGAGGAGGATATAGGTACGTCCAGGGTACGAAGCATCAGTCATGCAAGGGAGACTGCAGCAGAGGAACCTGCTAGAGGAGGAGTAACAGTCAGCGCAAGAAGGGAGGAAACTGAACACACCTCCCATCTGCACGCAGCAGAAGGAAGACCTAGAGGGAGAGAAGATGCCATTTATGTTCACAAGGGTCCAACTGCAGCCCACATCCAGCCCAGAGCATCACATGCAGGCCCAGGAAACTCAACCTCCAGGACAGCCCTGAGAGGCTCGGCTTCAGAGGCTGGGGATGTACGAGGACTGAGCCAAAGAAGCCTGCAGCACCAGACGCAGCTCCCTCAAGATGTCAGGGAGGACGGGGGGGTCAGTAACGGAGAGATTCATCCGGACTGCAGGTTGTCTGTGGCCCAGCTTAGAAGTTCCTACATGGAGAACACCACGACTCCTCCAAGCAGCCGCAGGAATGAGCTGTAGGTGAAAATGTCACATGCTTGCACCATCCGCTGCTTCCTTGCTGGCTGGAGCTTCACACCAGTGCTTGTTATCAGCACAACTGGCTGTGGAGCAACTAACAAGCTGCTTAACATGACAGCAGTAGCTTTGCAGTGACATTCATGCACTAATCACCTAACACTAGGCCTTGTATAGATGCTGGATTCATTAGAACTTTGTTCTTCTCAGGCCCAGTGAATGTGTATGTGTGCTTTAACCACCTATGAATCTGCATGGCGATGCTCACAAACCTGAGCTGTGGTTGAGTTTTCAGCACCTCTGCATTAACTGGTTCCTGTTGTGCCATCAGTCCCTCTCTACGTCTCCCTCATCACTCTCTATTTTCTCTCTCCTTTGGCTTCCCTGTCTGTTGGTCCATCTCGTTTTGTGACCCCCTCCAGTGGGATTGAGGGGGACAGGGCACTTGAGGGCTACCAGGCCCCATGGAGAGGTGAAAGGGAAAGGGGGCGCAAGCCTCGGCAGTATATCTGTCCTGGGGAGAGTAGAAAGACCTCAGAGAGGTTTAGGACGCAGCCGGTCACCTCTGCTGAGCGCCAGGAGACTGATAGGTAATGCTCTTGACTCAAGAATGCATGGCTTAGCGTGAAGGATGCTTCAAGATGCTGATGATCATACGTGTGAAAGAAGTCATGATTGCCATTTCTGTGCTCAGAACTGTTGATTCCAATCAGTAACGAGTGTTTGTTTCACAATCAATTATTTTACAGTAAATACTAAAACCGCCATCAGATTCATATCATGCGCTGGTTCCTGACTGACTTCAGGCCAGTAGGAGTAACACGTACACAAACTCACTCATTATCCTTGCTTTGCCCCTTGCTCTAGCAACATTAGCAAACAGGAAAGCTTTAAAGGCCAAAGGTCCCCCTGGTTGGGCTTTGGCAGTGGTCACTACATGTGACCACTTCGCAGAAGCATGAATTGGTCTTTGTCGATAATCACGCCCAAAGACCACGGACCTGAAAAACTTCTGTAATGCAATCTAATTCTGCAGTTGAGTGTGCTTAACCGTTCCCCTTCTTCATTTCTTCATGTTTTCTGTTCCACCCATCTGACCAGGGACAGCTGCTTTCCACTGATGCATGCTCTCATGTCACTTACTTATGCACTCTTGCATCTACATAACTAGGGTTTTCTAAATGTCTTCTTTTTTGTGTGTCTCTTGAAGGTCTTGTGTGAGTTCAGACTTTGCTTCAGCAGAGGGTAAGTAGTTTTCTACTTTTTCAGAAGAGCATGTTTCTTTAGCTGAAGCCTGGAGTCGTTATTAACGTCAAATGTTCAGGGTACCGAGTCTTTATTCGAGCCAGACCTTTATTTCCGAGTCTTGTTTTTAATGCTTCAAAACAAAATCTGGAATGGTGCTAACATTTAGTTTTGTCCTGGTGTGTATTTTAGTTGAAAAATATTAACTTTGAACTATGTACATAGAACATGAGCAAATTAAAAAAGGCTAGCTAGAGTGTTTGTAGCCATCTGTCAAACTGCTCACTATTTTCTGAGCACATTCAAGAATGAACTTGAGTTATTTTTGGCTAACATACGTGTTGGAATCATAGGAAACTGTTTAAGTTGTGGATGCATAGAAGTTGATTTGTCTTTTCTTTTTTAATGCCTCCTCACCAGACAAAACTCCCACCCTCCTCCTCTCCTTCTGTTATTCATTTAGAAAATTCTAGAAAAGAGGCTAAAATAGCTAAAATAACTAACTTGTCATCCATCCAAAAAGAAATGCATTTCCCTACATTGAACGCTAGGAGGAAATGGATATCGCAGAACGAAATAAAGGGCATTTTCAGGAACAATAAATCTATTTCTGACTTAACTGTTCTGCACAGAATCAAAATCTTTTATTCTGAAACATGTTTAGTAGCCAGCCATCCTGTTTTCTCTCCTCTTCGTGGTGGATTAGTGAATTCGAGTTTGATTTCTGAGGCGTCAGTATCAGCGGATGCAGAGGAAACTACCTCTGGATGCCATCGGATAGACATCCAGCCAATCAGGGAAACGGTGTGTGATGTAGGCTCATCGAGACATCCAACATAGTGTCAGCTGTTGGTTCTGTAGTAAGATACTTGTTGTGATGACAGCAGTTCTGCCGCCATCTTGGTTGATTTGAATAGTGGCTCCTGGGTGCTGCTGCATATGTCATCACATACAGTTGGCCCCTCGACTCGTCATGATTGGTTCAGGACCTTCTGCACTGGTGGGAGTGGGAGGGGTTACCAGTCTCGTTTCACTAAATAAGTGACTGGGTCCAGCTGACAGGGCTACATGTGGACAGCATGTGACTGCAGGAAGGACCGATACGAATGGGTTCAGAAAAAGTCGATAAAACAACTCTGCTATTAATAACAGCACTCTGACAAATATCTGTTCCTGTCTGAAAAAGTGTTAAGAACCAATTGATGGTGCCACAAGTGCTCACAAGAACCAGTGACTCTTCACGTTTCACCACAGATGGTTATCTGCTGCTGGTCTCATTACATCATTATGACACAGCTAATGAAGTTCATGCTTTACTTTGCTCTCTTTCTGCTCAAGGTGGACCTGCTTTGAATCACAATTCTTGTGTTTCAAGTGCTACAATAACAGAGCAGTGAACCGTAACGGTGAAAAGAGCATGACCACAGTTGCAGCCAGAGGCAAATGACTCAACTAGAACTTTTCTGTGGACTCGAATCAAAACTCCAACATTAGACGCACAGAATCTTTCAAGTGTCCTCATTTTAATTTAATTATTTTAATTCATTCATTAATTTTTCCTCTTTATAGAAAGGAATCCATGATATTTTAGTTATCCATGGTGCTCACAGTAGCATCACAGAGCAGCTCTACCGAGGCCACAGCAGCTCATCTGCTCCTCAGACAGACAGTCTGCCGGGCCAGTCCTGGTTCTGGCTGGAGGTATCTGGAGGAGCAGAGCTGAGCCCGGTGCAGTGGAAGGAAATGGTTGTGTGCTGATGTCATGTCATGTGTCTGTTCCTGCAGCCGTGCCTCTCACACCTGCTGGGCCAGTCACAGATCTCAAGCTTCCTCTCTGCGTCCAGCTGTCAGCTCTTCTGCTTTAGTTGTTTGCCGTATTTACAGTGAGACAAATGTAGAGATTGTGGATGGAGACTTTTCATGTCTGGCACACTTATAAATTATTGGTGGAAAATATCTGAATGGAGACAACAAATGCTGCTGGGTTTTTAAAGCTTGGATTTTTTACCTCAACACCATATTTACAGTGAAATTGTATTAATGTTGAAAGTACATTAAATCTAATTTGTGCATTATTTTTAAATATTTACTTTAAAGAGAAACAAGGTAAAACTCGTCTTGTCTTTTATAATTAGAAATTTTACTCAGAACAAAAGGGTCAAAATGTTTTGTTAATGTATTTGTATGGGAAGCAAATATTTACCTAAATTAAGGATAAACCAAAGACAACTTTTTCCAGGAGAATACGATATTAGTTTATATTAGTTTCCTACAGTTCTCTAAGTAGTGAGTATTTCTGGCATTCCTGGCTCACTATAAACAGATACAAACTCAAGTCATGTAGATTTGCACGGCTGGTTACTTTGGATGGTCCTGAAAATAAAACGTGTACGGTAGAGTTGTTCAGCTGGAGCCAGCGAGCTCATGAAGTTGACAAAGATGAATGATTTGGTTGGAAAAGTCGCCTCCAGCTCTCTGAAGCCTCCAGCTGAATACATTATAAAGTATCAAAAGGCTAAAACTTCAGGTGACATATTTAAGGGTTAGTAATCACTGAATGAGTATAATGTTTGCGATAAATGGAATATTAAAGTTTTAACATCTATTTATGTGTCCATGTGGATTCTTCAACGGTTAAAGGGGTTTTTTTTCTGTCTTTGGCAGCTTTGGTATTTGGATTTAAAAAGTGCTCCGAGCAGGATTTAGGAAATGATCGCTGTGTTGGCTCAAAGTTTTTCTTATATAATTGGTACAAATAATTTGTGTTTGTCCGTCTTTTTCAGGACAGTAGCAGTTTAAACTCATAAAGTGTCCTGTTGTGTTTTCTCCCGTTTCTCTGAAGCTGACGAGGAGAAGCTGGATGAACGGGCCAAGCTGAGTGTCGCAGCCAAGCGCTCGCTCTTCAGGGTCAGTTTACCTTTTCCCCAAACACCGAGCTCCAGCAAACATCCTTTCACTTTAAGAAGCAAAAATGGACTATTCACCGTTTTATTTTAATTACGTTTTTCCTGCATGCACACATCAAACTGGATGAAGTATTTCACCTGAAATAATTCAGTGGAGCTCATTCAGTCGTGACGTGTGACAGTGGTCCAGCTAAACTAACCAAATAAATATCGACTTGTTACTGAACTAACTTCATCATCGTTTGTCTAGACTTATCCAGATACAGGCACCACTTCTGCTCAGAATTAATTTTATCATATTTTCATTGTACATACTCACAACAAAGTCATCTCAATGCACTTTACACAGAAAATAACTAAAATAGAGTCCATTTAAGTACAATCCATTTCAGTCCAGCTGTGTTCCCGCTGATTCAAAGTTATTCTAATTCAGCTAGTTCAGTTTATTTCAATCAAGTCCAGATTCAAAGTTCATATAATGCAAATCGATAACAAAAAAATAACAGCCTAGCTCAGGAAGCTAAAGAACCTTCGGTTTGGTTACCGGGCACAAGGCGACAGTGTAAAGGTCCAGGCAGGCCCGCTGCATCAATTTAACACTTATTCTCACGTCTAATATTAATATTGTTAAATCCGTGGGTTCGATGGCCTGTGAGTCCAAACTGAAAGACTATCTCAGTGGGTTTAAAATCAGATGGTTTTAACATTAGCATCCCCATCCAGGAACTGGAGAAGAGCATTGATGGTGGAGTTCCTAAACCACGGTCCAGGAACGCTGCAGTGGACAGAAGACTGAGGCGGACCCAGGACCGGTCCAGAACCCAGCCAGTCACCACCGAGGAAGTCGTCATAGCAGCCACGTAAGACTTCATGTGTTACTAGTCTGGGCATGACAGACCTAATAGTTTCTTTATAGGTGATTATCATGTTCTTGGTATGACACCGAGGGAGAACCACGAACTAGCTGAACTACTTAATGTTTGTCGTTTTACATCTAAATGTTTTTTTCATCAAATGGTGTGTTTGAACTGTTCTCATCAGTTAGGACCCTGCAGACACGCTCTGGATCTCTGAGCTGGGATTAGTGCTCGTTCCTTCCAGTTTGACGTTTTATGAGCTTGGAACCTTTCAGATTTAACGGCCTGCTGGTCTGTAGTGTGACAGACTTGCAGATGCAGATGTGATCAGATGTTCAGAGAGGCTCATGTCCCTCTTGTTGACGTCCCTTTAGCCACCTGTTTCGGTTCACTTCCAAACTAAAGTCACACAAAGTCATGCAAGAAAACAAAAACATGCTTTTCCCTACCAACTGTAAAATCAAAGTCTTTAAAAGCTATTTTCTCCTAAATTTCAAGTTAGTTGAATGTAATCTGTGTACTTTTTCTTTTCTTATCTAAATTAACATTTTCACTGTTGCAAGAATAAATAAAATAGTTTCCCATCTTTGCTTTATTGGGTTGGATTTGAGGTCAAACCATCTCTGAAGGTTAAGACGCCAGTAGAAGCAACAACAACATGAACAACACATCGTTACCTGATCAAACTCACAGCTAATAATCCCTTTTTCTGGTTTTGGGATTTAAAATCTCATTTCTGTGTTAACATGAATATCCATGGGTTTCTAGGTGAATGTTTACGCTGCTCTTCATGCCTTCATTTTTTCCAACTCTGCCTGTACCTCAACATGTTACCCTGACCTTATTCCCTTTGTTTTCTCTTCCACCTGTGTGTGTGTGTGTGTGTATGTGTGTGTGTCTGATGTTATTCATGCTCTTCATCAACAAAGTGTTCCCTCTCATGCACCGCCATCGGTGGTTGTTCACTCAGCTGTAGCACGTGCTGATAGCCCCACCCTAGTTTCCAGCCTTGCTCCACCATACAGGTACACGTCACGCACGTGCATGAACATGAATGCCCTCATCGCCATGCGGTGTGTGACTAACATGTTTGATCGTTACTGATTCACCACAACACGGTCTCCTCCAAGTGGGTTTTAACCTACAGGATGTCTTGGGTTTTGGTGCCCTCCTGTGTGACCAGATAAAAATACACAATGTGAGAAAGAGCTTCAGCTCATTGTCTGGTGGGCGTGACTCACCTGCCTGTCTAACAGATCTCCATGGTAATTCCTACTGGGTCTTCTTAAATGCACTTGGTGCTGCAATGCTGTATGGAACTTAGTGTGCCACTTGCTATTTTGCATGAGCACCTTCTGAGCTGACCAGACATCTCTTTTTTCCTACCTCCTTGTCTTGTTGGGTGTCCTCCTCCCTTCAGCCTGCAGGCATCCTTACAGCAGAGCTCTGCTGCCCAGCTCCAAGCACGGGAGATCCGGCAGGCACAGGGTTCCCAGGAGGCCCGGGACTCTAAGCGGGTATCTGCGATGGATGGAAAGGTTGAGAAGCAGAGTGAGGACCAGGAGGAACCCGACCTTTGCACCCTGAGCTTGGCAGAGAAGATGGCGTTGTTCAATCGGCTCGCCCAGCCTCCAACCAGGGTTACCCGCACCAGAGGGGACGCACGACAGCGCAGAGCCAACTCTCGCTATCAGACACAGCCCATCACTCTGGGAGACATGGAGCAGGTAACAGCAGAGAGCAGGAGCGTTTCCATCTAATCAATGTTCATCTAACCATCCTTGATTCCAGTGAGCCAGCATATATCCTTCCAACACACCCCAGCTGTCCTGTCTCATTAATACATTCATTCATTTAGTACAAGAAAGTACACGCTCTTTCAAACAGGACTTAATCAGAAATAGCTTGTACTTGCTGTCTCTAAGTTGGCAGATGCCTCAGAAAAACAACAACCCATGATGCTATTTACTGAACAGACATGACGATAAAGAATAAAGATTGCAGTCAAATTTGGTTGTAAACGTTAGATTGGATGTTGAACACCTTGATTCTTTATTTATTTATTTATTTTCTGCCATGCTGTGGTAGATCTGCTTAGGATCATTGTCCTCTTCAGGGCTTGGCAATATCTAAAAAATGTCTGGTTATTGCAGTATCGACATATGCAATATAAATACTACAAAACAAAACAAATATCACAAAAAATGGTTTTCTATTATTTTTAAGTGCCATTCATTCACACTCTTAATGTTGCTAAATAATATATTTGACCGATCAAATGCAACTGCACTGTCTGTGAGCATTGTGTTAAGAAACCAGCAACATAGGAGCAACTAAATCTGGGCAAAGAGGAACTTATAGCTAACAGCAGCAGTGCACACACCCACACACACACCTACACACACACCTCTACACCTACACACACACACCTCTACACTTACACACACACCTACACACACCTGCACACCTACACACACACACCTCTACACTTACACACACACCTACACATACACATCTACACACACCTGCACACACACACCTACACACCTACACACACACACACCTGCACACACGCCTACATCTACACACCTACACACACACACCTACACACAATGTGTATCAACAGAAAGTTGTCCTTCTCCACTTCTACTTTAACTCAGTTGTTGTAGATTTTTTTGGACAAGGACTTACCATGATTGATTTTTTTCACCTTTACATGAATACATCTTTTTAAACATAATTTTCAGTCAATTTGGTAGTCCAGCAATGAAATAGTCATATAATATTGCAGAAATACTTTTGAAGGAGGATGAAGATGTTCTTTAACCATGATCCAGCTGTTGCTGGGCACTGTTTTTGTCTTTTTGGTCTTTTTTCCTAATTCACCCCCAATTCACAACTGAACTTCACAGTTAGTATGAAGTGCTTGTGCTGTGCATTATGGCCAGACACTTCCACTGTGGTCTCATCTGTTTAAAGGACATCCAGAGATCTTATGGTTTGACAAACCTAACCCATGCTGCAATGTTCTTTTTAGAGGTAAGAGGCTTTCGCCTGGGAACCCTTCCAAACAACCCACGCTGGTGCAGTCTGCAGTTTATCTGAGGCCTGTGGAGTCTGAGCATGTAGCTTTGCTAGTTTTACAATGTGTCTTTACGTGAACGTGCTAAGATAACCACTAAAAGGTCCCAGGTGCCAGATTCGATTCACCACTGGGACTTCTTTAAATCCTGTTCCTGACACCTGTTCAACATTCAAATGTGGCTTGCTGGAGCACAGGAAGTAGATGAGTCTTCCTCTTCAGGTCGCTGGATTGATCCCCAGCTGAAATGTGAAAGATTCTAAACTCTACATCGTTCTCCGCTGTGCTTCTCACTTAGTAGTTACTTTGAATAAAAGTATCTTCTAGTGTCTAGATTAGCAACTGTCTTCAAAGATTTTCTTTTGACAATAATCTTTCTCCCTGTAGAAAGATGTTCCTCAGTGTCCTGAAATTGCACTATAAATCTCCCCAAGCTGATTCAGTTCAGTTCAATTCAATTCAATTCAATTTTATTTGTATAGCGTCTGTTACAATGTCAATTGTCTCTAGGTGCTTTACAGAGACCCAAAGCATGACCCCCGAGCAAATATCATTAACTAAAGTTATAAAATTAAATCCTAATCAAGGATAATGGCAAGGTAAAAAACTCACACAGAGGGAGAAAAAAAAACTTTAAGCCAACAGTGGCAAGGAAAAACTCCACTTTAAGAGAAAGAAACCTCAAGCAGGACCTGGTTTATATGGGGGGACCTTCCTGCCGAAGGCCAGCCGGGTAAAGAAAGAAAAGAGGAGAGACAGTAGGACAGAGAGAGGAGAGCACACACATGACTGAATGAAATGACTATATAAACAGATGCAGGTAGCTGCACTGAGATGAGATGGTCAGAGGACTAGATCACTGGTCACCACGCCAGCCGGCACCCTGAACACATCTACACACACAGGTGGAGGTGAACGCTGGGATGGACAGAGGAGGGAACTGCAAGTCAGCATGCAACTCAGGAAACTCTGGCCTGCAAACACACAGAGAAAAAAAAAAAAAAAAGGAAGAAAACAGCACAAAAAACTACAGGAAATAAAATGGAGCATAGTTTCAGTAACAAGGTGCTCCCAATTAACTATGGGATGAGCTAGAGGAGGAGGAGAGGAGGAGGAAAGGGAAGGAAAGGGGGAAGAGCAGTAGAGACACCACTCAGCAGATCATGTTGGTGTCTCCCTGCAGCGTAGGCCTATAGCAGCATAACTATGACGAAGCTGTGATTAAGACGAGCTACTCTAGTCTTAGTTCCTACAACTATGGCTATAACTATTAGCCCCTACACACTATAGGTTAGACTAACTGTAGGCTTTACTAAACAGAAATGTTTTTAGTTTAGTTTTAAAGATGGAGGTGGTGTCAGCCTCCTTAACCCAAACTGGTAGCTGGTTCCATAATAAAGGTGCCTTGTAGCAGAAGGCCCGTCCTCCAAACCTACTTTTAGATATTCTAGGAACGACTAGTAATCCTGCACTCTGAGAGCGGAGAGCTCTATTAGGCGCATAGCTTGCTATCAAGTCTTGTAAATAGCACAGAGCTAGGCCATTAAGGGCCTTATATGTGAGAAGCAGAATTTTAAACTCAGTTCGAAATTTCACGGGAAGCCAGTGGAGGGAGGCTAACACCGGAGAGATGTGATCTCGCTTACGGATTCCTGTCAGCACCCTCGCTGCTGCGTTCTGGATCAATTGGAGGCTACTCAGAGAGCTTTTTCGGACATCCTGCTAACAACGCATTACAGTAATCCAGTCTAGAGCTAACAAATGCGTGCATTAATTTTTCAGCATCACCCTGGGAGAGGATGCTCCTAATCTTGGCAATATTTCGGAGATGAAAAAAAGGCTGTCTTGCAAACCTGATTAATATGCTGCTTAAATCACATATCCTGATCAAAAATGACTCCAAGGTTTTTCACAGCTGTGGTGGAAGCCAGCGTAAACCCAGTTAATCATTCCTCAGGTGTTTGGGACCAAAGACAATAACCTCTGTTTTATCCGAGTTTAGAAGCAAAAAAAATTAGAGGACATCCAGGACTTATTGTCATTAAGACACCCTTGAAGTTTGGCCAACGGTTTTGTGCTTCCTCTGTTTCATTGATAAGTACCTCCTGATGAGAACCAACAGCTGCTTCTCTATGATGTTGTAGGATTTTGTCTTTCTTTCTTGGCTCTGAACGCATCAGATGACCAAACCTCTGCTTTTATCAAGGTGCTCACACCTGCTGAAAATAATAAAGCAATACGTCATGGGTTGATGTTCATCTAAGGCTGGATCATTTATCGTTTCCACATATGTAAACCTTTGAATTTTCTTTTTCATGTGACTATAGATACAGTCTACTTCGTAACAATGAAAGGTTTCAAGTGCTGTGAAGAAATACAAACATGTTAGAGAGCATTATTCTGTTTATACCTAAAGAGAAAAAAACTGCCATTTTATGACTAGTCGGATTCAGATGTCAATGTGTTTTAGGACAAATGACAGGAAAATTAAAGCCACTGCCATTTACGTATGAAGTATTCATAAGTACACAACTGTTAGTATTTAGTGAAAACCTGTATCTCTAGTAAGCTTCTGGTCATAACAGCGAGAGCAGCTGCTCTCATTAGGACAGAAACATCACATAGCCAGTGCTGTAGTATGAACGTGTTTCTGCTCCAGGAGCTCTCAGACGTAGATGCCAGTGAGGAGCAGGACATGAGTGATGGCCCGGTTGAACCCCTCCACGTAAGCTTCTTCAGAGCATCTCCGTGCGTTTGCAGCAGCTGATGACACGGCCAGTGTACCCTTCTCAGAAGTGATCCCACATTTCTGTGAACAGCACTTGCTGCATTTGGCTCATCGTGAATTTTGTGCTGCATGGCCCCAGCTTCTGGTAAAGTTCTGAGTCAGTGCTCGTCATCCTCCGTCTCAATAAAGAGCTGTGATATGTGCACGGATGATCTTGCCGGCCATATTTCAGTACGGCTGTGTGCATGAAAGACCCGTCTGTGGTGGAGGAGAGGAGAAGAGACACAGTTCATCTCTTTTTCTCTCCCTTACCACCACTCAGACTGAAAGCAGCCATTTATCATCGGGGACATTTGAAACAAGCAGCTTCTTCAGAGAGGAAGGGCAGGGAGAAAGAACTGGAGGAAAAGGATTTGATTGGCATAATAGTTTTTGCCAGAGTTTTGCACTTTTCATGGATGTTTACTGCTGCTTCTCACAGCAGAAATGTCAGGTCAGTTATCCGAAGGAGTTGAAACACATTTGTAGTGTGTCATCAGGCTGGAGGTGAATTGTATGTGTGTGTTGGGGAGGGGGGGGGGGGGGGGGGGGGGGGGGGGGGGGACTGCTGGCATGGCTTTGTGTTTGTGGGCTGCATTTGACCAGCAAGATAGGCTGCCCATTGATGTCCAGGAAGTGCAGTGAGTCAGTCGGACTGTGATTAGTCAGCGTGATTCTCCGTTGCTTGTGTGTGCACTCAGCCCAGGCTGTTTTCTGCCTTTTTAGCAAACTGACCGAACTTATTTTTACTTCTCTGCTTGCCTTTCTGTCTCCTGGTCATGCAGCTTCAAAACAGTACGAGCTCTCAGTTCGGACATTTCCCACCATCCTCCTCCTCGTCTGCACTCAAAACAGGAGGCACAGTCTCCTCTGACCACGCCGGAGACATCCACATAACCAGAGCGACAACCCGCGTCCAACCCCCGACTTCCAGCTCCGACAGGCCTTTGCTTCCTCACCACCCAGAGGGCTTTGCCCCAAAGTCCCAGGAGTCCTTGGAGCAGCACTGGTATCAAAACTCGCACCATGGAGAAGACACAGCTGAGCTGAACATACGAAAGAGGAGGCTTCCCTCTCCTGAGGCGGCAGCCAGACAGACGGCACTGCCCCAGCCCCAGACTGGAGAGAGAGGTGGGGGGGAGGGGAGGAGGAGGAGAGGGTGGAGCAGCACCAGTGGCCGTCCACATGGGGGGACGAGGGAGCTCTGCAAAGCTCAGAGAGCCACAAGTTCCAGGAGAAACGGGAGCAGAGAGGGTTTCTGGAGGAGGAGGGACATGACTGTGAGGGCAGCTGGAGCAGAGTCATCAGTGGAGGTAGGACCTGCAGACGGGGAGCATCTGCTCCGCCTTCTCTGTTGTCTGCATCCTTTGTATTGCAGGACTGTTCTTTTGTTGTTCAGGTTTTTAAACTATCAGACTTTCGCAAAAAACTCTAAATAATCAAATTGTATAAAAAAAACAAAATTGCAGGAAACTTTTACATCTTGTCCTTCAGCAGGTTACGTGGCCGATTTTCACTAGACATGAAGGAAAAAAATAAATACATAAATCAAAGTGCTTCACATTCTTGGACAGAGATATCAGTTCAAATACAAAAAAAAAGTGGAATTTCGCCTTTAATTGTACCAGATCCTTAAAACCTTGAATTTAATGGGAAATACAGAATTAGTACTTTTGTACTGCCAGTTAGCTGCCTTCTGGTTTTCTGACAGTGAGAGATGACACCTGTTATGAGTGTGAGGACATGCAAACACTGAAAAATCATCTGTAACAGCTTCACCCACCACTGAAACCAGGGATGAATTCATCTTGCTGCTGGCTTTCATGGAGAATTGGATGAAAAGAGATTCTGGAACTGAGAACTAAATTACCTTTGAATATTTAAAAATCAGTTTGATCCACTAAGTAAACAGCTCTGTCAGTTTAAGTCAACCGTTTCTTCTCCAACCACATTTCCTGTCTGTGTATTTTGTAAAGATGTGACTCTCTGACTGTGGTCTTCAGGTCTTCCTTTGTGTCTGAGCAGCGGTAGACTGAGTTCCTCCTACATCTTATTAAACCTGCCAGAGAACGGAAAAGAGTCGAACGGCAGAATGATGCAGTTGTTTTAAGCAGGACCTCTGGAGCAGCTTATTAACAGAGACGTTGAACGCTGTGAGAAGCATCTTGTGCTTCCTCTTAGATGTGGATGGGAACCTCTTGATGAGCACGAAATACTTTTGTTCCCACGCTGGTTTGTGCTGCTGAGTTTGCTGTAAGAGAGTGACAAAGTCCTTCAGTCCTGGAAAATCTGAAGTATTTAGTTATTTTTCCACAGCAGAGCATCCAGTCCTGTCACAGCACTGATTTGACTCTCTGTGTGTTTGTGCTCGTCTGTGCTGAAAAGAGCCCACGTTGGTGACACCCAGAGACACAACTGGATCTCCCAGGAGCGAGGGTTGGCCTCCAGCAGAGGAACACGCCTTCGACCTGCTTGGAGCCTGAGCAGACTGACGAGATGAGTGACATGATGACAGCCCGGCACATGTCCATCAGAGAGAGGTGAGCACAGCAGAACGGAGGTGCTGCTTTCAGAAAGGCCCTCAGCTTTCTGTAACAGACACAATTTCAGTGTGAGGATATTCCAGTCCAGCTAACCTTGCCTTAAAACAAGCTCCTTCTTAATGGACATGACATGTCAAGGAGCATTTGATCTGTGATGTCAGTTTCCTGCACATCTGGACAGCTAACTGACTATGAAACGGTCATACCCTGGTAGCCATTGTGTTGAAGTTTTTAGTTGGTAACCCCCCCCCTCCTATAGCTGTCGGTCATCTCTGTCTTATTCTGTCACTGGGCTCCAGGACGGCTGTATGAGGCTGATTAAAGGCTGATTAAAGTCCCTTACAGGTGCATTTGTTCATCATGTGAGCCTTGACTCCAGGCCAGTATGGATTCTCAGACAGATCATTACATAAGTCCAGTTATGTCACATTGTATTAATTTGCTCTGGCAGTTGGTTCGAGCGGCTAAACACAGACCACAGATCACGCTTTAAATTGATTGATTACATAATGAAACGGACATGTGAACACATGTTGAAAGGTGCACGCTGCGTGTGCCTTCTGAGATCAGGGCTGATTATCTCGGCTCCAGGCAGCGGCTGTATCTCAGCCACAGCTGGCAGCGGCTGTATCTCAGCCACAGCTGGCAGCAGCTGTATCTCAGCCACAGCTGGCAGCGTGCAGTCAGCGCTCCTTTCTTCCTGTTTTTGGCCCTGCTGTGGAGCTCGGTGACAGAACAGGATATGTCCTCAGTCGGTGACAGAGGGCTGGCCATGAGAGGGGGCTGCCAACACCCTGACCTCCCTGCTATGAACCTCGTCTGAACTCCAAACAAGAGAGCTTCTGTCGCTGTTCGCTTTACACTTCAGATAATCATCCAGAGTGTGAACCCACATCTCTCATTTAAATCACCAAAGGTTCAGTACAGATACCATATCTGTGTTTTGTGATGATTTTTTTTTTTTACATATCATTTCTTTGCTTTTGTGTTTATATTAAAGACTGTCAGATGCTGTCTCATTACAGTGACTGACTTCTCCAAGTTAGGCCTTATTTTATTTGTTCTCCAGCTGTCATCTGTGTTTCTCCCCAGTTTCTCCCTGTTTCTCCCTGTTTATCTCCCTGATCCAGTACTGTTCACTGTAACTGCGGCTGGCTAATTACCCGTTGACTGCCTCTGCTTTGTGTCTGCTGTATTTCCTGCTTTAATGACACTAAAAGGCATGTGGGAAGATCCCTGTTGTATGTAAGCAACAGTGGTGGCCGAAGGTTGAAGCAGATACTGTGAGAACATGGCAACGCTGTGGGACCAGTGTTCTTGTTGATGTGGAGGAGGAGACCCTGAGGTCTTTGCTCATCAGTCTGCCTGTCATGGTTAGAACAGGTCACATGACATTGACTTCAAAAAAACCACTGGAACTGGACATAAACTGATGAAGCGCATGACTCTAAATTTTATGTAGACAGTTTGTCTATAAATTGAATGAATGGAATATGATGCTCATTAGTTTTCTTCACAGATGTACACAAGTCCATTTCCACCTGTTTCCAGTTACGTCCCTTCCACTGTACTCTACCTGATGTGTTTCTGCTTATATTTGCATCTATGTGCACCTTTTTTTTCAGTTTCAGAAACCATGCTCACTTTCAGTGACAAGAAGCGTTAGGTCAACCCCTTTGGTTTTATTTCATTTTTTTTTTACATTTTATTTTAAGTGGAAATGAGAAATATCTTATTTGAAGTGTTGACTTCATTTTTAATCACACGAAGACTCTTTACCAAATGCTTTACTTTTGATTTTTTGGTCAAATTTGTCATATCGTTTTTATTTTAGGAGTCCAGATTGAAGTAGTCCTGAGGCCATATTTTTCCCACCTGGGGTTAAGATCTGGTCTCGGACTGGTTCACTCTAAAAGTGGGTTTTCCTTTTCTGAAGCCATTATGTTGTGGATTTACTTCCACTGACATGCACACAGATGTCAGACATGTGTGATCCATTTTTGTTCCAGTTACTTTACCACCAGCAGCGTCGGTGTTTAATGGCTGTGTTCAGTAAAGACAAAATCATCTATAACTGTGTTTTATAAGATTAAGCACATTGTCTTTGTCTATTGTTGTGATTTAGGTGATTAGGTCTCACTTTTGGGGAAATTAATGCATCAAACCAGTTATTTTCCAAGGAGTCTCCAGTTCTTCCTGTCACTGTGAGGCAGCAGTATTTTCTTTTGACTGGTGCTTCCTGATTTTTACAGCAAGTGAAGTCGGTTCCAGCAGTGCTGATCAGTGTTGCTGACCCTTCCGTCCTTTGCCTCCCCTCAGGGTTGCCTTGTTAAAGAAGAGTGGCGAGGAAGACTGGAGGAACAGGATCAATAGGAAGCAGGATGTGGGGAAGGCTGCCGGGGCTGAGCAGAGCGCTGAGCTCTGGGAGGTGGAGCAGAGCTTCAAGAAGGTAACCATCTGACGTGAGCACTCACTGCTGATTAAACACTTCAGCCGAGCCGCCTGTCGTACGCTTCCCTCAGTACGGACCCAATCCTGCACTCGCCTCCGGTTCAAAGGATGATCATTCATTTCTCCCTTAACTTTAGAAAAGCGATTCGGTGTTCAGCAACATGCCACTGACAATATTTATATAATGTGATCCTAATAAATGCTATTAAATCACACTGTTCGGAGTTTTAAAGGTGTTATTGATTTTCTGTTGCTGATATGTAATTTTAAAATCAGAAGAAATCTCTGAGACCATTGAATAATTATTTGCTGAGAATGGCTTCGGCAGTGGCCTCTGGTGAGAGTTTTCAGTATCTCTAAACAGAGAGGTTGTGTATTGTTCATGTCCGTCTCTTTTGACCCGTCTCTTTTAGCCTGTCTCTTTTGACCTTTGTCGTTTAGCCTGTCTCTTTTAGCCCGTCTCTTTTAGCCCATCTCGTTTAGCCCGTCTCGTTTAGCCCATCTCGTTTAGCCCGTCTCGTTTAGCATGTCTCTTTTAGCCTGTCTCTTTTGACCTGTCTTGTTTGGCCTGTCTCTTTTGACCTTTCTCGTTTAGCCTGTCTCTTTTAGCCTGTCTCTTTTGACCTGTCTCTTTTGACCATTCTCGTTTAGCCTGTCTCTTTTAGCCTGTCTCTTTTGACCTGTCTCTTTTGACCATTCTCTTTTAGCCTGTCTCTTTTAGCCTGTCTCTTTTGACCTGTCTCTTTTGACCTTTCTCGTTTAGCCTGTCTCATTTAGCCTGTCTCTTTTATCCCATCTCTTTTGACCTGTCACTTTTTGACCTTTCTTGTTTAGCCTGTCTCTTTTGACCTGTCTCTTTTGACCTTTCTTGTTTGGCCTGTCTCTTTTGACCTTTCTCGTTTAGCCTGTCTCTTTTAGCCTGTCTCTTTTGACCTGTCTCATTTAGCCTGTCTCTTTTATCCCATCTCTTTTGACCTGTCTCATTTAGCCTGTTTCTTTTAGCCCGTCTCTTTTAGCCTGTCTCTTTTGACCTTTCTTGTTTAGCCTGTCTCTTTTGACCTGTCTCTTTTGACCTTTCTCGTTTAGCCCGTCTCCTTTAGCCTGTCTCTTTTGACCTGTTTGTTTTAGCCTGTCTCTTTTGACCTGTCTCATTTAGCCCGTTTCTATTAGCCTGCCTCTTTTGACCTGTCTCTTTTGACCTTTCTCGTTTAGCCTGTTTCTTTTAGCCTGTTTCTTTTGACCTGTCTCTTTTAGCCTGTATCTTTTGACCTGTCTCTTTCTTCTCGGTCTCAAACAGCTGTTGCATGTTTTGGTTTGGGACTGCATGGCACATAATCTTCATTTATTACATTACCAGCAGTAAATCAGATACATGTAGCTCAGTCGCACAACATCCCACAGCATGTTGTTTTCTTTGTATAAATATGGAAGGCTGTTGAATCTTGAAATTCAACTATTTAACCATAATAAATATTTATTTTATTTCTGTAAGAGGGACAGATTTCACTAGAAGTGTTAGAAGAATCAATACAATCTTTATCATGTAAAATATGATCAGATGACGTCGATGTTGAAGCCTGAAGAAATTCTACCTGCAGCATTGCTCAAACATGTTACACTGTGCAAGAAATAAAAGAAAACTTCTTATGTAATGGAAGCAGAAGGGGGTTCACAGGGAGCTCGCCTGTCGTTGGGGCTGAGGTTACAGATTTAGTCAAGCAACTCAGCAAAAGCAGAGCTCTGTGGATGCATGAGAGTCCTTGTTGTCATACTTCTACAAATTCACATGGACGTCACATGTTGACTGTCTGACTGGCGTCAGGGTCCCTGGAGGGTGTGAACTTACAGAGGGACCAGACTTTTCATCTTACATCAGCACCAGGGTGCTGAGTAGAAGAACAGCCAGGCGTTCAGCCTTGCATGCTGCTCATGCTACACTGGGTTGGCTCTTTGGTTGGTCTCTGGTTGGCTGCCCAACCAACCTGCATGGCTCTTATAGATTTGTCTTACCAATGTGTCCCTTGTGGTGTCCTGTGGGAGGTGCTTCAGGAACGTGTCAGCTGTTTTTTCTGCAAGGTTCCTGTATAGCTGAAGGGAGAGCTTAGTTTAAAACAGCTGGCAGAAAGTCAGATTGGTTTCTGAAAATTGCACTCTGCCAGGGCTGCTCCTGATCACACATGTTCACGTAACCTTTACTAAGAGCATTTCAAGGTGCAGACAGCTTCCAGTTTGGTTGATCTAGGAATTATATCTTTGCTTTTTACAGATACAGTACTTTTGGTTTTGTTGATTGGAGAGTTTGAGAAACAGGCTAAATTGTCTTGCTGCCTTAAATGGAGGGGTTTTTAGGAGTCTTATTTAGGAGTGAGAGGATCAGATAGGGTGAGTGGTCCAGACTGCAGCTACTACTCTGCTGCTTCTAAAGGAATAAGTTGGAGCTGTTTGGGGCTCTGGCCAGGATGCCCTGTAGATCTTTGCCATGTCTCCCAGGTTCTGGAGGAGGTGTATGGAGGGAGAGAGGTCTGGGCATCTCTGCTTAGACCCACAACCTAATCCCAGAATAGCATCAGAACTGGAACTATTGGTTTTATGTCACTGAAAGGTTTTTAATGTTTGGAAGATCACCTGGTTTATGTGGAAATTCATCAGTTAATCTTTAAGGTGAAACTTAGGACGCTACTTGTGTTTCTTTTTCTTTTTTTTTGATTATTAAAGGTCAGTTAGTTCTTTAATTTTCAAGTTCAGGTGACCTGATTAATTTGTCATTATTGTTTCAAGGTTACAGGACATCTTGACTAAAATTCATTTTCAATCATTTTCAAATGTAAAAATGGAAACTTGGATTTTAAAAATGTTGCTTTTGTCATACTGTCACCCTGAAGCACTTTCTCTGCCACTGTTGGTTTAATTTCAACATTTTCAGCCACAGCCTTCCACGTGTAAAAGTTAAATATGTTTAGAGTTATTTGTTACAGCTGTTTTGATTCAAGAATGTGAAGTTGCAGACCTAAGTTTATCTCAGTCTAAAAACACACTAAGATGTTGAGTATTTTTTTTATCCTTCTTGTACATAAACCACTACCACTAACCGTCCTGTGAAATGTAGTGTGTGTGTTTTGTCATGCCTGTTTTCTATCTTTCTTTCCACTCAACTGCATGCTTCATGTAACCTTGCAGTCTTGTTTGTCTCAGTTTGCATGTGTTTGACCGTAACAGAAATAAATCTCAGTTCTTTCTCTGCATGTTTGCTGTGTCTCTGTGTGTTTGTGAAGGGAGGTCGGGGCTGGCCAGCGTACACGTACCTCTCTGTTTAGACATATTCTCTCCAGCTGTTTTCATTTCCAGCTGCTTATCAGGGTTTTCGCAGCCACGCCAGCACACAGTCTGATTTGGGTTTTCAGCCAGAGCTCTGAGTCTTAACTGAGTGATCAGACACTCTGGCTTTGAGGAGGCTTTTTCTCTGTGTAGGTTTCGAAACAAACAGCATGATGTTTTAATCAGGAAGATCATTAAACACTTGATCTAGTTTAAGTGCAGGTCAAGCGGAAGGACAGTCAGTGTTTTCATCCTCCCATTCATCAGAGGCCTTGGACATGATTCAGCACATTTCCTGTTTCAGATCAAGGCAGAGCAGCATGTTGAGATGAGCTAGACAAAATCAGGAGTATAGCCAAGCTGATGCCACCAGCAGAACAGAACAGAGACTCCTGTCCTGGTTCTGTCTCAGCCACAGACCTGCTTTGTGACTGAATCTCCAGACTTGATGCTTAATCAGAATAAAACCAAAGGAAGGGTCAAGTCAGGCAGGTTTGTCATGTGGTTTGAGGAGCTCAGAGCCTTCAGAAATCTTCCTTCTCTTGGGCTGCTTGTCTGTAGGACGATGAAGCACCGATGATGATTGATGGCTTTGCTGTGTCCGAGCACCTGTGGGTAAGACCAGCTGTCAGCCCTGTCTCACACACACACACACACACACACACACACACACACTGTGCTTTTATTTATCAACTGCATTGAAATTGGACTGCTGATCAAAATGTTACGTAACTTTGATTCTGATAAATGATGCAGCGGTTTGATAAATGCAGCTGGGTGTGACACGCATCCAACCAGCAGTGTGTGTGTGTGTTCCTGTGGTGTTGGTGGAGGTAATGTACCTATTTGTTTGTGGGTTTGTCTCCTTAAACTCATATTAACAGTTTTGTACCTACTCGTGGCGTTTGCTCCTGGGTTTCAGATCTATTTTCTATCAAAGACTTTTCATTCTGTCTCACACACCATCTTCTCAATGAGTTTGACATTTCACATCTTCTTTTGATATTTAACTTGTCTCACCTCTAACTGTCTTATATTTAGGTAGTTACAACTGTTGACATAAAGACTATAGTTACTCAGAGCGGTGGCAGGGTGAAGCATGCTAGAAACACAGTTCACCAAGTTTACATTTTGAATATTTGACCAGATCTTAAATGAATGAATGGATCTAAGGTAGTCAGTATGAGCTGAGCGTGTAGGATGTGAAAGTGTCGAGAGAACCAGCAGCCTTGCTGTGGCAGCTGGATGCTGAAAAGTTAAGCAGCTAAAAAAATTTTTGTAAAGGTTAAATCATGACATATTTATTTTTGTCTTGGTTTGCTGTCGTCGGCCTGCACAAAACATCACATACTACTGTAAATGAAAATAAGTTTGCAGCAGCGCTCTTCATCCAAAACAAACATGACAGGTGGGATGGAGGAGGTTTTTAAAAACCTTTGCCCACTGTGTCATGTGGAGATAATGAGATTTACTTTAGAGGGAGAAATATTCTGTCCTTTCCTCACAGGCTGACATAATTTAGTGCGGTCTTGATGAAATGTCTGTGCAGTAGCTTCCTGTCCAGGCGTGTCTTCACAGTAACAGCTGGTTTTAGAGATCATCATCCAGCCCAGTCTCCTGGAGTTTCTTATATGAAGAAACCATTACAGCTTTTAACTAACCAGTCCAGAGGTACAGCTGGTACAACATGATGAGAATGGAGATGAAGAGGGAATAATTGTGGATAATTGTGTTCTGTTTTCAGTTGTGGCATCATGAACATGTCACTGAATGAAACAGTAATTAAAGGTCTCATTTCATGGTGTTTTCATTGATTTTGCAGTGGTCTCTAGTCTGAAATAATCCCCTGAGAGTTGGTTTCAATAAAGATATGCTAGGGTTGTCTTGTTTCTAGCTGTTTTAGTTACATAAAAACGAGGGCAGGCATAATACGAGAGGATTCTTATGAATATTAATGAGATGCAAACGTCTGTCCTCTGATTGGCTAACAGCACTGTGACGCTCCCTCTAGTGGGTTCTCCTTCAGTTGGTTTCCATCAACATAAATGGAGGTTACTGACAACAAATAGCAAAACAGGATCAAATTTGTTTTTGATCCTAACCAAAAAACTCTGTTAACACCAAGTTATCAAATTTTAAGTTGGAAGCCCCCAGTGTTTTTCAGGGGGCGGGGTTACGAGCCCCTGCAGAGCTATTGTTCAATGTGACATAGGCTGGTACGGCTTTAACTATCCGCTCGTGTTTCCGGCTGTTTTCTATCACAGGCTGATACAGACTACAGGGGTAGAAGAGACTTTTGAAGTTGAGCATGCTAGTAAAACTTAAACTGACCTGTGGTAATTAAAAAAACAAAACAAGAATTAAACGGTTTGTTGTAAAAGGAGACCTTTAATTTATAAAGCTAACCAAGAAGATTTTGAGAAAAACAATAATGAAAGGCCCCTTCAATGAATATATGTGGCAGTAGATTCAGATTAAAGCAGTTTTAATTTCAGATCCCATAAAGTTGTAATAAAGAATATGGGTCAACAGTGAAACAGCAGAGAAAGTCCTGAGTTGTAGTTCCAGTTGGACGTCCAGCAGTCAGTGAATCTCCAGTGACTCCCTGGTTTACTCCTCCAAGTCACTATTCAGACTTTTGGTCATGATGTTGTTCTCATCCCCAGTTTGGCACCGTACTAATCACACCCCCGTAACTCCAACTTGCTCCATTCCTCTGACTTACACACACAGACTGTCAGATTTTCATCCAGATCCTTGTTTCCTGCGTGTCTTCCTCTGCCTGTACTCTGTACTCCATTCTCCTCACGGCTGTGTTTATTTTGTCTCTCTGTGGCTTCTATAGGAGCCTGTCTTTGCTGCCACTTTCTCTCCTCCTCTTGAGCCTCTTTTCCGTACTTCTTCCCCTGATGATACAGCCAGTCAGGTAGGACATTACCTACATCTTGCTTGCTTGCTCGCTTGCCTTCCTCTCTACTTAAAAACTGATTAAAATCCATTAACACGTTAGAACCCCCACACCACCCTCTTGTTTAACCTTTTATTGAAAGTGTTTGTTAGCAACTAACTTTAAATGCCCCCTTGACAGAGAGAATATTACTCAGCTGATTTCCTGTTATTAATTGGCACTGCTCCCTGTCAAGTTTACTGCTTTCACAGCTGCAAAAATGTTGTTACAAGCACACACAATGATTTCCTCATGCTCCGCAGTGCTTCACAGCCACCATACTCATGTCTTGTCCTGTCCTGCACAACAGTATTTCCAGTTCAGCAAAGCCAGCATGGCAGGCCCTGTAGCTTGTACCACTGATGCAGAATCTGGACATTTTCTACCATATTTCATCCTTATCTCTTAATCCTCATCCTTTTCCACCTTCCTCATCCATCCCTCTGGTTGTGAAGGCCACCAGATCTCCCAGACCCATGCAGGTGGATGAAAGACACCCCTGGAGACGGAAGGTGACCCTGTCAAAACTGTTACTGTTGTCAGACTCCTCATATTCTGTGGTTGAAGCCTTTACACACACACACACACACACACACACTGAATATTTAAAGGCTCAGTCAGAATCAGTACCATTAATTACAACATCAAGACTACAAAATCTAAACGTGATCACAGGGAAAGACATTTGCTTTCAGTTGGATGTCATCAGTTCATATTTGCTGTCTGGAGGTAGGTTTGTTATGTCCAGATGTTAATGCATGTACACGACCTCATCTACACATACACAGGTGTTTTGGCAGTTTTTCCTTCTTCGAACAAAAAATAAAAATAAACAAGAAGAAATTTAATTGACATTCAAACAGTACCATTTAGGAAAAAACAAATCAGTCAGTGTAAAACTTGAATCAAAAGGAGGTCAAGCCCGGTTCTCCAGGGACCACTAATCGTATCAACAGAGGGACAGATACTGCCTGGCCAAAAAAAGAGGCACACACTCCGTTATTATGTCGCACCACCTTTAACTTTGATTGTGGCACACATGACTACGGCTGCCATATCATTTTGATAGGTTCGTTTGACCTCAGAAGAGCTCATTTCTGAGAGGCGGGATCTCGTATCGATGGTGGTAGAGTCAGACCACCATGGCAGGAAATCCTGAATATTTTTACCAGTCTTAAGATCTGGACTCTGTCGGCCAGTCCATGGGTGAAAATAATGTGTAATGCTCCCTGAACCGGTCTTTTCCAGTTTGATCCTGTTGAATCCTGGCATCTTCATCGTGGAATAAAGATGGCCTGCCAGGCCTGTGCCTTGGAAAGAGCTCAGTTCCCACCTCTGAAGGTGGTAGCTCCTCTTCAGCTGAAATGACCTCTATTGAAAATGTTTTCTTCTTCTCTGTTTTAACGTGCGCCGTGTCCAGACGGGCTGGGGATTAATGCCAGTCAACGAGACTCTAGTATGATCGGCATCTGTGAACATAAACACGTTTGTTTTACGCAGCGTTGGTGAACCTGGAGTATGTTCTGACCCAGGAGCTTTTTGAGCAAATGTACTCACAGATTTATGATGATTTGGTGAGGAAATGCTCTTACAGTTTAACTCTTTTTTTTTTTTTAACCCAATTTTAGTCACTTCAACAGTTTCCTTTTGTGTCTGTTTGATGCAGGTCATCTGAAACACATTAATAGGTTTTACGTGACCACAGGATGTTCAGAAGCTAGCACTGCTCAGTTAGGCTTTAATAACTTGTTGCCCGGTGAAACTTATTAACTGGTGCATTGTGGGAGCTCCTTACCTCCTTGCGTTGTTAAATCCTGGTGTTGCCCTTTTATTGGCCAGGCAGTGGACTTGTCTTATCATTTTCCAAACCACTTGTCTTGATGACTCTGAGGTGTTCACTAGCTGTGATCTCCAGTACTGTACTGTACTGTCAGTTGATTTTGTTCCAGTTGTGTTTTGCTCAAAGTACGGATGAGGTACTGTTACTCTCTTAAACACAACAATTCTCTCTCCATTTTTCAGCAGCAACCACTTTCTTCTTAGAGTTGTTGTCTGATCTGATTGGGTCTATTTCAGAATTGTAGAACCTTCATTCCTCAGACAACAATACTATATTTTTGTGCAAATGTGTAAAAGGTCCTGCTAACAAGGTTATCACAGGCACGTCTGCACCAGTGTCTCCTGTTGGTGTGTTACAGGAAGATCAGTTCATATTCTAACATCAACCTGATGTTGTACAGTCTAATGTGATGATCCAAAATCTCCTAATGTGCCACCACCATTACTGAAACTGGAATTTTCTCTTCACCCTCTTCGGTGTGGCCAAAAAATTCCTTTTCATAGAGACAGTTGGTGTAAATGTTTGAAAAAAAGAAAAACCCCTGTACTGTGTAGACAAGACCTTAGTCCTGCCTCTTAAACATCTGCTCCATGTATGGGGTCCAGCTGACACGTTTCTTCCCTCTCTTCTTAGAGAATATCCGAGTCTGAGCTGGAGAACCAGAGGATAGAGGCTCACATGTCCATCCAGGAGAGGAAGCAGCTGATCGAGGCCCGGGAGGAGGCCTGGAAGACCAGAGGCCATGGAGCTGCCAACGACTCCACACAGTTCACTGTAGCCGCACGCATGCTGAAGAAAGGTGAGAGGTCAAGCATCTGTGCGCATGATGAAATTCATCAGCCAGTACAACACTGTTTGTTTTCCCTCCAATGGACCACAGTAGTATCTCTTAAGTAATGTGATTTATGTAGTCCTTCCTTGGAAACTGTGAATGCACACCAGAGCCTTTATCCACTATTTTTGTCGTGCTTCATGTTATCTCTCGCAGCCATCTGTTTTATCTTTGACTTATTTCCATACCGTATGAGCTTATCTGTGTGTGTTTCGGCAGGCCTGGCCTCTCCCTCTGCTCTCCAGTCTCCATCGGCACCCAAACCTAAGAACGGCAGTCCTGCCATCTCCAAACCACAAGAAGGTCAGTTTTGCTGCCTTTAAATTATTCACTGAGTCTAGTTCATAGTGTAAGTAACCTCTGGCTTCCTTTTATATCCTGCTGTTGTCCTGTGAAATCTATTTAGCAGAGTTAACAGACTGGACGGTCTATTGAGTTTACACGTAATGACATGACTTGGTTAAATCCTCAACCATCTCCAGACATGCATGTTCCCAAAGTGATGCAATTCATTAAATGACATGTGATTTTGAGCCGAGTGTGATTCCTGTTGAATGTGCTTCACTCTGTTTGAAATGCATTGATCAGAGTATAACAGGTTGCTTCTGGTCTGTTTCTCTTTCCGAAGACATGGAGCAAGTTATCAAAGGTTGATTCCTTTATTTCTGTCCATCACTGTCATCAATGCCACCAGCATAGCTGTTTAGAAGCTTAATAGAGTAGACTGTGATTGAATAGTGGTTCCCTCCATGGAGGTGCATAAGTCTAAAGATCAATCTCATACTTTAAAGCTGTAACTTGTAAAAAGCTTGTGACTCTGTTCAGACATAAAACCTTCATTAAAATCAATCAAATGTAGAACTCCTAACAGTGTTGGTTTGTGCATACTTGCATTCATGCAGAGATCAAGGCAGTTCCAGATCTGAACCTGGAGTCGGACATGAAGCTGGACAGACTGGAGTCCTTCCTGGGCAGGCTCAACAGCAAAGGTGAGTCCAGCAGGGATATTCTGCCTGTGAGTTCCTCCTGATCCAGCTTGGCATGTTTTCTCAGTGGGGAATACAACCTGTCACGCTGCTAGTGCTGCCTTCTCCAATGAGGGCTTGAGTTCAAGCTCTAATCACTTGGCCAAGCATGAATCAAACAAAGGTGTAATCCTGCTGCTGGTTTTGATATTATAGCCAGAAAAATGCAGAGGAAACATGAAAAGTAATTTACACAATATGGGGTTCATCCTCAGTGTTGGGACTACCAGACGCAACCATTACTGTGACTGAGAAGAAGGTAAAGGAAGTGATGACTCTTGAGGATGAAACCTTTTCCAAATTCTACCGCCAAGTGGAGGATCACCCAGCCAACACCAACAGGGTGGACATAGACGAAGACTTTGATGCCATTTTCGACCCCCAGGTGCCGAGGTAAGCTCCCTGTGTCCTGAGGACAGAAGTTAGAAACCCACTCTGAGCCTCCATGGTGCCACTCTTTCCTGTTGACCCTTCACAGGCTCACCTCAGACATGGTGCAGCACAAGCGGGCAGTCCGACCCACACGAAACGTCCAGTCATCCAGGAACCCTCTGAAGATGCTGGCCGCCAGGGAGGACATCAGACACGAGTACACAGAGCAGAGGCTCAACATCGGCCTGCTGGAGAGCAAAAGGATGAAGGCTGAGAAAAGTGAGTGAGGATTACCTAAACTAATGATGCTGTAATACAACTGAACATTACTTTTCTTACAATATAAGAGTTATAGCATCTCAGTAATCAGTTGCTTAGCAATGAATGAACTAGTTCAGAAAATCTTTTCTGATTTGGGGTTGTACATTTTTACATAAATTATATTGCATGTGTCTCTGTCTTTCTTTCACCTTTGTGTCACCACTTGGGGAATGCACTGAATTAACCTGAATCTTTTCTAATGTGCTTGGATATTTTCATCACCGAAAGCAAAACATGACTCACGGGACAGTTTTAGTTTTAAAACAACACATGCCAGATGAACGTATTTGACGTGTCAGTGATGTAAAACACTGAGAGAACTTCCCTCCATCGCTGTGAATGCCATCGGCCTCTCTGGGATCTGCACTGACCTACATCTGGGTGTTTTTCCTGTGATTGTGCAGAGCAGCTCGAGGAAGCTGCACGTGCTCAGAGAAGCCGTAAAGTCTGGGTCATGTAACGTCCCGCTTCATCTCCTGTGAGAGGAAGGAAAAAACTCTCGAAGCTGACTGTAGCTGTTCTGGATTTGTCGTAGAGATTCCTGAAACGTTACTTTGCTCCTCTGTATATCTAAACATGTTGCTTTAATGTTGTCTCTTTGTCATTTTCTTGCTGTCTGACATCTTTTCTTTGCGCTCTGCAGTGAATAAGAACTCTGGTTTCTCTGAAGTGGCTCTCGCTGGTCTGGCCAGTAAGGAGAACTTCAGCAACGTCAGCCTACGCAGCGTCAGCGTCAGTGAGCAGACCTCCAACAACAGTGCCGTGCCATACAAGAAACTCATGCTCCTGCAGGTCAAAGGTCAGTTTAGTTTTTTTTTTTTTTCATTTTTTGTACCACAGCTGGTCTCGCTGAATCATGGGGGTGTACAGAAATAACCAAACCCTTCCAGTAGAGCTGTTTATCGGTACTACAATCAGAGGAGAGTCAGCGTTTGGTCAAACGTAGGGAGAAGAACCTAGCTTGGCATCCCAAGTTTGCAAAATGCTTTTCATTCTTTTTGTTTTCATCTACAATCTCTGCGTTAGCTGTAGCTTTTACACTGTAGCATAAACTTGGTGTTGATCAACATGTTATTTCCTGCTACAATCCCGTCAGTTGATTAGTGAACAATACTTTAAGAAAGTTGTGTACCTGGTTGTATTTGTTTGACTGTTCGATGCAGGACTTCAGTTCCTTTTATTTTTATTTTTCATTTATTTATATTTCTTATAATAGCTACAGCTACAAATATCAGCACAATCTTTTTACAGTGGTCATCTTTTAATCTGGAACAGCCAAGAAATCACATTGTGTATACCAGTCTTAAGAGGGCCTTGAAACAAATGGGTTGTGATTGACGCTAAGCTGGTAGGATGCTGCTACAAGGGTGAGCTATTCAGAGGATATCTAAAATGGGAGATTACTTATTCTATTCTGGTGAGTTTGCACCTCCCTCGTGCCTCCATTGGTGACAGCTGTAGTACTGAATCATTCTCCCCAGGTCACCTAATGCTATCCTGGGCTGATCCGCTCCTCCAGACCCCACAAATCCACAGCAGTGGGGGGGCTGCATTGTCAAGAGGTTAGCTCTCCCAAGCTCACAGTGACGACAGTGTTGCTAAAGCTATCTGTCATATTTAGACAGAGGGATGTTCTGCTCGCATACATTTTCTGGAAGTCTGGATGATTTTAGTATGAAAGGATCAGCAGATGGATGCATGCACAGGGTCAGGTGGTGGCTGTTGGCACAGTTTAGCCCGGTTACTGTCATTATGATAAACCAGACATGCTGACAGACAGAGAAGCCACCTGACTGTGTGTGTGTGTGTGTGTGTGTGAGACCAGGCCGACGGCACGTCCAGACCAGACTGGTAGAGCCCAGAGCAGCCTCACTCAACAGTGGCGATTGTTTCCTGCTCATCACACCGCATCACTGCTTCGTCTGGATCGGAGAGTTTGCCAACGTCATCGAAAAGAGCAAGGTGAGGGCTTGCTGTGCACAGCACAAAACAGGGCTTATGCCCTGAGTGCAAGTCAGTCAAGAGTCTTTCAAGCCTCTCAGTAGTTCACATGAAGGTCGGTGTGAATGCTGTACTGCTGTACATGCAGCATGCTGTCTGCCCATGAAGCTGCTGTCTCCCAGTTGTCTCCCAACACAGTACTGGAAGAGCTCAGTATGTGTGTGTGTCTATGTGCATGTATGTGTGTGTCCCTCTAGTCTGCTAAAGAAAACAGTGTAATAAATCTGACCAGAGAGAAGGATCTGAACCATGGTTCACATTATTTTTAGCTCAGTTTTTAAAAAACAAAGTTAGTTTTAAAAACAAAAGGCAAATTTAAACTGCCAGATTTTTTTTCTTTCAAAATGATACCTGTATTTTTATAAAAAGATATGTGAGCCATGACTCTTACATAATAATGCATGTGCTGTATGAAGATTCATCAGCGTTCTGTTTATTAGATATTCTCTCGGTCCCCCTTTAGGCTTCAGAGTTGGCCAATTTCATCCAGAGTAAGAGGGATTTGGGTTGCCGTGCCAACCATGTCCAGGCCATCGAGGAGGGCATCAGCACACACAGCCATGCGGTCAAGGACTTCTGGAAGATTCTTGGGGGCCAGTCGAGTTTTCAGTGTAAGGAGTCAGTCTTAAGCAAACGGCCCCTGAAATTCTCAGACGGAGGCTGATGTCTTGCCTTCGTTCCTGTAGCTGCGGGAACGCCAGATGAAGACGAGTTGTATGAGGGCGCCATCGTGGAGACGAACTGCATTTACCGCCTGATGGATGACAAGCTGGTCCCGGATGATGATTACTGGGCCAAAATGCCTCGCTGTTCCCTGCTGAAGCCCAAGGAGGTTGGACGAGCTCATCAGAGTGATTTATTAAGACCACAGTGGTCCACGCAGCAGTTTACATGGACAATATTACAGGTGTGCATGTGGCACCTCACTCTGTTCGTGCTTCTTTTCTGTGCAGGTGTTGGTGTTTGATTTTGGCAGTGAGATGTACATTTGGCATGGGAAGGAAGTGACTCTGGCACAGAGGAAGGTGGCCTTCCAGCTGGCTAAACACCTGTGGAACGGCACCTTCGACTACACCAACTGTGACATCAACCCGCTGGATCCAGGAGAGTGCAACCCACTCATACCAAAGTAAAGAAACACATTTTCTTATCTTCCTATATTCAGAAGATCACTTACACGATACGCTAGCCTTTCTCGAATCGTGTCTGTAGTAAGTTGACTGCGGCATCTTTGTGTCGTTTGTGTACATCTGTAGAAAAGGCCAGGGCCGGCCCGACTGGGCGGTGTTTGGCAGGCTGACTCAATACAACGAGACCACCCTGTTCAAAGAAAAGTTCCAGGACTGGAGTGACTCCAGGAAAACACCCAGTCCAACAAGCAACGAGGATGTCGCTGATCCAAAGGTAACAGAAGAAACATTTACAGGAGCAACAACACGCGCTTGTGTTTGTGCCTTTCTAGTCATAGTGTTTTCAGTGCCATTAAAGAAGACATATTATAAGCTAACTGTTTTTCCTGTGGCAGCTTCTTTGGGTGTTTGAGGTAACTACCAGGTGAACATAACACAACCCTGTCACCTACTCAGTGTGGCCCACGTCTAGGGGTGTAACGGTACACAAAACTCTCGGTTCGGTACGCACCTCGGTTTTGAGGTCACGGTTCGGTTCATTTTCGGTACAGTAAGAAACATAAATACAAAATATAAATGTGCTAGTTGTTTATAACACACTTTTTTGCTTTTTAACAATAGGAACATTAGCCTATACAAAGCTAGAATTCTGCTCAAAAATATAAATACAATATTCTAAAATGTAGATATTTTGAAAAACAAAATAAAAATAACATTGGCTCAGACTTTTGCTTAAAAAAATAATCCATCTGATGTGCAAAATTGAACAGTTGCAACACTGAACAGTTTCAAGTTGTTGGTCAGATTAAATAACATGAATAAGGCTCAGGGTGTTTCTTTAAAAACTAATCTTTTTATTCTTTCATAAAGTCCGGGTATGATTTTCTGGCTAAAATGTGGACGAGAAGGTAATTGATATCGCGGCTCAATTACCTTTATCATGTGTTTGAAGCCAGCGTTCTCTACCACTGATTACGGTGTTTGTGTGCACGCGCGTCGCCTCGCCTGTGTATGTGGTGACACGCGACCAGTCCGCACACAGAAACTCACGCTGGCTGTGCACTGAGCCCGGCAGAGAGAGAGGGAGAGAGAGCGAGAAGCGCAGCTCGCGAGGCAGACAGCAGCCAAGTGATGGCTTCAAACCTAGCGGTTTGAGTGCGCGTGAGTCTCAAAATCACCAGAAAAAGTAGCTAGATTTGTCGCTAGTCGCTTTTTACAAATTAAGTCGCTAGATATAGCGACAAAGTCGCTACGTTGGCAACACTGACGGTGTGCGCACAACTGCGCATGTGCGGCTGCAGCGCTCTGCTCCACAACGTGCGGTCCTCTACTTAATATGTCCGTGTGGAAACTCGTTCGGTACGCCCCCGTCCCGAACTGACCTACCTGTACCGAAACGGTTCAATACAAATACATGTACCGTTGCACCCCTACCCACGTCTGAACGTTGCTCATTCAGATTTCCAGATTTCCTGTGTGATGTCACAAGTCCAGGTCAAGGTCTCCCCCCTTTTTTATCTCCTTTCCGTTTCATACTCTTCTTCATTTGCCGTACCTCTGAAGTGGCTAGCACGAAGCGTTATCAGCAGTTTCAAAAGAGCCACACCCCGCAGACTGGTGGGAGGGGTGAATGCCTGACTCCACCCCCTAAAACTGGCTGCCACCAACAGAACTGTCTGAAAAAGGAGCTTTTGTTCTGTATCTTTGTGGTATTGTGACCAAACCATGCCACACACGTCATTTAAGATCTTTAAATCATATCAGCTTGTCTCATAATATGTCTTCTTTGACAAAATGTTTTGACATGATTTCAGGTTCAGATTTCTTGCCCTCCTTTCCATCATTCGTGTTTCTGTCTCCATCTATTTTCATCCCAGGAGCAGCCCACTTCTGATCAGCCTCGCCCTTATGATGCCTCCCTGATGCTCCCCCTCCACCAGGCGCCAGTCTGCACCAGGCTGGACGGCTTCAGTGTGGGCCGGGGCTACGGCCTGGTGGAGGCCGAGGACTGGCGGAGCTACGAGGTCAGCACTCAGGCAGTAGAGGTGTGGCACATCCTGGAGTTCGACTACAGCCGCCTGCCTCGCCAGAGCATCGGGCAGTTCCACGAGGGCGACACCTATGTTGTTAAGTGGAAATACATGGTCAGCACGGCAGGTCAGTGGAGAACCCGCGGTTTATGCAACACTGATGTATGGGATGACCTGCATTCAAGGATTCTGAGAGGAAATCTGAAGACTGTTGCGTTGAAAAGTTAAATCCTTGTAACGCTGTTTTTCATGAAGTTAATTCTTAAAGTTGCTCTGTAAGTCAAATGTAATTCTAGATTAAGGTCAGTGAAATTACTGACCTGTTCTGATGGTGAGCACTGACGGAGTCCAAGCATGTCACCAACCTAAAACGTGTACAGACCCTGCTGTCTTCCCATATAAAGTAGAATGAGGCTAGTTACAGGAAGTAAAACTCCACAATTGTCAGTGTGTGGACACTTAGTGAAAGATGGTGTCCGGAGTCAAATAATGTTGCTTATAAACTATTTAAATGTTGCATTGATCATTCTCAGATTAAATTATTCTTAAAAGAGATATAATTACTTCTTCTGTGGTTCAGAGAATAGATTTGGGTTTCTGAGGTGGCCAACCTTGTTTTTTAGTTTGTAGTATGTCACTATCAGTCACCTCTGACCGGAGCTCAACTCAAAGTTATAAATGTTCTGACACACACCTCAGATTGATGTGTTTCTTACAACGTTTTGCTGTCAGTTGGGAAGAGACAGAACCCGGAGCAGCTGAAGACAGCAGGAGCGGGAAAGGAGAAGTGCTGCTACTTCTTCTGGCAGGGACGCAACTCCACCGTGAGCGAGAAGGGAACGTCAGCACTCATGACGGTGGAGCTGGACGAGGAGCGTGGAGCACAGGTACGCTAAAGAGCATTGTCCTCATGAATGCTAGCCGCTCAACTCTGGTGTCCTTTTGTCTTCATCTGCAGTTTAACTTCATCTCCCTGCAGGTTCAGGTCCAGCAGGGGAAGGAGCCTCCATGCTTCCTGCAGTGTTTCCGAGGAGGGATGGTTGTTCACTCAGGGAAAAGGGAGGAAGAGGAGGAAAACTTACAGAGTAAGCCTGCTTCTCCACTTTCAAGAAAGCCATTAATCAACTTCAATCTGCTGTTCAATGTCCTTTAGTTTTTGCATATAATGCAAGTAAGGCCATGTTATCTGAAAGTAATTAGATTTAATTTCAGACAGTGAGAAAATGACTTCAATTTAAAAGGCTTCTTTGGATTGGACTTTAGCAAATACTTTTCAAAATTTCCCCAAAATGAATGATCTGGATGTGAGAACAAGACTGGATTTAGGCGAATAGCTCAGTGTTCAGATGAATGCACTCATTCCAACTGATCTGATAGGAGCTGAATACTTTATATTTTTATATAATTTTTCTCTGGGGATGAATAAAGTATCATTGAATCGGGGCAACTCAAAGACTGGGGAGTTTGTAAGGAAGGGGGCATGTCTGTCTCTCCTCTGACGTCCTCCAGTTCTTCCAGCAGAAGTAGGCAGGACCAACACTCGTCTCGCAGGCGGTGTTGATCTGTGCCTTGCCCGTTTTTCCTTATCCTCATGCTAAACCAGCACCATTAGTGGGAGTTTGCATCGTTGCTTCAAAACTGGAGGTTTTCATAACACACAAAAACCCCAAATGCAGCAGTAACGACTGGTTTTGACCAGTGCTGCCACCCAGTGGACAGCATTTTCACCGTACTTGGGTGTCCCCCATTTAATTAAAATGAATTGAATTTTCAGTGACTACTGAGGAGCACTCTTACCATAAAGTAACTTTAACATTTTTACATGCAGTTCATTCTCACATCACTAGTTCCAACTACCTTTTTCATGTAGAAAAGTAAGACACCCCCCCCCCCACCACTATATTTACTGGCTAGTCCAGCATTAGCAAATGACAAACCTCATGCACTGTACCTCACTTGCTTTACATATAATGCTTAAGGTACTTTGAGGAAATTGACCATAAAATTTACTCATGTCATGATTTTTACACATTGAAGAGACCAGAAAGGTCATGTGTTCATGAGGGTGAAAGTCAGTATTAAGGTATAATTCAGTCAACACATGTCTAAACAAAGATTCCCATTCAGGCCATGAAAATGTAAAAGTGATGATAATGATAATAAAAACGAGTGTGTGCCTGCCTCTCTTCATTCCCCCTCTTCTCCTCTTTGTCTCAGATGATTGGCGTTTGTACTGTGTTCGTGGAGAGAGGGATGTGGAGGGACACCTGCTGGAGGTGGCCTGTCATTGCAGCAGTCTGCGCTCCAGAGTCTCCATGGTGCTGCTGAGTGGTAGCCAGGCCCTCATATACTTGTGGCACGGATGCAAATCCCAACCACACACACGGGAGGTGGCACACACTGCCGCCAGTAAACTCAAAGAACAGTAAGTGATACATTTTTTTCTCTTTTGGAAAAAAAAAAAAAGAAAATAAAATCAAAAAGTTGAACTGACATTGTCATGTACTTGCCTCTGCTTTTATACAGTTGTCCTCTAGAGACGGGCATCCACAGCAGCAGCAAAGTAACCATCCGAGAATGTGATGAGGGATCAGAGCCCACAGGATTCTGGGAAGCCCTCGGCAGGAGGGACAGGAAAGGATATGACTGTATGCTGCAAGGTAAAGTTACAGGAACTAAGTGGTAGCCCGAAGCCTGTATACTGTATATTTATTAAAGAACTGTGTGTCATTGGAGCCTGGATGGATAAACATAGGGATAAACCTCTCACAGGAATGAACTACAGTTCTTAACCCTACTTTTACCTGAACACATCAGCAACTGACCTGACTTCAGCTTCATGTTTTTTGTACTAGACTGATTGAAAATATTACAAAGAAGCTGCTTTATCATCAGCACCGCAGCTGCTTTCAGCCTGTCAGCCAGCAGGAGCTGTGGAGCTGTACTGGCCCTCACTGCTGCTCTGAGTTGGCTGAATAAAATTTATATTCTGATCCTGCAGTCTTATTGCAGCCCTGTAATCAGCATTCAGTCTCGGCTGCAGTTCTGCACTCAGGAACTCCAGGACTGCGTCTGCAGTCTGCTGAATGAAATCATTGCATATGAATGTGCAACCTTAGGAAAGGACAACCAGTCATCTCTACTTCACTGTCCACATCAGTCAGTAGTTATTTCTGACACAGGTGCACGAGGGTGGGCACACCTGAACTGAAGAGAGCCACATGAACATACAGAGATGAAAATGTCTGTTCAGGGCCCTTCAAATCACTGCCTGTACTGATATATGCGAACCTTCCATCGCTGTAAATAAAGCTGACTGTTATAATTGTTCTAGTGTTTTTGCTAACATGTTGGTTCACTTGAACATGTGACCTTCAGATCCTGGCCGGTTCAACTTCACACCCCGTCTGTACCAGCTCAGCAGCAGCTCAGGGGAGTTTGCAGCTGTGGAGTTTCTCTATCCTGCCAGAGACCCCATGCAGGTCAACTCCATGCCTTTCCTACAGGAAGACCTGTATGCAGCTTCCCAGCCAGGTATATACACACTTACACTCTTTAAAAGTCATTGTCCACACCCATTTTGCAACCATATACAAGCTCAAAGACTCCAGTCTTTGTCACACAGCGGTTGTAGCATGTTGGTGCTTAAAGATTGTTATTGAGATGACCCTGGCTTCCTTTGGTCATTCATTCCAAACACAGGCAGCTCAGTGCGGTTTTAGTGTGTGCTTACCGATATCTGTAAAACTAAAACTGGCTTTGGGTCCAAAAAAAAAAGGAGAAATTAAAGAGTCCTTTCATTGAAAATTGTTCCCACTCTGATGCACCTGAACTCATGTTTTGTTATCTCCATGATCAGCCTTGTTCCTGGTGGACAACCACCATGAGGTGTACCTGTGGCAAGGATGGTGGCCTCAGGACGGCTGAGAGCACAGGCTCGGCACAAATTCGCTGGGACTCAGATAGGAAGTGCGCCATGGAGACAGTCCTGCAGTACTGCGCAGGTATGAATCACACATCCTTCCTGCTCATGTTTGGTCGGAGTCTGATTGATATGGGTTGTTTTCTAAGCACGGAGCTCAAATTTTAGAAAAATGAGACCGGAAGCCCCTGCTGCAGAGTGGATGACATGTTGTTTCTTTGTTCCCTCAGAAAAAAATGAGAAGAAACCTCCCAAAGCGTATCTGATCCATGCTGGCTTGGAGCCGCTCACCTTCACCAACATGTTTCCCTGCTGGGAGCACAGGGAGGACATAGCTGAGATCACTGAGAGGGTGTGTGGACCGAATCCTTTTACAACACAGCCCCACATACACACACTTTCCAAAGAACACACATTCTACAAAAATTAAACAGGCTTGCATCGAGGTTCGTCCAGGTGGGAGCCGTCATCAAGTCAGTGTTTTTCTGTTACCCCTGTGTGTGTCCTCAGGAGGCTGAGGTGTGTAATCAGATCATTCTGGTGGAAGATGTGTTGGCCCGGCTGTGTAAGACTACATACCCTCTGGTGGAACTTCTCGACCGGCCTCTGCCTGAGGGAGTCGACCCCCTTCGCCTGGAAGTCTACTTGTCTGATGAAGACTTTGAGGTGAGAGCCTGCTCTTATGTTAGAGCATACTAGGGATGTAACGATATTGAAAATTTGATATCTCGATTATAGTGACCAAATTATCACGGTTTACGCTATTATCACGGTATTCTTCATTGCTGTACAAATGTCCAAAGGGCACATACATTGAAAGAATTTCACAAAATCTTGTGATTTTCTTGTCATAATAAAACATAGCAGTTTTGATTTAGATCAATGACTTCAAAGGGAAGCATTTAATGACATAATGTTAAGCCTGAAAATGACAAAATCCTTTTTAGATCCTAGTTCAATGATGAGTGTGGGCTTGAGTTGCAGACTCTTTATTTTGAAGGTATTCACATTTAAACATTTAAATTCACATACTTCTCTATCAAATATGGTTAGAGAGTTTAACATAACCAAAGAATGAAATGTTCCAACTTAATTATTACATCTATACAATTTCATTTCTAATAAAAAAAAAGAAATCCAAGTGTTATTTAAAAATTATTTTTATGTCTATATTTGATTCAATTCATCTTGGCTTTATTTGTATAGCATCTCTAGCTAATATGATAACATTTTAACTAAAGAAACAATGGCAAGTAAACTCCCCTAGAGGGAGAAAAAAAACCTCTAAGCCAAATAGTGGCGTTGCAAAACTCATCTTTAAGAGGAAGAAACCTTGAACAGGACCTGGATCATAATGGGGACCTTCCTGCTGAAGATCAGCTGGTTAAAGGAAGAAAAGAGGAGGGAGATAGGACAGAGAGACAAATATATTTGTAATATTATATAGGATAAAATACATTAATAGTAATTATCAATTAGCTGGAGAAATAAGAATTCCATGTACTTATATTCTGACTGATACATTGTTAGTACATGAACTACAGAGATGACTATATAAACAAATGTAGGCAGCAACACTGAGGTGGTCAGAGAATCAGACTGCAGGTCAGCATGCTAGTTGATATCCCAGAGACAGGTGGAGGTCAACGTTGGGATGACATCTATATAAAAACCTGTGGTACTTATCCTAAATTTAGGGATTGCCTAATCTGATCTAATATTGATGTTACCAACAAAAGCCTCTTTGGGTTGGGATGAGAGTCTTTGGGTTGGGATGGGGTCTAGTGGACACATGGACGGTTTAGCTTTACTGATGGTTGAGGACAGCTCAGAGAGGTCTAGAGGTAAGAAACAGTCTAGAGTCAGGTCAGGACTGGAGGAAATTACTGAAGCTGTAGAAATGCCCACAGCTGTTGGTGGTTGGGCTTGGTTGATTTCTTCTGATTTTAAAGAAATTCATAAAGTCTTCACTCCTGAGAGCTGCAGGAATGCACGGCTCAACAGAGCTGTGACTCTTTGTCAGCCTGGATACAGTGCTGAACAGAAAAAGTAGATTATATCTGTTCTCTTCTATTAGTGATGAATAGTCAGCTGTTCTAGCATCATGAAGGGTTTTTTTGTAGACTACAGTGCCTTGTGAAAGTATTCGGCCCCCTTGAACTTTTCAACCTTTTGCCACATTTCAGGCTTCAAAAATAAAGATATAAAATTTTAATTTTTTGTCAAAAATCACCAACAAGTGGGATACAATCGTGAGGTGGAAATAAATTTACTAGACTTTCCCGGCATAATGGGAGTCAACAGATTTACTAGAGTACCACTTCCTTTCCATAGAAATATTCTAATATTTACATTCAGTAGATTGTCCTTTTTAAGTAAGATATGTGAAAGAATATGTTAGAGAAACTGTTTGTCCCTCACAGTCACTATTATATCAGCAGGACATCAACTAAAAATGATCACAATGATGCTCCCCTCAGTAACCTACTTAGCTGGAGCAGAATATTCCACTTTTGTACCTTCTGGCACTGTATGTTTTTGGTCATTGTCCATTTGTCAGCCACTATGAAGTGCTGTCTAATTATTGTTACAGAATCTCGTTGAATATTAGCTGAATGTGCATCCCTGTGACTGCTGCCAAGTCTATTACAGAATATGTTGGATTCATTTAACCATTTGCTCTACTATTTTCTTCTCATCGTTCCGGCACAGATGGCTTGTTGTCTCATCTCTCCAAAGACTGCTGTTTAAGAACGAGTCTTAAATTCCAAGATGTTTTTAGTAAAAGTCTCAAATGCTTTTTCTGTTCTTGAGGCTTATCAATGCTTTACACCTTGTGGTGAACCTTCTTTATTCCTCGTGAAGCCCTCTCTCCATGGCAGACCTGAATAAAGGAAAGTGTTTTCCACTTGGCTGGATCTTCTGTGTACGGTTCTTATAACCATGTTGTCTCCTAAATGTGGTATTTCCCAGAACGTACCAGACTGTTTCACTTGCATTAAGAGTTCCCCACAATCACCTCCAGAACCTTTACCTGCTTAAAACATGGACTATACTGACATGTAGCTTAAATATCTGTTCAATTCAGCTCATTTGTAAAGGCCCAATTCACAACAAAATGGACATCAATCAAATAAAATACAGTCCGATTCAGTCCATTTATAATCCTAAACTAAATTCTATATAATCTATAATAATTATTCTTTAAATCTTTATTTTTTTAACGAAACTAATAATCATCACACATAACCATCTCTGCAATTTAATCCCAAAATCATCATGTAATTTGAAAAGGTTGTAATAAAGCACTAAAATAAAGATGTTTGTACAGTTTGACAGCGGCACAGGTGAATGTTTTCACGTGATCACGGGTGAACACATGAAACCTCTGCAGCACACGTTCATGTCTTCATGACTGGATGTTGGTGTGAGATGATCTAAGATGCATTTTAGAGCTCTCCTTCCTCTTCTGGAGCTCTCTGCTTTAATCCTGTCAATTCATCCTGGCAGCATCTTTGAAACAGATTTAAAAGACACCTTCCAAACATATCTCCTCTTAAAGCTTCAGAAACCTTCAGTAGGGTTAGGAAGGCTCGTCATACTTCAGTGAGCGTAGTTGAGTGAGAGTTTGGTGAAGAGTCAGTATTTCAGGCAGCAGGATGAGTGAACGTAGAGGTGAGAACGTCTGGTCATGGAAACACCTGCCTGCTAATCCAGCAGTGAAGCACATGGATGAAATGTGTTAGCATGATGTCTCTGTGACTGATCTTGTTCACCCTTCTTTTTTGTTCTTTCTTCAATCTCAGGCATTTGCTTTTAAATGCTCGTTTATCTCTGTGAACTCATCTGTTTCACTTATTCCACCCTCCAGGGTGTAGGGGCTTATGAGAAGGTGAGTCGACTGGTTTGAGCATGGAAGACTCAGACTCGCTGCATCCTCACTCCATATTTGACATTGTCACCTGAAACCACTTTTTCTCCAACTCCGCTCTCTAATTTTGATCTAATGTTGTCAGCATGATGTTCACACGTGTTTGGACTGAATCCTGGAGATGTGAGAGCTGTGTGACAGTTTGTTTGTTCCACCGGGATAGAACGAATGTTTGGGTTTTTAGTTTTTTAAGTCACTGATGCATGCTGGTGCTCTCTGAAGTGTCACCTGCAGGACCGATCGTGACCAGTCGACGAGGGTGTGACTTGTACTTGACCCCGACTGTGTTCTTCCTGCAGAAAGCCTGGAGATGAGCAGAGAGGAGTACGGCGCTTTGCCTGGATGGAAGCAGGTGAATCTGAAGAAAGCCAAAGGACTTTTCTGAAGTGATGAGGAAACCTCAGCAGGATGTTGTTCGGGCTTCTCTTGTTTACGTCTGTGCACGGCGGCGGCTCAGGGGCTGCCCCTCCTGAGCCCAGCCTTAAGAGTCGGGTTGGAGACGGACTAGAGAAGCTACGAGGTGTGGAAGTGAAGCGCGCCAGGCCTCAGGGCCGTAAATATTCCTCCTGTCTCCGTTCTGCTTTGGGCATGAGAGCTAGGAAGCATCTCTGAATGACTGGGCTACTAGTGTTCCTTTAAATTTACACTACTAATGTATGTACATATGTACAATGTGCAAGTCAGCCAGTGCCGTTACACTGTCGGCCTTGCAGCCATCTGTTGGAGCGGCAGCAGGTCTGGCAGCCTGTTGGAGCCGCTCCTCTTCAGACTCTGTTATACCTGTATGTATGTTTGTGCATTACACATAATTTATATTTATATCAACTCCTCAGAGGAACTAAGCAAACTGATAGACACTATAAAATAATGAACTAAGTGTTTAACGCTGCAGAGATTTGTGTCATATGTTACGTACTAGATGTTAACAAAACCTGTTGTACAGATCACGTTTTGCCATTTACTAATGAAGCAGCTTTATCTGAATGCATCATTAATGTTTCAGGTTGTTACATAGAAACAATGCAGGCAAAGCCAGCGTGATGATGAGCTGGCTTCCGTGTATAGTGCCTTGCTCTGTGTACAGTTTATATACAGGTCCTAATCTGCATTTTATGAGATTATTTTTTCTTCTTTTTTTGTGATAAAAAAAAAAACTATTAGAGAAATAAAGTAAGTTTGATATCAGTGCATTTGAGTTGGATCTCGTTGTTCTTGCCTCATTTTCAGTTTAGTGTCACCCTAAAGTAAAATGTAACTCCACTCATTTATTTCCATTCTCGCTGCTTTCAAGGCTTCGATGGTTGTACGTTACTGTACCGACCACTAGAGAGCAGTGTAACACTAGTTTCTTCTAGAACAAGTTGATCAGGAGGACTCCTTCCTCAATAACCGTTTCTTCACTGCAGTACACACATGAACTCACGAACATGAACCCATCAAGGAGGCAGAACTTTAATCTGCAAAATGAGCATGAAACGTTTTTCTTTGTCCTCGTATATTTTTTGTAATATGTTCGCTATTCTGATTCCACCTCTGCAAAAAATCAGTGTCAGGATACATCTGACCAGGCGGAGAAAACCTGAAGTGTCACACCAGCATGCATGTTTGAGATAAAATAGACAAGCGTGTTTCTGATGTGCCGTGTCATGTTGAGACTGAAGATAAATGAATTCATCATATGAACAGCAGAATCCAAAATAAAAGGAAGTCCGGTTTGCTGTGTAGTTGTTGGTCAGGACAACATCAGAACGTACAGTATAGTCAGAACTCATTACAGATGGATGGTAAAGTATTTTGCCCTGAGATGGACTGGTGACCTGTCCAGGTGGAGCCCTGCCTTTCACCTGAAGAGAGCTGGGATAGACTCCAGCAGATCCCTGAGACCCTGCAGAGGATTAAGCTGCATAGAGGATGGATGGATAGTAAAGTATTTCTGTGTCATGCATGCTTCACTTGACGGAGGTTTGTTCCACTTGTTAGGCCACTGGTCCATCCACGTGGAGCCGCACCAGTGCTCACACCCATAACACTGACCCCATGGGTCTGAGTCGACCCAAACAGAACACAACATTGGTGATGAACTGCTGAAAAGCTCCTCTCTTCATTTTTCACCACGTTTGACTTTTATTGCAAGACTGGAGTAGTTTGGTTGCATGTGATGCTCATTTCAGATCAAATGTTGTTTTTTCTGTTTTTCCACTTTACCATAAATTACAGAAGTGGATGTTATTAAAAAGCTTTTGACTTTTAGAGTTTGGAAGTTCATTGTCCGATGCTGCTTGAATGACAGTAAATGAACTAGTTTGTGTAAATGCATGTCAGAGGAGAGCTTCCAACGGCAGGCACATCAGTGAAATAGAAACGATATCGCAGCTCAAAAAAAAAACCCAAATGAGGTGCTAGGTCTGAGAAAATGAAGCAGTAAGTGTGTGGTATGATCTGTCTGTCGCTGCGTTAATCCTGGTTCTCTGTCAGACTCTGTGGTTTCCATATGACAGCTGCATGGCTTCTCTGAAACGCTCCGTTACCTACATGAAGTTGCAGGCTGGACGGCCGTCCAACCTGTCAAACCTCACTGCCTCATTTTCCAGGCTGTCCTCCAACTACACACACTTACACAATCTGCCCTGAGTGTTCCCACATGTTCTCAATATCAGCAGTTGGCCTGTTGGGAAGAACAAGAGCAATTAAAGAGGCCTTTCATGCAATCAGAGTAGATGAGTACACATAGCAGGTTTCTGTCCATCCAACTGTTGCTCCACTCATATTCGAGGGGGAGAAGGAGTTGCAGCTTCTTCCAAAAAGCTCGGTGAGTGCCTGCCTGGTTCTCACTGTTTTTTAACCGCTCGCCCTCTCTCGCACGCTAAAGTTGCTGGATGCTGGAATATTCAGTTACACATGCCTCCTCTGATCTCATCTGGCCTGTGAAGGGTTTGATGTGGCTGCACGGTGCGTATCCACCCACCTTCTCCTCCACTCCCACTCAGAGCAGACCCCCCCTCCCCTTTGTGTCTCCAGTAAGAAGGTGGGATGTACAGTATATGTTGCTTTGCACGCACTGCCAGGTGTGTGTGTGTTTTGACTCAGAGCCCAGTTTCGGTGCACGGCTTCAACCAGCTTTTCTTTTCATGCATTCATTCCCTTTGTAGGATGCAAACAGAATAATGCACAAAACTGATACACACACACACCTATGATGAAAATCATGTTTTTAACCTTTTTAATCCTTTCATGCATTGCGGTCAAATGTGGGCATTTAGAAAAATCAGTTTTCTACTATATACAAAAGATGGCTTTGGATAGTTTAGTTGCACACTAGTCACTTCAGTGGGTAGTGGGAAATCATCCCAGTTCACTACTATAAGATTTAGGATGCAACATTTAAGTTAACTTTTTGAAGATAAACTTGAAATCCACACTGTCCCCACAAGTGGACATGTATGCAACTTCAGTCAAGAGAAGCATAAATACACTTGTGTTGAAAATACAGTTTGAGCTTGTCATCATTAGTTTTTAAAAGAACTGCTTCATTTCCACAGGACACATCAGTATTTAGATAAAAAAAAAATATGAATATGCAAAAATAGAAATAAAAAAAAGGTGGGCATAGCTTTGCATGTCCTTGGAAATAAATCATTTTTGAAAAAAAAAACACTTTTTAAAAAATAATTCATGCATAATATGGTTCACATGTCAGTCACTGATTTCTGCAGAGCAGAACTTAGAGTTTCAGAAAGACAATGTTGGATAGTGAGAAACGATCCCCAATACCTGCTACATCAGGCCTCACAGCTTCATTTGCATACAGGAACCCATGAAATGAGAAGCCAACTAAGATAGCAGAGTCGACTGTCGGTGGAGAAGGCAGCAGGAACGAGGTGGAGCAGCTGGTGTGTTTTCCCTGGTTGTGGAGATGACATGCTCCGTTACTGCTTAAGCCTCTGTGTCCAAGCTAAAGACACTAAACTGCCACAGAAGTGGATTTAGTTATTTGGAGAGATTGCGTAGTCAGTACGTTAGAGAACAGGAGTGTACGGTCATCATTTTACAAATAGTTGGGTTTTGCCAGTAAACTTTTTATAAAGTCAGTGCTTTTCCAGCCATAGAGGATACTGGGAATACAAAAAGTGGTTTGTCAAGCATCCAGTAAGTTTCCTGTTCAGTGTGTTTTGTCATCTATCACACTCCTGTTAGTAATAGCTACAATCAAGCGGTGGCCCACTGAGACTCACCGTGGTTTCATGAAACAAGACCAACACAGACAGAAGTCTGACCTAATGAGAGCATCACGTTACCAGCTAATGACACTGGCTGTTTTCACAACCACACGTTGCACCACCAGTGTACAACATGTAGTATGTAGCATCCCATCAACTGCACAAGCTGCAGTTCGCAAGAAATACGGCATCTGGATGGTGAGCTACTTCCAGTAAACTTCCTTTGTGAAATCAATCCAGCCTACAGCTGTTTTCTTAGAAGGAGCCGGTTGGACCGGCTTCCATTTGTGCCACACAGAACTAGTTGTTACGGTGGCATACTAATGATGACTGTTGGACTAGTCTGTAATTCATAATACAGGCTACATGCTACATACATACATACATACATACACACATACGGACACTACAGATGAAACATATGCAGTTTCAGAAATGGCCAGTCTCCAAAACTATATCCCATAATGCAATGGGACACCACAATGGAAATTGGTCACAGAGTCATGTGACCAGCTTTTATGATATGTAGGACATACTGCATACAGTGTTGTGTGCAGCGTCAGAAATGGCAGTTGTCAAGTCAAAACGTTATCAATCAATATTATTGAAAGAGTTACAAGGTTTTTAATTCCTTCCTTTTACGTGTATGTGACTTAGTATAATGAGCTCATCCTCTTTTTGAAAAGTGCTCTATTGTTCAATATCAGAACTGTGCATTAGACATGGTTACAGAGTCAGAGGAGAGTCATCTGCTGGCAGGTGGGCATGTCGACGGGCTCAGATAAAGAAATCCACACATTCCCTCTCAGTGAATAAGGATCAAGTAGCATTTTGAGGTTGACGCAAAAATTATATCAGCATCACATATAAAACACATCCATGCATTCAGAAAACTGCTGGCGTCGTCTAATAGAAAACAGACAGAAGAAGCTTCACACAGAACTCAAGCTGCTCTGTGCAGCATTAAAAACACATGGAAGGTGGACAGAGACGTCACATGATCGATCATGATGGGAGCATCACCAGAAGGTTATTCTGATCGCCTGAACCTCTGAAGTAGCGCCAGGTACAGGTGAAATGGTGATGTTGGTGATTAATTACTAGATTATGCAGAAGGTAATTAAAATATCAATCAATATTTACTGGGCCATATGCCATGGGTGCTTTTCCACTCTCTGAATTCAAATAGCTCAACCAGGGTTGAAAAATGCCCTTTGGCAGGTATCTCTCTAATGCTCTTAACCATCTGTCAACACTCAGCCCACTGTCACGCTAGCATAATGTTTTGTTTATGATAACATTGTTAATTCTACACAGGCTTAGGTGCAAAGTGGCATAGTTTAGCTCCAGCACAGTTTATTCTCCAATATTTGCATTTGGCTGCATGCCGGCCCTGCAGAGCTCCTCCCCTCTCCTTCATCCAAGCAAGGCGACGAGCCGTGAACAATAAGAGTCCAAACCAGGCTTAGCGCATTTTCTTCTTCATGCCGTGCCTTGCTTTTTGTTTCTATTTATGTGTGGATTATTACTTTCTCTCAGCATCACAATGCAGATATGTGCTCCTCTCCTCTCCTCTCCTCTCCTCTCCTCTCCATCTTTGGACGGGAGAAAGAAAAAACCCTCTGAGCCCAACACTTCCTGTCCAGAGTCTACAAAAGCCACTTCAAAAGCTCTAAGTTGAGATGATTTATGGGAAATGAATTTCAGACAGAAGACTTTTTTTCCTCTTTTCTGGTGCCCCGGGGCTCTTAGTGGTAAGCTCTGCTTGTTAACCCAGATTTAGATCTCTATCCTGATGGAGCCCATAAAAGTGGTGTGGATTTATATAATGTGTAGCGCAGCCACGTGCCCCAGGTCTCCTCGCTCGCAGTGTCTCTGCTCACATCTCCTGTCCACTTTAGAGCTGGACAAGTCACTTTAAGAGCTAAATGCAGCACCTGAGGCTCCTGATCTGGAGGAGTGACAGGACCACACACCACAGTATGAGATCTCCAGAAGTTTAGACTTCATTCCACAGATTTATGATGGAATTAAATGTTTTACTCTGTGCAGACACTTTGACTTTTAGATGGAAAGAAATAAGACAGAAAGAACGAAGGTACTCTTAAACCAAGATCCACTGAGTTCAGCCTTTTACTGTTTGATTATAGACTTCCATTTTCAGCCAATATCTCAATTTCAGAGTCCAGGACGGAAAATGCTGACAGCCTGATGTCACACTGACTTCCATTATTAAAGACACGCACAGAAAACAAGCAAGATTTAGGAAAAACGAAAAAAACAGACCACTGAATATCGACTGATGATGAGATATGATGAGACATTTTACCTGTCCTAAAAGTTGTCAGAAAAACACAATGTTACATTTCCAGGAAACCATAAATGCATACTAAAGTAGGCCTACATTCTTCGTGCAGCATTTATTTATTAGTTTCTTTATCCGACCAAGTTTTAGCACGCACACGACCGGTGTTGAACCTGAACGCGGTATTGAAATATTGAAATGGGGGTGAAAACATTTGCACCTTAAGGACCTGTTTTTGTCTTATAATAATGACCATTTGGCAGCAAGTTTTTCCTCATATTTTTAATATACAGTAGAGGGAAGCTGAAAGGGAAATGACAGTTTTACATGGGGTGTCCCTTAAATGCTAATGTGAACCCTGGTTGGATAAAGATTCTGAATTGGACACATAGGGCCTGATTTTCCACCAAACCTCCTAAAGCCACCATTAAGGGATAGCGGATAGCAGGAGGGGCGTTCCCCCGCAAAGAACGCAATCTTTCACCTCCCTAAACCCGCGATCTTACCTGCGCTAACTGCTATATTATGAATATATTAGGCATATATTATGCATAGGAGTGGTTAGGGCGTTCCACCTGTTCAACCAATCATTGCGTCAGTAGCCATTGCCTTTAAGAGCAGGTTGCAGTACCCGCAAACTGCTATGGAGCGTCTTTTCACCCAGATCAGAGCAGCTCTCATGGGCTGCTCGTCTGGGACTCTGCTGTAGAGCTTCCTCCTCTTCCTTCCTTCTCCTTCTTTGCACTGATATATAGCTCTAACTCATGTGGAGCAAATTATTTAATTATTTTATTTTGCACTCCAAGAAGTTTCAACAAACTGCTCAGAAAAAAAAAGAGCCAGTGAGCTTCCAGGAAAGCATTTCTTAACTAGAAAAGCACTCGGAGAGCGCAGACCTTCGCCAAGTGCAACAACTATATATATATATATATATATATATATATATATATATATATATATATATATATATATATATATATATATTATATATATATAAAAGTGGAATAGGCCTCACTGCCCCATAAAGAATCCTTTCATACAAAGTTTATCTTATATTTTGCCATCAATCAGTGAAACATCTTGCTAATTTTGTTTAAAGTAGGTGAATATTTGGCATTTTCATGTTTACTGTCTTTCTTGCAGCATTGCTTCTTCTTGAGGACGCAGCATTCCTACCCAGACCAGGTGCTCATTACCGCTGTAGTACGTGCTCTTCCTACTGGTTCATAGCTATCTCCACTTGTTGACGCATCGCCACGGCAACTGTCTTGTTGTAATCAACAGTGATTGCACTGACAGTTTCACATGCAGGCTCCAGAAGGGTAACTGCTGCTTAAAGTATCTGCATGTCGTGGAGTCAATCAAAAGTATGTCAGCTCTTTAAAGGAGCTCCCCTTCCATCCTGTTCACCATGTGAGTGTGTGTGTGCTCGTCCAAGTGTGCACCACGCTTCCAAATCGAAGCCTTGGGGAGAAGAATCGAGAGACTGCCTTACTACTGCCACCTGGCATCATTAGAGACCCTGATCTTCTAATCAACTCTAACAAACTCCTGCCCCTTCCTTCCTCCTCCTCCTCCTCCCCAGCTTCTCCAGCCTGCAGCCTCGCCTCTGGCCTGGCAGCCTGCTGTGGCGTGCAGACTGGGTGTTGGTAACCAGGTGGGTGATGATGAGAGCAGAGCTGTCCACATGGCAGGTGGCACTAGAGAAATTCAGGACGGTGGGAGCAATTAACTCAAACTGCAACAGAACTCTGATGACAAATGTAGCACTTATGTTTGTTTTCCATTCAGCGGCTCCCTGCATAAGTTATTTTCTGCTAAAGCTACGTACCAGTGGTGAATTTTTGAGTTCGTAAGGCAGGAAGAGGTTGCCCCTGTCATGAAGAAAGCATGTGTCAGGCAGGGCTGGGGTCAGGTGTTTAATTTGGGACACACAGAGTTCAAAACACATACACAAAGCAAAGTAACCAAGAGGAGGGAATGACTCAGCCCAAGGACTTGCTCCCTCACCGTCGAGCTCTCCAAAACCCAAAGTCAGGGAAACAAAAACACAACCCTTCTATTTAGTTCAACTCCAACTGCTGATGTGATTCATACTGCTCCAACAGAGGGACGGCAACACGAGCTGGAACTCTGGGGCTTTCTGTTGCTGTCAGGGCACAGTCCACCCTCCAGTGACTAACAGCCTGTTTATGGAAGCACACATCCACACACACATGTTAACTAGACTGGAGCCGAGGTGTGCAAACATCTGGCTGCTGTCTGAAACATAATTAGTGCCTAATAACGGAGGCTAATATGGATTTACCTTTAGTCATGAAGGGCTAAATGAAATTAGACAGAGGAAAGGAGATCATCAGCAGTCTGTCGACAGATGGGACGAGGGTTGAACAATTCTATTATTTGGTAAACTTTCTGTGGGAATTAACAGGAATGTGGGATGTAATGGGACTGTATGGGACTAAGTAGACAAGAGATGGAAACTGTCAAAATTGCAAATTAGCCTACAACAGTGAAGTTAGAGATAGCTGAAAAACATCTTTCAGCATAACTGGTTAAAACAATCAGTTCTGACAGAAGATAACCGACTCTCAGCTCCATGACTGCAGCATCCCATCATCACTGTTCCTCCGTCTACGGGGACATGATCACTCTGGACAGAGGTGTCTAGAAGAGGTCTCTCTATTGCCCTGATCAACGCCTAGAAAACTACCCTCATGAACTGGAAAACTTAAAACTATTAATGTCGCTCTGTGGAAAAACATAATAATATCTTTTACATAAATGGAAAAATTATCTGCTTCAGTAAAAAAAAAACAAATTGCCAATTTTGAAATAATCTGGAACATATATCTGGAGCATATATTGTGGCACAACGAGCTGTCATTGTGCATTATGATTTTGCAGTTTCTATTTTATAAAGATTCCCTCTACTCAGACCTTTAACCTCCACTCCTGCTGTCCCTGTCCTGTCCACAGTTAGTATGGTCTTCTTTTACCTGAGCATCCATTGATTTACATCTACAGAGCTTGGGCGAAGACAGGAAAATGCTTAATTATTGAACGTAACAGTCTTTCTGTTTAATTTATTTTGTTTGTTACTATGCAGCCCTTATCTGTGTACATCTGCATGCATATGTATGTATGTGTATATATATATATATATATGGGTTTGCAGTTATGTGTGTATGTATGTGCATGTGCTGTGCATATAAAGTGCTCGTTTAGTTATGAAGGGGTTATTACCAACTGTCTTAAGAGAGACAGTTAATAACAAGAAACGCATAAACAAAGTTAATAAACTGAGGTGGACTCGTCGTGGAATCGGAGGAGAGAGAAGCGTTGAGGTGGGCAGGAACAGAGAGTGAGATGAGGAGGCTCGCTGTATTTATGTGCTGTGGGCCGTGATCTGCCTCTGCCAGGGACCCCTGCTGTGTTTTTGGGGGTCAGCGCCCAATGAGAGGGCTTGACATCACTTTCATACCTGGTTATAAAACGATAAATTTTCCAAAGGGTGCTGGGAATTTGAATATTTTGGCAGTTTCTTTGTCTCAAAAAACCATGTAGTCAGACTTTGTTATGGTAACACATGGTGTGTGGCCCAACACATGTATGAATATAAGTTCACATTTATATGTATGATTATCTTAAGGTACATATATATGTGGGTACATGTCATGGACAGGTATATGTATATTTTATATCTATCTTTTCTTCACTATGTATTATGTAGTTTTACCTTGTCAGTCCTATTATTTCAACACAATCCACCACACATTCATTTACATCTAACACACCACACAAACACTGCATAGGTCTGCACACGTACCACACTGTCTGGTCTCTGTGTCTGTCCTGTCCGTTTGTGTCTCGGTGAGTTTAGACTTCAGTCCAGAACTGATTTGATGATTTTACAACTGTAGACATATTTGATCCATGGTATTGAAGTTTAACTAACAAATACAAAACAAATGTATGTACGACCTAGTTAACACCAGCAGTTTCTCAGTACCAAGTGCACCCGGATCTGCATTTGCATATTCAGTACTTAACAAGTTCAACCTGGGAAAGTGTCATTTGGAGGATTTCTGAAGCTGTGTGATTGATGACATCACAGCTCAGCCAGTGCTATTCACGTGTGTTCAAACCATCATCTGTGCCCCTTTAATCCTCTGCAGGGTCACGGGGATCTGCTGGAGTCTATCTCAGCTCTCTTTAGGTTGAAAGCCAGGGGATCTACCTGGACAGGTCTCCAGTCCATCATAGGACTACATGTAGACAAACAGCCGTGCACACTCACAACCACTCCTACAGGCAATTTAGAACCAATTTAGACATGCATGTCTTTGGAACCGTGGGAGGAAGCCCGAGTACCTGGAGGAAACCCACACAAGCACAGGAAGTACATGCAAACTCCACTGAGAAAGACCCCTGCTGAGGTTCAAACCAGGAACCTTCTAGCTGTGAGGCAAGCAGAGCTAACCACTAAGCCACCGTGCTGCGTGTCCAAAAGCATAGGGGAAATTTTCAAATCAGCTCTATATTTATCATTCAGAAGAACCACAGTATTACCACCATCAGCTGTCGCTCATGCACAGATTCTGGGTTATTCTTTATAATCTTAAGTGTGCACAAGTCTTTTATTGATCCACTCTCAGTATCGACTGTTAGATGTGGACTTTAGACTGATGGCCCTAACAGTTTAAGAGACCAGCTACATCGGTTCTGGTCAGCTCAGGTCTTCTCTGAGCCACATTTCTTTTTTTCGTACAAGAACATAGGTCGTAGTTTGACTGAGCATGTCTAAATGATAAATTGCCACAAATTTTCAATTCATTAGTGAAATTTCACTTTAATTCCCTGACATTTTCATTTTTAATTCCCATGGAAAGTTTACAAATATGAATAGCTCCACAATTTCCAAGCCTTTGAAGGTTTGTGGAAAGTTTCCTCCCCCTGGCCGATCCCAGGATGGACCCATGTGACCACAGATATGACCTTAACCTGCCTTCCAAAACGCTTTTGATCAGGAGGCAAACTTCCTCTGTAAAAGACTCTAAGCTGCTCTGCTGTAGCATCAAAAACCAAAACCAAAACAGAGTCACACAAAGCAGAGCTGCGCTATAATGCTTGACTATGTGATGCTGAATCTAAATCCTATTATGTGAGCTCTTGGCCCACAAACATGATTCATTCTCTGGATCACTGCTGATTCAGCTGCGGGGTTGGTAGTTTACCGGTTAGACCCAGACTGAAATATATCAACTGTTGTTGCACGCACACACGCACACACAGACACACACAGAATGATGTGTGATTCCCCAGACTGCTCCAGTGCCACCAGCAGGTTAAAGTGGAGGATTTTGACTGAAAAGCTCCAACAAAATCACAGCAAAAAGGCATTTTCACCAGCCTCAGTGTGCATGGACGTTTCTGTGCTGCATGGTCACAGAGATGCACGTGGAAGACATAAGCTTCTCAGCAGAGATGAAGAGGAGCAGATGTGCACCAAGCTGCACCAGTCACCAAACCGATGGATGGAAACCAATCAATAATCAATAATCGCAGCCTTTTAACAAGAATAGAAGATGATGCATCCACACTGCTGACAGGGTCATTCATATGTTCAGCGCCCACTTTGTGTCTCAAAATGCAAAGCTTTGCTGTCATAAAACGTGCAACAAACATCCACCTTTTCCTTTGTCTGAGGGATTCCTTATTCAAAATGAAAAGAAAGTGAGGAAAGAGTCTATACATCTGGAGACCAGACTAGGCACTGGCAACAGTTTAACTGATGTGAAAGCTTTTACCTCTTCACAAGTAGGTAGTAAAAACATGTTCTGATTGGTGCTCACAGCGCTGCTCTGCTGTTATTGTGGTGCTGCTGCTGCCTCTGTAAACTCAAAGTTCAGACTGCAATCTACTGCTGCAGCAGTGACTATAAAAAGGTGTGAAACCCTTCTCAAAGTAATGAAGTCTATTTTAGTTTTAATTCACTCAATTCAATCCAGTTTATTTTGATTGCAACGATCCACAAAAAAAGTCTCAAGGCTCCTTATACAGAAACTAAACAAGCGCATGTGTTGTCTTAGACAAAATACAAACATGTGATGATAATGTGATGATGTCAGTATTTTTGTGGCTTTGATGACTACATCATAACTACGTATACTCTGGAAAAAGATATTTAAGATTTTCCTTCCTTGTATTTCATGAGATGACCCCAGCGTACAATTCCCATGGTTACACATACTAAATACAGATGTGAAGTACACTTGAGGTGTGAAAGGTGAGATCTGCTCATTGAAAGTAGCTGAAATGTGTTTTTTTAAATTCCACAGCATCAATCTTACTTTCCAAAAAGTGGAAACATCTGGATTTTATATGTCATTTGTGAGAGGTAGTTCTTTAACCTAGCGTTTCCCAACATCTCGTGCTTGGAAATGTTCCTCTTGTTTTCAAATCTGCGTGCAGACATCATGGCACAATAAGTCTTGAGAAACTTTTCAGAGAATAGTAACAGATCTTCTATATGGTCGTGGATATTTTTCCATGTGGCAGACACGAACAACAGCCAGCAGCAGAGTCGAAGTGTACGGCTCACTGCTGTTTTCATGCCAGCAGCCACGGTTCCAGGTCCCCGGTAAACATCTCACTAAAGAAAGTCTCTTTGGACTCGGTCCATGCAGTACAGCAGAGATGCAGCTGTTAAGAGAAACAATATGAAGGTGCAAACACGGTACTAGAGCTGAAATCCAGTCTGTGCTCCTGGCAAACGCGTCCACATCAGTAACCATTCTGCTTTGTTTATTACCTCATGTCCTCATTAGAGGAACAATCATACACTTACTTCATGTTAGCTTAATGACTGTCCGTGCAAATTACATCAACTGTATTGACTGTCAAGCTATCAAATGACATCTCGTGTTTCAGTTTCTGCTCCCACTGCAGTTCTTCAGTCCAACACAAACCTGATCCTGTCCACGCCCATGCTGTCCCCGGTGACCTCACGGCTCTTCTCTGTGTTTAGCTCTGCGTGCTACCTGGCCTGCTGCGCTCACCGTGTGTGCATCGTTCTCACAGTCTGATCACTGCCGTGATTTATGCTCAGTAATGAAGGCCAGACCACATAAATATATATCTAAAACCTGTAAACTCCTACCACCCATAAAAGTGTCCAGCGTCCCCGTTTGGGTTAACTCCGTGCCCTCCCACCACAACTGGCTTTGATTTGTCAGTGGAAACCAGATGCAGGTGATGTTCTGCAGTCAGTGCCAGAGAGGCGGTAAATCAGGACCAGGACAGGTCTGAATCTGATGAGCTCTGCAGCAAACCCGATAGCCTCTCGGGTCTCGGGCCAGAACCTTCTGGACATCCAGTACCTGTGAGCTTAGAACCGCCTGTTCCCCTCTCCCCAGGGACCACACTGTGCCAGTTTCAACCTGAACTCACTGTTACAGTTGTTTTATTGCCCCCAGTAAGCACTAATTCAGCCAGGGATGCAAAATGATACAAGCCAAGGCAATCCGCTGAGTGTGGGTAGCTTTCATGGCATTTCCATTTACCAGATAGCTGTGATCCTGCGCTGTCAGCTTTACTGAGCTTATCAGCCAGGAAGGAGCAGGAGCAGTGTTGGACACAAAAGTTCATTTTCATTGTTCTGTAGGTTTTTCCTTGGGGACTGTTCATTTCATGCCTGAAAGTAAACGTTAAAATGGTTTGTTTTTAGCCTCCAGCACGAGTTAAGCATGAGCTGATGTTTGTGGCCTGTTTTTGTGTTTAACCCATAAAACTGCACTTCTCAGTATATGTGCATGTTTGATTGTTAAATAGATGTCATCAGCTGTTATTGGCTCCATGTGGCTGGAAGGTGCTCAGTCAGGTGTCAGGTGTCATCCTCCATGCAGATTTCTGATGAACAGAAACCAGATTACATAACAGAGCTGCTGCTGTTATGGGAATAGGTTCTCTTGAAATGTTTGCTTATGTGTCGGAAAGGTTCTGTTTTAAACCAAAACATGACGTTTTTCTAATTCTGTTGAAATATTTTGGTGCCTGAAGCAAACCAAGCAGTGACTGAAACATGAAGGGCAGGAAATGAACACAGAAACATCCAACATCTTTTGCTCTTCCGTGTGCGACCTCTGACACCGTTTAAAACCTAAATGATAACACAATGCATTGATTTTCAAATCTCATAAATCCATATTTTATTCCCAACTGAATAAAAACAACATATCAGATGTTAAAAGATGTTAAAACATTTTTCCATTTCATGGAAAACATCAGGAAAACATCTCCAAATACACATTGGTCCAGAGAAGATGGATGGTGTTCACAGACGGCTCCTTCTCTGATGGTCCAGCTTTAACCTGCATTAGTGGACTGTAGGTGAGCTGTGTTCTCAGACGGTGATGTCCAGGAGACAATCATGACTGGTTTTAAAGCAGAGAGCCCGAAGATCACGCACATCTCGTTTTTATGGGGTTCCATGAATGCCAAAAATATGTTTAAGTGCTCACTGTTTATGTCCATTGGTTGTTTGTTAAGATGTTTCCCAATGTTTATTTAACTTTCAACAATACTCTGGTTGTGTCAAAGCTCTTTTAACAACTACGTAGTCTATGTAGATGCTCACTTGGCTTAACATTTGGTTGTATCTGTTTAACTTTGGTTTACACTTCTGTTGTCTCCTTACACTCACTGTCTGATTGTGTCACCTGTTTTTCTCGTTATGATGGGTCGTTGGTACGTGTCGTTGCTATGCGTCATTGCTCTGCGCCATTATGATGTGTCGTTGGTACGACGCACAGCAACGACACACAGCAACGACGCGTAGCAACACGCATAGCAACGTGCGTAGCAACGAGGCGTAGCAAAGACGCGTAGCAACGACGCGTAGCAACGACGCGTAGCAACGACACGTAGCAACGATGCAAAGCAACGACGCAAAGCAACGACGCAAAGCAACGACGCAAAGCAACGACACGTACCAACGACGCATAGCAACGACGCATAGCAATGACGCATAGCAACGACGCATAGCAACGACGCATAGCAACGACGCATAGCAACGACGCAGAGCAACGACGCAGAGCAACGACGCATAGCAACGACACGTACTAACGATGCATCATAACAAGAAAAACAGGTGACACAATCAGACAGTGAGTGTAAGGAGACAACAGAAGTGTAAACCAAAGTTAAATATATACAACCAAACGTTAAGCCAAGTGAGCATCTACATAGACAACGTAGTTGTTAAAAGAGCTATGACACAACCAGAGTATTGTTGAAAGTTAAATAAAAACAGGAAAATGTCTTAACAAACAACCAATGGACATAAACAGTGAGCACTTGAACATATTTTTGGCATTTATGGAACCCCATACGTTTTAACCTTAGTTCTTGTCCCATGTGAACAAACACTCGTGATTCTCTGAATCTTCTGATGACATTATTTTCTGTAGATGGTGGGATCTTCAAGGTCAATTTTTAGTCGCACACTGGTGAACCTCTGTCCATCTTTACGTCTGAGAGGTTTTGCTTCTCTGAGATGCTCCTCTTATATCCATCTGCTGCCAGTTAGTCCAGTTAGTCTTCCAAAGCTCCTCCATTTGTTTTTCAGTTGCACCAGTTACTTTTCCAGTCATTTGTTGCTCCAGTTCCAACTTTCTTGAGATGTGTTGCTGCCATCAAAGTCAAAATGAGCTAATATTTTTTATGAAATGGTGAAACGTCTCAGTTTCAACATGTGATATGTCCTTTATGTTCTACTGGGAATGAAATGTGGGTTTATGAGATTTTCACATCATTGTGTTCTTTGTCCTAACTTTTTTGGAACTGGGGTTATATGCAGAAGGTCATTTCTCTCAGCTCCATGGACCTGTTCATGTCTCTGAGATTGTTTTGTTGTTTGGGACCATGATTTTACTGTTGGAGATCAGCCCTCATGTTCTCATGAAGCTCATTTCTGGCAGCAGCAGGCAGAGTTCTGATGAAGAAGAGATATAATGAACATACTCAGGATCAGGAACAATAGGATCATTAGTACTGGATTTAAAGATGTTTTGTGTGGTCCTGTGGTGTCCAGCAGAGGATCATCTTCACACCTGCTGCATCCCAGCTTTATGTTATTTCTCCTGACAAGGCTGAGAGGAGTTTCGCTACTTTTGTTTTGTCTTTGGTTTTACCAGGTTCCTTCCAAAGACATGTATGTTAGCTCCATCAGTGATTCTAGAGTGATCAGGTTGTCTACCCCAACAACCCCGAATAGGATTGACCCTGGTCTGGAAAATGACTGAACAGCTGATAGCTCCTAACAGTGGTATACATCTGGCATACATCTGGAGGTGTGACTCCAAACCAGTGCTCATGTCTGTTACACTGCAAAAAAGCAGTTCTAAGAAAGTAAAATAAACTTGTTTCTGGGAAATCGTTCTTATTTTTTGGCCTAAAAAGAAAAATAATCTTGACAAGCAAGTTTTCCATTAGAAAAATAATCTAATCTTAAGAGAATATATCTAACTTTTTCTTAATAAGATATTACAACTAATATTAAGGTAGAATTGCCAGTAACAAGCTACACCAATGGTTTGCATGAAATCCCAGCAGAGGAAAAAGATTGTTTTGCTTGTTTTAAGAATGAAATGAAATGATACAAATTATAATTGAATTCATCTCTTTTATTCACTGTCAATAGCAAAACAATGCAATGATCTATATACAACACCCATACAACAAAATGTGAATGGTTCTGTTGAACAAATTAAGTTATAATGCAAAAGTGTCCATGATACACATCAGTCAAAAACAAAAAATTCAAATCACATAGACTGTCCATCTGAAGGCACCACACTGAAACAGTGTACCTTTTTTATAATGCATCAAGTGATGCTTTGTGTTTTCCAATCACATCACCCAGGTAATATTTCATAGTGACATATGTCATATCCTCGTGAGTAAAACTGTAATATGGAGTGAAATCTACAAGGTTATCAGCAGATATCAGTTCTGTTCCTTGTGCTGTGTTTGGAATCTCTATTTTATATGCCATGTAATCTCTGTCATAGCAAATAGTGTTGTGCTGCTGAAATTCAAAACAATAGAGTGATGAATTTATTACATAGATATTTCTCACAAGTCCAAATTCAGGTTAACCATTACAACTGACAGCACTTAGAATTAATGACTTCTCCTGCATGTATTTATTGCCATTTAGATTTATCCATTTAACAGATACTGCATGGTTAACTTCATCATTTCCAAGGAAGGCCCTCATTTTTTCTTTTAAGTAAGGCATGTTGCTTATTTCTGATGTTGGTCCCAAAGTAAACTCATTTGAAAAAATGGGATGTTCAAAACTACCCACATTCTGATTCATACATTTGATTATGCCTTATTAATGACTTGCAGACATTTTTCAAAATTTATTTTTGAGGCCCATTGTTTGAAAAAGCAGTGTTTTGATTCAAATCTCATGCACATGTGACGGACCATTTGTCCCAGTAGTCTAATCTGGGCTGGAGTATGAATCAAATAATGTTGTTTTGGTGTTATGTTGTTATCTGGGAAAAGTTTCTTCACATGCTTTAAGTGCTGTTCAATAAGTGTTTTCATCTTGTTGATTGTTTGTAGACCAATAACAGGAGCAAACAAAATTTGAACAATCTCTATAAGTTCAAGAATTATTGCATAGTACTCTGTACCTTTAACTGTATCAATCAGAAATGGCAGAATCTTTAGTAGAACAATCATTTGCCCTGAGGACTGCTTCAACTTATTATCACTGGAAGCTAATGTACTGTAAGATACAGGGCTTGGTTTATCTCTAATATCAAGTGGAGAGTAGGGGAATCCAGTTAATGCAGTGTTGAAGACATCCAAGTCTAGTTGTCCCAAAATAATTAACTGTTTCATCACACACTTTATTTCTAATGGAGCAATCCCTTCAAGAATTATATGCATCACATCTTGTGGTGTTTGTTTGATCAAGTTAAAGGCTGGGAAATCTATCAGTTTGCTTCTTCTATTGATACCATATGTTGTCTTTAAGCTGTTTCTGAGATACTCTGTGCTGGCCTTCTCAATGTCATTACACTGCTGGACATGTCTCTCTATTGTCCTGTCCTCAAAGTTAACCTGATCAAAATAGATTTGCACGTCCTCAAATGAACATTCACACTCCCGGCATTTACTAAAAGCAAAACCAACACCCTCTTTAAATCCACAAAGTTCATGCTGAGCCAAGGTGTCTCCACATATCGAAACTAATGCTCCAAATATTTTACGTTCACCATTCCCAGTATTAATTTTAACCCCGTCATATAGCCTTACTAAGTCCTCGTACAACCTCGCTAAGATTCCATCAACACCACATTCAGAGAGCTCACTCTTCTTCGCAATGGCAAGTAGGCGAATGGCAGCTAGTTTCGATTGATAATTAGGATTAATGTTTCCCAGTGTATAATAAACCATTAAGCAACTTATTTTTGGAGCCATGGGACCCAAGTGGATTGCAAATTTCAATTTCATCAGAGTAAAGGATTAACTGTAAAGCAGACGGTCGGACAGAAAACAAAGGGTGTGACTTCATGAGTTCTCTATCTCTGATGTCATACAAATACGCACTGTTGTATTTCTGGGGCTCATCCATCATTGCCAGAACTTTTGGATGAGACAATAACTGTTCCAAACTTCCGATGAGTGGTATATAGTGAAAACATTTCGGCACTGTGGCAAGGACTCTTTTACTCCCTTTTTTCACCATACATGCTTTATACCCTACAGAAACCTCTTCTGACTCCACAAAATTAAATTTCTCCTTGATCACACTGTCCTGCCTGTATGTTGTTGAAACAGAAGTAAATGGATCCTCAATTTGGTCAAATACTGCCATAGCTTCCTTTTCAAGTTCACTTCCTTGATGTTGCTGAAAGACCTTTTGAAGATGACTTTTTAGGTTTGTCACCAACAGAGCCTGGTACTGCTGCATTGCTACGAAGACATCATTCACACCACTCTGAAAAACAGACCAGAAATGAAAACAGATTACATCACGGTAGTTAATAACAATAATAAAAATGATTATTGTGTAGTGTGGTCCCTATAGGGCCAGAGAGTATGTCCACCATTCTATTAGGATTAATAATAATATGATAAAGTCAATAATAAACAAGTGAGGAACCCTATTTAACATCTGAATGTTGGGTGGGGTGGGGGTTTAAAGATCTAAATAAGAAACCAAGGGTGTACAAATAGTTTAAAAAAACAAGGGATATGAGCAATAAATGTGGCCCTTATGTCCATGCAGGCTCCCAACCAAGGAAAAACGTTCAGAAAGAGCAATGAAGGCTGCAACACTTTATGAAATACTGCAAATGTTAAATCATTTCTATGACTAGATTTAAGAATGTCAAAATAATCAGAAAAATCTTGCATGCAAAGACAAACCTGTGAAAGACGGTGTTTTTCTCTTGCAGTCAACATAATGGCAGTTGCTTGTCTGGCCAGAACATCATGGCAGGAGTCATCCTTTGAAAACAAAATAAAAAACAAGTGTAGGAATATCAGTGTAAATTAAACTAATTGCATGTTCCTGTGTGTTGAAGAACGCTATTAGTAGACTTACCTTAGATTGGTAAGATGTGGAGCAATCTGCAACTTCATTTGGGGAAGCCATTGGGATGTTCGGAGTATCATCACTAATCTGGGACAATGAAGGTGCCTTGGTGACGTATGGAGGCCAGAGTATAGTGACACATCACCAAAAGCACCAAAATGTTCTGGACCAACACCTTCCTGACAGGGTTGCACTGTGTTATCCTCCATCATTGCATCTCCCACTGACTGCACTCTGATGTCCACTGGTGCATCATTCAGTGGTTGACCTCTGTTCTCCATCATTGAAGCAGCTGGCCTGTATGCCCACAGGTTGTTGCTGTTTCTGTCTGCAGCTGGCATGGGTTCCCTTCTTGTAGAACTGCAATAAGGATTATATATGATCATTTCTAGCAATAATGGCAAACATCTTTTCCCTGACTATTATTCTTGTAAGACCAACAGTTGCATAATTTAAAAAATAACATAACACAATGCAACATCCTTGACAAAAACCTTGCAGAACACAGAAGTTGACGACGCTGAAGTTAGCCTCTGATTCACCAGCCTCCTATTCAGCAGGCTCCAGGTCAAAAACTACTATACTTAGACTTCTCAAATCTGGACTAGATTAATCTATAGACCCTGGAGAATCATTATAACTCAGTGTCTGATCTGTGAAACCATTATTCGATTTGTGAAAATGTAATAAAGAAGGACTTCGCCGGGTTTTTTTTTTTTGGCATAAAGACCACATTAGACCTGGTCCACATCAAAAACCACTATACCTAGACTTCTCAAATCTGGACTGGATTATCCTAAAAAGTCTAAAGTCCTCTCACTCCCTCACCTTTAAAAAAGCTTTTTCTTTCACCAGTTAGAGTCTCCTTTGCTACCAGCCCCAGTAGCTGCCTTGGATGTTTACAAGTGCTAGCACATCTCTCTCTCAGCAGCAGGACCGCAAAGAAAAAGAAATACAGTCTAAGGGAAGCCCTGGAGCCGCAGACTGATATACGGCCATCACTGACTGGTAGATAACAAGTATGAGAGCCGTTGTCATGAGCTAGCTCAATGCTAACTTCGGCTAGCGGTAGCAGTTAACATCCACTGCAAACACCCACTTCCCAGCTCAACACAACGGCCCTACTGCTCCTTACAACATAACACTAGAGGCTCCTGTTGTTGGTGACAATCTACCCTTAGCAAATGCCACTGGTACTTTATTTTAGAGCCCCTTAAGGGACATGGGGAAGAAAAAAATAAGGACGAATTTATAGATTAATTGGCTTGACTAATTTTCACATGTCTTCACTTATAACTTAATAACCTTTACTTACTAAAATTCACATTTGAATTGAAGGTCATCTTGTACATTACCAAGCACAGTGCCAAAAAGTTGTTTGCCAAATTGCCTAAAATGTGTATGCGTTGGATCCACTGCACCCCTGGAAAAGTTCAGGCTAAGAATTTTTTTTTACTTTAAGCCCCGGTAGTGTCTTTTTAACAACATTTTTATTTTTAGCAGATGCCTAAGAGGAATGAACCTGATTTTCTTGTGTTTTGGCTTGAAACAAATACAAATATACACAAATATTAGATGTACAGAATCTGAATTTAACATTTCAGTAGTATTGCCATGACTATACTCTATTCAGTTTTATGTGCTTTAGCAATTTCTTTTAAATCATTAATGTTCAGTGTCCTTGTATTTTAGGAGGAGACACCTGAGAACCCACCATCAACCGCTGGAGGCAGTGATCTTTCCAAAGAGGGGCCCAACATTTCGAAGTTTGTGACTATGTCCAATCCAGAATACATAGTCTTTACAGACAGTGAGCTTGAGCAAGCGTGACGCTCCTACTTTGAGCAGAAACGGCTGGGGAAAGAGTGTGTTGAGCCCTTATCCAAGAAACTCTTCTGTTGACTCATAAGAAACACTATGACAAATATGATTTCAATAGCAAGGGCCACTGAGGACACCGGATACCCCAGCAAACATGAGGCCAGTGCCATGGCGAAGCTATTGGTAGAGTACTGCCCGATGATAAAAGGAAGGGATAGTGAGTGGGTAAGTAGCCTTTGGTTACTACTACACTTTATTTGATGTTTAGGGTGTAAGTGTGGCAAGGTGGAACTACAGAGGGCCCGGGCAGGATTTGATCCCCAGACTCCCGGAAGAAAGTCACGTGTGCTTACCAGTCAGCCAAAGGGATATCCCCTTGGCCAAGTGGCCAGGACACGGGATCAGTCGGAGGTATAGTGACAGGACCCCCACACTGTCACATAAGCTTGGGTTTCTAATCATCTTTCAATATTACCTCTCTACCTGACAGGAGCACGTTGCTAAAAAGCTCATGAAGAGACTCTCAAATGTCAAAGTCCAAAGAAAGCTAAAGGTCCTCCTTCCAAAAAGCCACGACAGGATGGGGATACGGATGTTGCAACAAGTGACTACGATGGAGATTCCAGTGCATCAACTATTATACTATCACCTTCCCGAGCCAGCACCCCAGCGCAACACCAGGATAGCAGTGATGAAGCATGTATGTATTGCATTAATACACTGTATACATCTGTGGGCTTGGGGTAGAGGAACATGTCACAAAAGTGAACATAACTGCTTTTATTTCTCTCTAGGTATGTTTGTATCCCATGCCATATTGTGACAGGTTACACACATGAATGAATAAATCTGATACTCCTCAAGTTCCCAACTTGTTAATTTGTAATTCTAATATTTGCCTCCAGTCATATATTAGACCTTTTCCTCTAGTGTTATAATTTTTTATATTATTTGCTTTCATTATTTTTAGTTTTGAGCACAAACATACACCAGCAAATATTTAAAAATCTGCTTGAAAATAAAAATAAAACTGATTGTAATTGTAACACCTTCACCCCTGCTTTATGCTTTCAGCTGGTTCAGCTGACTTCTGCGACAGCCAGAAAACCCAGGCAAGGCACTACAGGACTCTCCAAGAAATGTACAAGTCCAAGAAGCCAAACAAAGCTGCAGTGACCCAAGTTCTGGATCTTGAGTTTGAGGCAAGAAGACGCTTCATTGATTCAGATGCATTAAAGGAGCACGACAGACCAACAAAAATTCTAGAGGCTTACCCCTGTTTCAGAGAAGTGGATCATGTAAGTTATGGCTTGCCCAGTCTTCAATTTTTTTTAGCTGTCCTAGTATACATTTGGGGGCATCTTGGCATGATTTTCCAATTTCTTAGACATTAGTACTGATGTTTGAATGGCTATCTCTCATCAAAGACCAAGACTAGTAACAGTCTTTGGTTTCAAGTAATTTCCTTTCTGCATTTCAATGGATTTTTTAGGTTCTGGATGAATTGCGGAGAATTGTTCAACCATCCAATGCTCGATACATCTCTGAGATGAAGGAAAGATGGGAAAGCTTCTACTCAAAGGTGCAGTTTTACGCCGTCATGAAGAAAGCCATGAAGCCTCCACAAACATTGGATGGAGGTATGGTGATAGTACATTAATCTGTTAAGTTAATATTTTCAGATTACATTAGAAACAGTTATTTATGATGACACCTTGCCTGTTCATTTTCTGTCTAACCAGTGGAGCATGCCACAGCTGTGTTCAGAGCTCTGCCACTGCTCTTCCCATCCGCCATTGCACCTCCTAAGAAGCTGGGTGCCTCCAGAGAGGCTCTTTTCCATGTCCTTACGGTAAGGCTGCAGTATTTTATGCTATATGTTGTAGTTATACATCACAAAGTGGAAAGGTTAGAATGTCAGTGTGTCAGTCTAGAATCTGACCTTAAGATGTTGCATAATATCCACAATTTTAAACATTGCACCTTTGAGCTCATTTTCACAAATGTGTTGTCTGTTGCTGATTGGAACTTGCTGTGATGCATATAGAATTTGCACAAAACAGTTACTTTCATTTCATTTAGATGGATTCATGTATCTAGGATCTTGATAATTTTCATCTGACTATTTGATGCTCTAGGGAGTTTTTTATTTTATTAATGAAATTTTTTTTTTTGTTCTAAAGTTCTTCACTGTCTTTTGTCTTATAGACTTCTGAAGACCCAGATTGTTTCCTGCGCCAGCGTCCTCTGTCTTGTCCATTTGTGCTCCTCTCTGAGGACAACTGCATGGTTGCTGTAGGAAGCACACCAGTGACCACATTCGACAGGAAGGACTCTGATGAGGGACTGCTCTATCTCATGGCATACTATTATGTCCTCCACCTCACCTACCCCAAGTGTATTTCCACACTGCTATCTGTGTTGCAAACTGAAATTCTCCAAGATTCCATCCATGACCAAGATTCAACCCCCTCGTATAAAAAAGCCCTTGCTGAGTGGAAGTCATTCATTGGGTGAGTCTTCCTCTCGGGGTCCATCTGTTTTTTCTTCTGGTCTCTTATGAAGAAAACAGTTGTCAAATGTTAATGTAACGGTTGTTCTTGTTTTTCTGGGCAACTATGTGAACCAGCAGCATGAATGTTGTTTATTTTGCATGCAGCATGAATGTTGGATGTTGTACTATTATTGCACTGTTCAGAATAACTGCAATATGCCCTTTTTGGCAGTGTTGTTTAGTACTCTGTTAAAATAACAGAAATATGCCCTTTTTAGCAGAAATATGCCCTCTTTAGCAGTGGCAATGTTATACAGTGCTGGAATTTTGGAATTATACTGGAACTTTGTCAATATATCTGCTGTTCTGATTGCTCTAATAAAAAAGCAAAACAGCAGGAATGCTTCTGGTGCTTTAATTTAAGACAAAGTTGCTTGTTTTTTGTATGATTATTTTAGAAGTTGGGTCTTATTATAAGCTTTTTTTGCTAATAATTATTCTTGGAGTTCAGGTATAAAGTCTTAAAGCCAGCTGCAACAAAGAAATCTTTTGTTTTAAGAAAATCTGTCACATTGTAAGCTTTTTTTTTAACTAACTGAAAAACTTAATTAAGGTATAAATTCTTAAATTAAGCAAAAAAAAAAAAATCTTAAAATCTGTTAAATTAAGAAAGCAGATCACTCATTTTAAGTTTACATTTTTTTAAATAATATTGTTTCCTTGCTTGTACGAAGCAAACTTGACTATTTTGGCCTGTTTCTAGTTTAAAGACACATTATTGTCTTAAAGGAGCTAGACTTATGGGCTAGTTTTAAGAATTCTAGCTTAGCAAAATTTGCTTACCCCATTGGCAGATTTTTTTTTAGCTCAAAACAAGAAAATTTGACCAAATGTAAGAATATTTAGCTTATTTCTAGTAGGGCTGTTTTTGCAGTGTAGATATAGAAGTAGACTCCTGTATCTGAACACTTCAGCCATTTAACCTTTCTGTGCTCATAAAATGTCACTGTTGTTTCTAGTTATTAAAGTTTTGGAGCTGGACTGATTTTAACTTCCAGATTCCAGAAGGTTTTTGCTGATAGTTACTTAATTTATGATACAGTATTCATGTACAGTTTCACTCAAGCTTACTTCAAATGTGAGCCGAACAGAAGCAGACGAATGAACAAGAATTATTTTGATGGTAAACCAGTGACGTTCTGCCACCAAATAAACTTCCTTTGAATTCCAAATCAAAGCAATGTATTTTTATGTTTCAAACCTGTCTGGAGGGGATCTTCACCTCAGTCCAAGTGGAGCTTCACCGGAAGACGTCACTCACAAGTGAAACTGCTTGCAGGAATCATAAATGCGGCCAGTTTCAGAAGCCTCTTGGACATGTCAGTTTCTGTCTCTGTGTGTTTATGACATATTTTATTCATTCATCCGTTTCTTATTTCAGTTGCCCATTACTGTCTGTTCAGTTATTTGCCCTGTGAGATCAGATGGTACATTATATACTGTTGACATTATGCTGTCATGTTATGAAGGGAGTAAGTCACAAGGATATATTTGTACAAACATGTCAGTCGGGAGAAAAGCCATTTAATGCAAAATGACAGAGAGAACTCCTCAGGCAATGAAGGCAATAGCATACCCAAATTAACATAAGCATCATTCTAGTTGTCAAGCCTGCTCCCCACTTCATTGGTATTTTTAAGTCTGGATAAACCTGAGGAATGGAACAACCATTAAAAACAAACAATGACTCTGTTTTCTCTGGCACAGAGCTGCAGTTCACAGGGAAAGAGAAGAAAAAGAGAAGAAAAGAGGGGAAAGAAAACAACCACGGCTGCTTTTCTGGCAGGGGAGCGAGATGTGGTGGTAGGGAGCCGAGGGTTGCGTCTTGTGCCAACACATCCACATGTCATCTCTGTTTAGACACACCTTGGAGAATGTGACCTCTTTCCAAGCTTGGCCTGGCAAGGGGTCCACGGTGGAGGGAGGAAAAGCCCCGGATTGTGGTGAACCTACGCCAACAGGGCTGCCTACCACTGTGTGCATGCATGGATGCATGCGCTCACGACTCACCACGTGCATAGCATACATGCATACATCTGCAAGTCTGAAGCTAAGTGACGATAGCTAAATTACTTGTTTATAATCTATTGGTGGGTTTTGACAGTGTTGGCACGGCCTTTTCAGGGTCACAATATTGCCTTTCCACCGATTCATACTTTCAGGTTTTGTGAGTGGTCCCTGGACCAGAAAGGTGCTGTATAAGCACATTGTTGTTGTTGTGCAGCTTCTGTGTTGGTGCCTCAGCATGAATTTCAGAGCTGTAGTGGTGAAACAAAGACAGGACTGGAGCTGATATCACTTCTGTCATGATGACGGAGACAAATATTATTCTGAACCAGAGAGACCTGACGTAAAACAGGGTCAAAGAGTCAAAAACCTAAATGTCTCTCACTTCAGTGACTTTTGGTGTAATTGTGAGTCTGCTTTGCTCTACCTCAGTCTTTTTTTTTCCACTTTTAATCATTTGCATTTTCTCATCAGATCTGGATGTGATGGTTTAGATCTGGATGTGACGGTTCAGATCTGGACCATCATGGTTCAGATCTGGATGTGACGTTCAGATCTGGATGTGATGGTTCAGATCTGGATGTGATGGTTCAGATCTGGATGTGATGGTTTAGATCTGGATGTGACGGTTCAGATCTGGACCATCATGGTTCAGATCTGGATGTGACGTTCAGATCTGGATGTGATGGTTCAGATCTGGATGTGATGGTTCAGATCTGGATGTGATGGTTCAGATCTGGATGTGACGTTCAGATCTGGATGTGATGGTTCAGATCTGGATGTGATGGTTCAGATCTGGATGTGACGGTTTAGATCTGGATGTGATGGTTCAAATCTGGATTAGATGGTTCCGATCTGGATGTGATGGTTCAGATCTGGATGTGACGGTTCAGATCTGGATGTGATGGTTCAGATCTGGATGTAATAGTTCAGATCTGGATGTGATGGTTCAGATCTGGATGTGGCGGTTAGGGTTAGGGTTAGTCAGTGAGACATTACCCTGCCACAGGTCTGCTCTGTTCCCTGACATATATGCTGACATGTATGGATGGTTGTTCAAAGAAGACTGGATGCTACACAGTGGTTAACCCTTCTGTCTTTTTTGAAGCATGTTGCTGGCAGCAAATTCAAAATGACCTCACTTTTTTTTCCTTAAGATGGTACTTTTCATTACTTTCAACATTTGATGTTATCCTACTGGGAATAAAAATACAGTTGTAAATCATTGTATTCAGTTTTTTTATTTACATTTTACACCCCAGTCCCAAGTTTTTGAAACTGGTTTCATTTAAATAATTTTCAGATTGGGTAAGGACCAGATGACTTTTAATGATGTCCTTAGATTAGATTTAACCCTAGGTTTGAAGAAGGCTGAGCTCTTGTTTTTACATGCCTGTGTGCTTTTTCAGGTTTCAGCTGCCACCGCAGCCACAGTCCTGCTGCCAACTGTAGAGTTCCTGAGGTGAAATCACGTCAGAAATCACCCATCAAAACGGAAAATTTAACATGGCAGATGAGCAGTGAGGGGGCACCCACAGTGCTCAGAGGTTGTGAGAAGACAACGGGGGGGTGGAGGAGGAGAGTAGAAAAGCAGGCAAAAAGACATTCACCTGCTCAGAGGAGGGATGAGTAAGCCGCCAACCACACAAAGTACAGGCACAGCAGAATCCGACTCCCTGCCCACCATTTGGCCTCTGGCAGTGAAGGATAACTGAATTACAGTTACAGCAAAAAGCTAATCTCACTTCCTTTGTGGGGGTCGCATGTGCATGCACTTGAGCGCTAGTCTGTGGGGTGTTCTGAGCGTTTGTTTCTGAGGCTGTGCACATTTGTTCAGGCTCAGCATGGACTTTGGAAAGTGTGTTAACCTGACAGTGAGAGTGTATGTTGTATGAAGGCTCACATCCAGCTATCCTGCAGAGACCAGGAGGTGAGGGGTAATAGAGGTGAGAAGCATGTGTGGAGGACAGAATGGAGGTGTCCAGCTTGTTTGGTTATTCTGTACACGTGTCAGCGTGTTTAAGCACCTCTGTCCTTGTCACTCAGCTTGATGAGCCATCAAACATGAACCAGAGTGGGCCAGGAGCTGATAGATGAGTCCAGTCACAGCAAGGCTGCACTGGTACGCCATCCCCTATACTTTGTTTAAGTTCTTAAAGAACTGTTGTTTCTACATGTGGGTAAGGTTTTACAGAGCCAACTGAATTTGTGTGTTAAACCACTTTCTGTATTCGTACTTTGTGTGGACCTACCCTCACAGCAAGATATTAAAAGTTGAAAACAAACTGTTAATTATCAATAAATATAGTAAAATAAACTACAATATACATCCATCCACCATCCATCATCTATGCCCGATTAATCCTCTGCAGGGTCACAGGGATCTGCTGGAGACTATCCCAACTCTCTTCAGGTCTAAAGGCAGGGGTCCACCCTGGACAGGTCACCAGTCTATCGCAGGGCCACATGTAGACGAACAACCACACACATGCACAATCTATAATTAACCTAACACATCTTTGGACTGTGGGAGGAAGCCGGAGTACCTGGAGGAAACCCACACAAGCACGGGGAGAACATGCAAACTCCACACAGAATGTGTGACACACCAGTGTGCGCTGTAGTCTCCATCTCCAGAAGTCAGTCACCATCTCTTTTGTCTTACTGGTGTTTAAGCGCAGGTGGTTGCATTCACACCAGTCCCCAAAGTCCATGATGACTGACGTGTAGTCTAGCTCATTCCCCTCAGGCACACGGGCAGCAATGGCTGCATCATCTGAGAACTTCTGGAGATGACAACTGCTGGTTGAACGTGAAGTCCGAAGTATACAGTGTGAAGAGGAACGGCGAGCGTACTGTTCCCTGAGGGGCCTCGGTGCTGCAGACCACCACCTCTGACACACAGTTTTGCAGTCTCACGTACTGCAGCCTGTTGCTAAGGTGATCGATGGTCCATGGTAGACCTGCAGCACCATGGAGCATGATGTGTACAGTGGCATCACTCGCACTCATCCGGAGCGTTGCAGCTATGTAGCTCTCCAGTCTTCACTGCACTAGTGGCTAGGGGTGTGACGATACACTCAGGGCCTGATTTACTAAAGGTTTGCGTGCGTAAAAACGTGTGCAAACTTGACATCACCCGCAAACCAATGTGCAAGCTGATCTACTAACCGCGTGCAAAGAGGACTGCGCCTCTCAAATGAGCAAAATAGCACACGCTGTTCATTTAGTACTTTTGCTCTGATGAATAATCAATATGGGGCGTACCCGCCAGAAAGCGCTAAATACTGGGAGGGGAAAATGCAAATAGGTTCATTTACCACGCGCAATGAGATTTACCAACCCTGAAAGTAATTGCGGGGATTGTGATTGCGTCTGTATTTAATACGTTCGAAAGGAAGGTGCTAATCTGCCCAGCATTACGCACCGATGGCTGCTGTTATTGTGGCAAGGAGGCGACATCGCCAAAATCAAAGAATACGCAGAGAGAGAGTCTTTCGGACTCGTGTAAATTTGTTTGGAATGAATGAAAACCAGATAGTTGAAACTTAAGGGCTGATTTGGAGCCGGTCACAAGCACATGCAAAAGGAGAAATATTTTATTTGAATGTTAAATCGAGTATTATTCAGCAAAAGGTTGCCACAGGAGGCACATTCATTTTTTTATTTGTGATAATAAATAAATCACGTGTTTTCATGGAGAAAAAAGTGTTTCTTATTGTGCGCCTACCTTGTTTTGCAGTTGGCTCTAGCGTGTCATACCCCAGTATCCCTGTGTATCCCTGTCCCTGTATCCCTGCTCCTCCAGAAGGTGAGCTGCACCTGCTGGTTAGAGGCATCTCCTCCGCAGGCATCTCTTCCCTCCACCTGTCTTGTTTGCCGAAGTTTTATTAAAGGCCACTTTTTCTTTAGTTCTTTGCCTTATATCTTGCCACCTTCTTTTAACCTCATCTGCCGTTCTTTTTGTCTTACCAACTGCATTTATTCTATCGCAGATTTTCTCCCATATTGCGTTTCTTTTGGTAATGTTTAAATTTCTTTGCTTTAGTTCATGAATGTGTTTATTTGCCTCTTCCACTAATATCTCTAACTCCAACTCGTCAAATTTCATTTTGCGCTTGCGTCTATCCTGCTTTCCATCCAGACTCTCCATGGCGCAAACCGTAAGACACGCAACACCTCATTTAAATACTGCGGTTTGCACCCGTTATCAATTGCGCGAGCATTCTTAGTTGATCACCCGCAAAACACACAACAACAGCACGCGCAAACTTTTTCAGTGCACACGCAATTTAGTACTCTTTATTCAGGATCTTAGTAAATCAGGCCCTCAGTGCACAAGACGAGACGAGACGAGACACGATATTGGGTTCACAAGAACGAGATGAGATTTTAACAAAACCACACTGACAAAATATATATGACCCTTTATTAAAGTTAAAATTATTAAAGCTAAAATGAAAAAAGAAATATTTAATTTTATTTAAATACAAACAACATGTGTAAACCTAAATCAAAGTTCTACTCTGTCAACACAGAGTGCAAATAGTGCAAACAAAGTCTAAGTATGTCACTGACAACCTGCCTCAACTACACAGCCATGTTCTTTTTAGTTGACAAACATACACAATACAAAATGATACCCGTTTTTGCAGCAATTGCTCTGCCTTGTTCTGTACCCTCAGGAAGACGGCCTCACACTGGTCATTGTCTAGCTGAGGTAGAGCCCGGAACCTCGGGTCCAGTACCGTGCACTCCAGCAGATAGTTGAAGACATCCCCACTGTATCTGTTTGCAATATTCGTGTGGATTGGAGTCTTTGCGTTGGCCAAGGTGGTGGAATCTCCATCATTTGGTGTCATGTTCTGTTCAATCATGCTTTTCACGAGAGACACTGTGGGACTTTTCTCCTCACACAACACTGTGGTGGCTGTCTTCAAAGACTGCAATAGCTTTACAAGGTCTCTCTGATGTCCTGACATCGCAGCTGTCAAGTGTATCAATGCTTCGGGTGTTTTGTCTTATCTCTGGGCTGGTGAGAGCTGCAGCGATGGCAGCTTGCTGCTTGAGGTAACGAGCCAGCACATCAAACGTACTGTTCCATCGCATATGTCCATATTTATATGTCCATAATTAATTTGTGTGATGAAAATTGTAGCTGTTTCTGCTTGGATATTAACACTGCGGTAGCTGTTGAACTCTGATGAAAAAAAGCAGCCACACGTCTCACCCGCCCGAGCAAACGGGCGACGTGGGGAACACCGAGGCCAGTTTAGGTTGCAAGATTTATAGTGTGCGCAAAACACTTAGGGCCTGATTTACTAAAGGTTTGCGTGCGTAAAAACGTGTGCAAACTTGACATCACCCGCAAACCAATGTGCAAGCTGATCTACTAACCGCGTGCAAAGAGGACTGCGCCTCTCAAATGAGCAAAATAGCACACGCTGTTCATTTAGTACTTTTGCTCTGATGAATAATCAATATGGGGCGTACCCGCCAGAAAGCGCTAAATACTGGGAGGGGAAAATGCAAATAGGTTCATTTACCACACGCAATGAGATTTACCAACCCTGAAAGTAATTGCGGGGATTGTGATTGCGTCTGTATTTAATACGTTCGAAAGGAAGGTGCTAATCTGCCCAGCATTACGCACCGATGGCTGCTGTTATTGTGGCAAGGAGGCGACATCGCCAAAATCAAAGAATACGCAGAGAGAGAGTCTTTCGGACTCGTGTAAATTTGTTTGGAATGAATGTAAACCAGATAGTTGAAACATATCGACTATCTAGCGATTCCATCTTGGAGCTGTTGAAGGGCTGATTTGGAGCCGGTCACAAGCACATGCAAAAGGAGAAATATTTTATTTGAATGTTAAATCGAGTATTATTCAGCAAAAGGTTGCCACAGGAGGCACATTCATTTTTTTATTTGTGATAATAAATAAATCACGTGTTTTCATGGAGAAAAAAGTGTTTCTTATTGTGCGCCTACCTTGTTCTGCAGTTGGCTCTAGCGTGTCATACCCCAGTATCCCAGTTATCTGCTCCTCGCAGAAGGTGAGCTGCACCTGCTGCTCAATCCTGGTAAGAGGCATCTCCTCCGCAGGCATCTCCTCCGCAGGCCCTCCACCTGTCTTGTTTGCCGAAGTTTTTTTAAAGGCCACTTTTTCTTTAGTTCTTCGCCTTATATCTTGCCACCTTCTTTTAACCTCATCTGCCGTTCCTTTTGTCTTACCAACTGCATTTATTCTATCGCAGATTTTCTCCCATATTGCGTTTCTTTTGGTAATGTTTAAATTTCTTTGCTTTAGTTCATGAATGTGTTTATTTGCCTCTTCCACTAATATCTCTAACTCCAACTCGTCAAATTTCATTTTGCGCTTGCGTCTATCCTGCTTTCCATCCAGACTCTCCATGGCGCAAACCGTAAGACACGCAACACCTCATTTAAATACTGCGGTTTGCACCTGTTATCAATTGTGCAAGCATTCTTAGTTGATCACCCGCAAAACACACAACAACAGCATGCGCAAACTTTTTCAGTGCACACGCAATTTAGTACTCTTTATTTAGGATCTTAGTAAATCAGGCCCTTAATGTGCTGCATCAATCCAACCTCGCGCACTGCCACATCCATGCTACGTGCATGTTGTCAGTAACAATAGCGATGCCGTGGTTGGGTTTTTAAGTTCCCGGTCAGTAACAGCTGTCTGTTAAACCGCAGCTATGTTTGCCCCCGTGTGGGACTCGAAAAGTGGGCGAATCTGTAGTACAACACTTTCCATGTTCCAGTCTTTATTGATTTTGTGGGCTGTAATTGTGATGTAGCTTTGCGTACCTCTCGATGTCCAATCGTCTGTTGTTATGGTGGAGCTTTCTGCATCTTTCAGGACCTTTACAACCTTGTTCTTGGACTCTCCATGGAGCTTCGGGATCACTGTGCAGGTAAAATGCGTGCGTGATGGGAAGCTGTACTTCGGTTCCAGTGTGTGGAGGAGTCGCTGAAATCCTTGATTTTCTACCACAGAAAATGGCGTCATATCTGCTGCAATGAAAATACCTATGTCTCTTGTTATTGCTGTGGCTCCGGCACTTGACTGTGGAAGTTGAGGCCCGTTGAGAGTTCGTCAGCGTTGTCTGATTTGTTGGCGTTTTTTTTACAGGTGCAGTTGTTGATTTGAGTCGTGAGCTGTGGTGGTGCTGTAAATGTCTCTGCATCGTGCTCGTAATAGCCACGGTGTAAGGCATTATTTTCATACAATGCTTGTCTTATCAGCCACTCTGCTGCCATTCATCATTTCCGCCGGGTACACAAAATGCTGCCAAACAAACGATTTGAAAGTGGCGGGGCCATCTTCAATGGTAATCTCTCTCTTGACGTCATTCTTACTTCTTCTCTTCTTTTTCTTCTTCTTTTCCTAGTCCTTCTTTATGTTCTGACAGGCTAGACTTTGCCAACGACTGTACGTAGCAAAGGCACATTACTGCTCCCACAGGTCACAAATAAAAGTTTGGATAGCTCACAAATCTCGCAAAACAGATTTTTAACACAACGAGAAATATCGTCAACTTAAATCTCGGGAGATCTCGTGGCACGAGATCTTGTCACACCCCTACTAGTGGCTTCTTTCAGTTTTTCCAGGCAACGCAGACAGATCACCACTCCCGTAGCCATCAGTTCTGATCTTTTCTTTGTCAATATGGTGGTAACAGAGCCTGGAATTTCTTGTGAGGTTCAACATGTCTACATTCTTCCTGATTTTTCCTTCCTCTCACGGTGAATCAGTTCCTTCTATCTTCTCTGTGCGGAGAGATCTTTTGATCACTCCATCTATGTCATGGCAGCCATGAAGGGATGGAAGCGTAGCCTCTTTGCTTTGGAGCTATGTGATTTACACTCTGCAGCTTTGCAGTAGTACATCATTTATGTCTGAAGGTAGAACATGAATGACCTTTAGTGCTTGTTTTGGCTTGTTGCTTTCTTTACTGAAAATGGTCGTGTCCACAAGAAGTTTCAAAGGCAACGCATTACTGCCATGTAGCGGATGAAAACAGCATCACTTCAAGCTTCTCAGATTGCCTTTATTCAGTTCAGTTTTAAATCATATATTAATGAATGAAAAACAGACTGGCATAGGAGCCCCAGCAGAGTGTGTTTGATTCAAGTTTGCACATCTTTAGTCCAGAATATTTGCTATGAGACAAAAAAAGAGAAACACAAAGCTAATCACAATGATGAAGGCATCTACAAGCATGAGGAGGAAAGGAAGAGAAGGTGATAAAGAAAGATTGATTTATTGCACAGTAATGAATTTAGTTGTCATCAAATTCATAAAAACATAATATTTGGCTTCATGTGGATTTGCTGTCAGTTGAGCCTCTAACAGAGAGAAGAGGCTACAACATGGCTCAGAATATTCTACAACTATTCATCTGGCTAGAAAGATGTTCCTCCAAATAACGGTTGAACACGCCATGACATAGTCCAATATCTTAATGTGACTGCAGCTCACATTTTTCTCTTAATGACGATGCTAATTCTGGCTCCTGTTACTTTTTCTTTATTTTTTTTTCCAACACCAGGGTGCTCTTCAGACTTGACGTGCTTCAGTTGCTTTCAGATTAATGGGAAAAGGAAACACATTAGATATACTTCAGTGAGACAGCGGAGGAATGAATTTATAGAAATTCATTTGATTTACTTATTTTATTGCCATTAACTAAATATCCAGTAATTGCATGCGTGGTAAACACTGGAGACCTGCAGTTGACCTGCATTTCTTTATGATGTCCACATCATAAATACAAGCCAGTGAACATAAAAAGCATATTGAAAAACCATAAGGTTCCTGTTTTATAAATAATTGAAAACAAAGAAAGGAGCAATCAAATAACAACTGTCCTATATTTACTTAGACTTTTATTTCATTTCAGACTGACTGAAGATATTTAATGGTTTAACTCATCAACTTCGTTTGATTTGTTAGTATAAATCCATTTCTGAATTTCAGGGCTGCAAAGTTCCAAAAATAAGTTGGAGCAGGGTAAAATATAAAGGTGGTGCATCAAGACCGGTCACTTACCCATCACTTATAGAAGTGCGTGGACAAGGGATCAATGTGGGAAACCTTCGTCAATGACTATAATACAGAGAGACATTCAGATATTTCACTTCAAACTTCACTGTACTGAAGAGAAAGCTCATATTAACCTTGTCTGGAAGGCTGTGTCAACACAGTGGAAATGTGCACCATGGTCATTCTAGATCTTTGTTTCTGTGTGTTTATGTTCTGTTTTACTTTGTATATAAGATGAGAAGGAGCATCCAAGCTACAGGCTACAGCAGTACCCTTGGCGAAGCTCATTACGACTTCTGTAAAAGCAGCATTCATGCAGAGGAGAACGCTGAGACTTTAGAGCAACATTTACTGCATTTATCAACAACACAAAGCACAGTTACAGTCTATACAGTCTACAAAGGCAAAGTTTCAAACACTGGACCGGCCTGCCTCCATTCCTGACCCGTCCCCAGTAACAAATGTTTGGAAGAAAAATATAACAACAACCACAAACGACTGCACTCTTCAACATGTGAAATTAACTGAATTAACTGTTGTGAGAAAGAATGACAGCACGCTTCACCTTTCTTTTAATCTGCTGCAGGTCTGACATATGAACTGAGGTTTGGTTTCGGACTGCCATACGGTTTCTTTCACATTCAGGGTTGTGAGATATCTGTATCTGCTGCAACAACATTCAAAGCATGGCTGAAAACCGAACGTCTTGGAGAGCTACAAGAGCTGCAGTCATATGTTGCAACAAGATAAATTAAAAAATATGATGTTCTTCTGAACAAAGTAATAGTGAGGACACCAGAACCAACAGATGGGAGTACAGAAGAGTTGCTCCGGGGCTGCTGTGGACCTCAAACAGCCACAATAGCGACACAGGTGGGTCTCAGACTGCAGTCATGTGGTGTAAACACGCAGCCCAACACGTGACTGAAGGGACTTTTCCATGATCAATCAGAAAGATGAAAGCTGTGCCAACTGAGGTGTGTTTTTAGATTCAGAAGTGCTTCAGCAGTTCCTCATTAAACAAAAAGTAAATTGTAGCACCACCAAAAAATAACTATTCCTGGAAGTATTTTTTCCTGTTTGCTATTATCTGGCATATGAGGGCCAGCTGCAGTGTCAAATAATTATACTCACAATCAGCATTTCCTGTATTCACTCTTTGTAACCAAGGCAGCACAAATAAGCACACCAGGTTTAATAAAATATAGTTTTGGTCTCTGTCCGTCAGCAGAATTTCGTTTCCTCATAAAGTCAACACAGCCAGAGTCAGTCTGTTTCATTTCATGTTTGCTGCCCTCGGTTTATAACACACCAGAACCAAAATGAGAAACTGTGGGAAACGTCTGATTACACCAGAAGAATATTCAGGTTGTGTCAAGATTTGTATTTATTTTTTTTTTACTTTTTTACGGGGGAACCAGTGCACTCGCATCCTGCCGCTGAGCCAATCAAGCAGCTGATGTGAAAAGTTGCAAGCTGCAGTAATGTCAAGCAGGCCTTCCTTTCATCACCCTTCCCAGACATCCAGTCTCACCTTGGAGCCTGAACAGAGGATCTTTCCTCAGTCGTGCGTTCAGAACCGGCTGACCGGGTAACGCTGGAGCACGGGTTCTATGCCAAACCCCTCAGCAGTATAGCGTGACTGTACGCTGTTTTATCCTGGCCTCGGCGTGAGATGTGGCTGTGATGCTGGGCTGGAACAGGTCTGTGTGCGTTTGCCTACACGTGACTGCTTTCTGGTGAGTGTTTACATTCGTGTCATGTTTGCCAGTAAACGTCAGCACCTGGCCAACCGTAGCAGTGAACACCTCCTGCATTTAAAGCTTCTGACTGGCAGAGGTGCAGCTGAGCAGTTACTGACCGGAGGAAATTACACAACTGGAGCACAAACGTGATCCACTCTTGGCATTATGGGTAATGTAACTCTCAAAGAGCTTTATCAATCAAGAGAAAAGAAACTGAATTATGAAGAAGTTTCATCCAGCAGTAAACATTTGCAGCACTCTCCAGCTCACACCCTGAACAGGAACATGAAGCTGTTGGTCTGTACACTGAAAATTTACTGTTTGGGGTTCAAGTTTATGTCAGGTATGCAAGCAGCTACAGTTTGATCGTGTTAAAGTCTGAATACCACGACTTTATTAGCGTGCAGTTCAAAATTTTTAGAAGATACACATTCTTAAAATAGTGTCTGCACTCTTGTGAAATGTGCAAGAGATTGACAACCATACACAATTAAATAAATGTGACATAACATGAAGTTGTTCAGAATGGTTTAGAGAGTAATATTTATGGATAACAGATGCTAGTATTGGTTGAATGCCATCCCTTTTTCTCACAGCACTTATGAGCCTTGCAGTAGCATTGTGCACCAGCTGCAAAACATTTTTTTTCCATTTGCTCTCAGTTCTTCCACAAAGTTGCTTAAGATCATGCATTTCATTGTTTAGCCATGACCGACTTCTGGGTCAAAGTTCTCTAGCTTTTAAATGTTGGCTTACAGTAGGCTAAATTAAAATAGTGTGTATTTGAGGCAGTTTATGCTGTCACACTGCAGTAAGAAGAGTCCTGTTATGAGAGTAAGAGCCCTGAGAGAAGAACACTTTTAGAGAGCCATGAGAGTAAACTGGAGTCAGACCTGACTGATGGTCAGAAAAGGTTAGACCTGAGGTGAGTGAAATTTCAAATAATTTAAAGTTATCAGAAATCAGGGGAATGCATAGGAATAGTAGTCAGTCAGAATTCAGTTTAAAACAAAAAGTCAAGGCAAGTTTGTCCGTAGAGCACAATTCTAACAAGGCGCTTTACAGAAACAAAAAAAATCACAAGAAGGCAGATAGAATCATTCCATAAATTATAAAAGCATAAAATAATAATCAACAAATTGAATAAAAAATAAATCAAAACAAAGAGTGCAGATAAAATCCTTTCAGTTGTCATATTCACATCTAAACAGAACTGTTTCAGTCTGGATCTGAACATTGTCAGAGTTCAGGTCTGTCTCACATCTTCTAGAAGACTGGTCCAGATTTTAGGAGCATGAAACTGAAATGCAGCTTCACCTTGTTTAGTCCTGACTCTGGTGACCTGAGGTTCAGCCTCACAGGACTGGACTAATTGGTCGTATCTCCTGGTTCTAGTCAGGACCAGTGCAGAGACCTCAGGACTGGACTAATATGGTCGTATCTCCTGGTTCTAGTCAGGACCAGTGCAGAGACCTCAGGACTGGACTAATACGGTCGTATCTCCTGGTTCTAGTCAGGACCAGTGCAGAGACCTCAGGACTGGACTAACTGGTCGTATCTCCTGGTTCTAGTCAGGACCGGTGCAGAGACCTCAGGACTGGACTAACACCGTTGTATCTCCTGGTTCTAGTCAGGACCTGCGCAGAGACCTCAGGACTGGACTAACACCGTTGTATCTCCTGGTTCTAGTCAGGACCGGTGCAGAGACCTCAGGACTGGACTAATATGGTCGTATCTCCTGGTTCTAGTCAGGACCGGTGCAGAGACCTCAGGACTGGACTAATACGGTCGTATCTCCTGGTTCTAGTCAGGACCGGTGCAGAGACCTCAGGACTGGACTAATACGGTCGTATCTCCTGGTTCTAGTCAGGACCAGTGCAGAGACCTCAGGACTGGACTAATATGGTCGTATCTCCTGGTTCTAGTCAGGACCGGTGCAGAGACCTCAGGACTGGACTAATATGGTCGTATCTCCTGGTTCTAGTCAGGACCGGTGCAGAGACCTCAGGACTGGACTAATATGGTCGTATCTCCTGGTTCTAGTCAGGACCAGTGCAGAGACCTCAGGACTGGACTAATACGGTCGTATCTCCTGGTTCTAGTCAGGACCAGTGCAGAGACCTCAGGACTGGACTAATACGGTCGTGTATCTCCTGGTTCTAGTCGGGACCAGCGCAGAGACCTCAGGACTGGACTAATATGGTTGTATCTCCTGGTTCTAGTCAGGACCAGTGCAGAGACCTCAGGACTGGACTAATATGGTCGTATTTCCTGGTTCTAGTCAGGACCGGTGCAGAGACCTCAGGACTGGACTAATATGGTCGTATCTCCTGGTTCTAGTCGGGACCGGTGCAGCGGTGTTCTGGATGTACTGCAGCTGTCTTACAGCTGGTTTAGAGCCCAGTGAGCAGTCCGTACAGTAGTCTAACCTGGTGGAGACAACACATGGATTAGTCTTTCTAAATCTGGTTTAGACACTATTCCTTTGATTCTAGCAATGTTTTTTAGATGGTAAAAAGCTGCTGATGTTATTGCTTTAATGTGGCTGTTAAAGTTCTAGTCTGAATCCAATATTACCCCTAAATCTCTGACCTGATTTTTAGGTTCTAGAGCGAGTGACTGATAACACTTTCTCTTTGTTTCTGTGGGCCACAGATGATGATTTCAGTTTTGTCTGAGTTTAGCTGGAGAAAGTTGTTTTGCATCCACACAATGATCTGTTTAGATGCAGTGACACAATGAATCTTACAGGCCCATGTTCTCCCTGGTGTCAACGACACAGAGATACAGAGGAAAAAAGAATAAGAGCTTTGTGCTTAGAATATGAGAAACAGACAGAAAAGGGAGTGCACCTTTTGTATTTATTAATGTGGTCACAATAATGGCTGTAAGGCTTCACTGAAGTGGGATGCTAGGACTCTTGGCGGCATGATTCTAAATTTTGGTTATGCTTGTCAGACTTCAAATAAGTTTCATTAAAAGGCAGTGTGGTATATGTGTATATGTGTTATAAACACGTGGAACCTCTCATCTTTGCATTTAAACTTCATTTAAACCTTTCATGCATATGGTCACAACAGTGGACAGCAATTTAAAAGCTGTTTTAATACATATAATCACAGGTTTGGATGCATTTGTTGCACACAAGCCTCTTCACTGGACATCAAGACATCATCCTACATCATTGTAATTGCATATAATGAACGACATACATTGGAAAGAACAAAATTGAAGTGTCACTCTTTCTGATTCTATCTAGAGTAAAATAAATATACCTGATGGGAAAGTACAGTTTGAGTCTGTCCTTAGTGTCGGGGTATGGGCCAAGGAAGAGCTTGGTTGGGCTGTTGTGAAAGGAAAATCTTGGAACCAAAAACTCAGTTTCATTTTTTTATATAAAGGCATGGCCGCCTCCATTCCTTAAACAATTCTAGCAAACTGTCGATGCCTCAGGGGAGGAGCGGCATTTCAACAACACCGTTTACAGTGGAGATGGATGGCTGCTGAACTTAACTAGGGATATAGTTCAGTGGTGAAAAGTTTATTTTCTCAACTCAGCTCTCTCAACTTGTGCATCACTGGGACTGAGGTTGCTGAGATTCATACGTCAGATCATGTCCAGTGGATGCTGGGGTCTGCCAGGGCGGCTCTTTGTCACCGATGCTGTTCATAGCCTTTGTTTGCTGCAGACGTTTTCATGCACAGCCAGGGGGTGGAGGGTTTCTATTCAGTCTGCTCAGGACTGCATCGTTGCTGTCAGCAGACGTTGTTTTCTTCAAGCAGAGGCCTCCAGCAGTCACTAGGGTGGTCTGCAGCTGAGCTGGGATGAGAATTAACACCTCCATGCCTGAAGGTGTAGAGCTCTGCAAGAAAAGAGTGGATTGCCAAATCTGTGCTGGAAAGAAATCGTTGCCACAAGAGGAGGTCGTTCAAGTACGTTGGGCTCTTGTTCATGGCTGGGGGAAGAGTGGGGGAAGGGAAGAATTGACAGGAGGACTGGGTCAGTCACCACAGTGATGCAGACTGTGTACCCGTCTATCGTGGTAAAAAAGAAAGCCGAGCTGAAAGGCAAAGCTCTCAATTTACCAGGTGATGTATGTTCCAGTCCTCACCTATGGTCTCGCATCTACAGTAGAGGCTGAAAGAACGAGGCCACAAATACAAGCTGCCAAAATGAGCTTTTTCCAAAGGGTGGCGAGGCTAAGCCTTAGGGAAAGGGTGAGGACCCCCAGTCATCTAGGAGGGGCTTAGAGTTGAGTCATTGTTTCGCCACATCAAAAGGGAACAGTTGATGTGGTTCTGGTGTCTGGTTAAGGTTCCTTGCCAAACACCTTCCAAGGACTAAACGTCTGGATGTGTTCCCCTTGGAAGGAGGCCTTCAGGACTTGATTGGCTTGGAAATACCTCAAGTGTCTCCTCCTTGCTAGAGCTGGAGGACATGGATGGGGAGTGAGAGGTCTGGGGATATCTGCTTAAGCTGTTTCCTCTCTGAACCAGTCCTGGGGATCCGGTAGAAAATTTATGAATGTATGAATTACTGGACTGAATGATGTCCAAAGGAGTGCACACATCTGCAATTTGCTCAGTAATATGAATATCAAGAAAGTTAAAAAAAAAATGAATATAATGTTGCTTTTTTAAAAATGTCTTATCATTTCTTCATAACTCATGCATGAAACAGTTTGATCCAGTCAGCCTCCTCAGGCCCAAATGTGATTCCAACTGGCACCGAAGACAAAAACTCAACACAAACCCAGAACTTGATCTTTTCTTTCCTCATGAGTGCTGTAAGAAAGTTTATCACATGGTTCGATCTGAGTCACACATGTTTGCATGATTTCTGGTCACTTGGATTCTGGTTTAGGGGACGGGAAGCCGGGACGGGATAAATGTTTGCAAATCACCAGTAGTTTTTACTTGAAAGTCTATAACTGATAGAAAAAGTAATGTGCTTGAAAGCATATGTTTTGGTTTCTGAAGTGACTACAAGCTTGAACACGTGAAGACAACCTTATTTGATGTCACTTAAGTCTAAAAATTGGTCATTCAGTGACCAATTTGGCTTTGCAGGTACTTTGACATCCCAGACCCAAATGTTCAAATCATCTTTTCTGTATGTCAGAAGGCGTTCGTGCAATCATTTCAAGAGGCACACCTTCAGAGGAGGGGGAGGTGTTGAGTTAAACCAGCTGATGGGACCAGAGCTGTATAAACCTGGTTGGAGTTTTGACTGGAGCGTGTCACAGACATTTGATTAGGACCTCAGAAAACTGTGTAATCTTGAAAAAGATGTCCCCCTTTAAAGCTTCAAATTGTACTGATTTGTCTATGTCAAATTGTTATTCAAGAGGATTAACAGGTCATAACAGCTGTTATTTAAGAGAAATGCTGCCCATGGAGACTATTCAATTCAATTCAATTCAATTTGTATAGCATCTGTTACAATGTCAATTGTCTCTAGGGGCTTTACAGAGACCCAGAGGATGACCCCCGAGCAAATATCATTAACTAAAATTATAATATTTAAATCCAAATTAAGGATAATGGCAAGTAAAAAACTGCCACAGAGGGAGATGAAAACCTTTAAGCCAAACAGTGGCAAGGAAAAACTCCACTTTAAGAGGAAGAAACCTTGAGCAGGACCTGATTATATGGGGGGGACCTTCCTGATGAAGGCCGGGTAAAGACAGAAAAGAGGGAAGAGACAGGACAGAGAGAGGAGAGCACACAAATGACTGAATGAAATGACTATATAAACAGATGCAGGTAGCAGCACTGAGGTGAGATGGTCAGAGGACTAGATCACCGGTCACCATGCCAGCCGGTACCCTGAACACAGACTAGTTACAAACAACCAAACAAAACACAATTTCTGTGCATGAGCACATATTTCTGAGCAGTGAAAAAATAAAGACCATTTCTGTGTTATTTTTGACAATGAACAAAAAACAAACAAACAAAAAAAAAAAAAACTGAGCCCATGCCTCGACTGTCCAGAACTTTAAAGTCACGGCTGTGAACAGAGCAGCCTCCACAGCTCCTGCTCTGCTATATTCTTCTAGTCATTTTTACCAAAGTATGTCACAGACATTTCATTAAAACCTCAAGAAATTGTGTCAGTGTTGAAAAAAAAAAAAGGGTCACAGCATGTCCTCTTTAACGAAGCAGGATCCACAAATAGACTGTACATTATTAAAAATATAAAAAATGTGGTTTCTTGGCTGGTTTATGAATATTCCTTTGCACTTACGACGGTGATACACAGGCATTTAGAAATCGCTCAGATATTTTTAATCCACATATTGATGACATGAAATAACCCGAAAGACTTGAAGTTACAATGTTTGTTTCCACCATACCATTAATGTCGCCTCTTATCATTTTAAATTTAAATGATAAGAGATACATGGATGAGGAAAAAGAGGAGACTTTCTTATTTTCTTTTGAAAAAGGTTCCTATAAGATGAAAATGGAAAAGAGTGCAGCTCACAGAGGCTTCCTGAGTGTCTCGGGCTCCCAGGCCGAACTCTGAACGATGCAAACATCCCGTTAGTCTGACCTTGATGCTCCTGACAGAAGGGAGTCTCCCCTCGGAAAGAATGTGCCAAAATACACAAATGTGTTTTCAACCACTCTGATGAAAAGTGGCAACAGATGGCAGTGATGTTGTGTTGTGAGCATGCTGGAGTTGATGATCTGCCGTTGTTGCTGTTGCTGTGTGACGGTATTTATCAGCACACACAGGCAGCCCAACAAGCCATTACACTGAGCGCACATCTTCCTCATTCATGCTTCCTGCGTGCAGTCTGCCCAGGTGGATGCTTTCTTTTACTCACCAGAGTTTTTCACATTTTGAACACAGGTTATGGGCTTCAAAGGTAGCAGATGCTGCATGATCTCTGCTGGAGTCTGGAACAAAGCGCGGTGAGTGATTAGACAACCGAGGAAGGAAGTTTGAGGCTAGGCTTGTGCTGAGAGAGATTAATGGAAGCTGGAGGTTTATTTTAGCTGCTGTCAGTTGGCCAAAACTTGCCTTTTTGGGAATTGAACTGCAAGACTGAAGAACAGTGCTGTGTTTGCTTCTTTCTTTCTTCTTCTTTTTTTAATCCTTGAATCAAGCGAGATCTTAGGTACCTTCTGGATAAATTCAACGTTCTGATGATTTTCAAAGTGAAAAGAAGTGAATCCATGCTGTTTTAACATGAAACATGTTCACGCTGGGCAGCAACAAGCTTCACCTCTGCTCAGCTGTCTCTGTCAATGCAAAAAAGTTTTTTTTCTCCCATTTTTTTGCCACATCAACTTGCTTGGTTACCTTTTTTTAACGGGCTCCAATTCAAGGGCCATATGTGCATATAAAACATATGTTTCATGACTAAGTCTGTGTGCATGGACATACAACATGCAAGTGCACATTTCTGCCATATTTACTATTCTCTGGCTGGTTCTCTTTCATAATCTCATCCATAGTCAAATTACACAACTGCACAGTCCTGATGAATAAATACACACCTGCCCCTGCTTTAATCATTTGAATATAAAGTAAAAACAATCTTTGCACTTACAGCTACATACGATTAGAAATCAAGCAGCAGCAGAGAAGAAATTAAATTACTGAATGTGAATTTGAAACAGTGATGTGCAGAAAAGGATATAAGCTCTGAAATCCCCAACAAAATAATAAAGGGATGAAGAAAAAGAAAAAAAGTCACCGAAGTGATCAACTCTAAATTCAAGAGCAAAGGACTCCGCAGAAATAAAAAAAAAAAAAAAAGAAAAAGAAGCAGGTGAGGTCACGGTGAAATACAGCCCTGAGGGCTGGGAGAAGGAGGTCCGGCACCCCGGCTTTACCTGGAGTGATGACCTCATAGCTGCTGCAGAGCATCTGTGTGGAAATGAGCAGGAGGGAGACACAGATGTGCAGATGGACGGTGGTATGTGGCCATTATTAAAAAAAAAAAAGAAGCTAAAGTGGCACAGAAAAAAAAACTAAAAATCAAAACGATCTCTAAATATTTGTTCTTCAGAATCTATCATGAAATCATAGATCTGCTATCATTTTATGTTTTTTCTATGTATTTCTGAGATCAGGTTAATCAGGAAGGCTTTCTTCAAGGTCAAGATAAAACTTATTTTACATGTTATTTGACCCGTATCTCTATAACATATTTATAATGAGCTATAATTACATTATAGCACTGTATAACTGTAGTTATAAACACTCATAAATAATCATAATGCTTTATAACAATAATCACAACACTATAAAGCATAAGGTCAGGTATTATAGTATGTTATAACTGTTAGAAACTCACTGTCAATGCCCACAGAGATAATGCATTATACATATATTCATGGTATGCTTATAAACATGTATAATTAAAATTATAATATCATGATGCTTTATAACAATAAGTATAACACATTATAGAGTGTTTTATGATGGCTTATAACGGTCAGATATTATAATATGTTATAACTGCTGGTCCCTTGCTCACTGATTTTTGTTGCAAGATTTAAAGGGTATTATAATGATCATAGTTGTCATATATTAAAACTCTTTATAATGCCTTGTTATAACTGGTATAATGCATTATAATCATGAGTATAATGCATTATAATGTAATCATAAGTCTCTCTAAATGGTCATTGGGTGCTTCAAGTAAAGTGATAAAACTGCTCAGGTATAGGCTGATATAACACATTACAAACTGGCCATAAGTCACTATAAGTGGTTTGCTTGAAGAAAAATACACATTTTTAATCTATTCAAGAACAACAAAGAACATTGCGAAACTTGTTTTTATTAACAATGTGACTCCTTCAAAAAACTGTATATTTGTTGTACTTTATTATATCATGAATAACGCAGCCAAGAATGCCTTCTCTGTGGTTTCAGGCATTTTGTTCATGAGCTCCTGGATAAGGTCATCTTTCTTCACAAGTTGTTCCTGGAGAAGAGCCTTGTCCAACTTCACTATTTCGATTGTCTCCTGTTGTAACCCAACTTTTTGTTTTTTAGCTTGAGTAAATTGAAAGATTGAGATTTTAGCTGGACATTATCTTGGATATTTTTAGGGAGTGTGAAGGTGATACAGCAGCACTAGCGTATTGTAGCGATGTCAAATATAATATAGCAATTATGAAGTATTATAATACTTGACCTTATAATCCATTATAAAATGCTCTATAATGTATTATGCTTATTGTTATAAAGTATTATGATAATCTGAGTGTTTATAACTATAGTTATACAGTGCTATAATGTAATTATAACTCAAATATATTTATAATGCGTTATAGAGATAGGCATTAAATAAAGTGTTACCATTTATTTATATAGCACATTTTGAAGTGCCCAAGGTTCCAGTGTTAATTCAGTTACCTGTACATCAACATGCTCTTACATATCTTCAGATTGTGGACTGCCATTCTGAAACTTCAAGCGTGTCTTTTGGTTTTTGGCTTCTTGTGTTGTTGGATCCAGATGTGACATTGAGGAGAGTCCAATGAGGACCCTGGACAGCACACACAACTGCATCACATTCAACACGACTATTTCTCAACACAGCTGAAACAGGTCAAGTATGTTGTTTCTTTTGAAACAAAAAAAACCCTTCATACAGTTGGCAGAAACAGCTTGAGTGTATCCGAGACCAGACAGGTTTTCTGTAACAGTGTAGAGCCATCTTCATTTCTCCCGTTAACTGGAGCATTTTAACACTTGGCTCTTTTTTTTGCTTTTTGAAAATTGTCTGATTTGCTTTTGAGAACCTGCAGTTTGACATTTTTACTTTGTCTTCATCTTGTAGCGCAGCAAGCTTCTGTTTGGCCAATACACATTTCTTTTATTTTATGTATGAAATAGCAGTTGTGGCTTGTGGCTACTCAGGTAAAGTCAGGAACTATGAACAACCTGAGTTCTAGTTGTTGATCCGGAGGTTTGCCTTCAGGTCTGACTGTAACACTGGTGCATTCATACAACATCATTTCTGTCTGTTGGCAGATTACTCTTGCTATAGGTGTGGGGAAAAATAATATTTTATCCAGGTTAAGGAAGCCAGTTTGAATTATTCCAGACACTCACACACAGTTCCCTCCACCTCCTCACCTCCTCAGATGAAAAGGTAGTAATCAAGAGCTGGTGGCAAACAAGAGGCCATTTACTCGGGTGCTGAGTGGGGGCCACTTCAGGAGAGCCAGAGCCATGCCCAAGGGTGGCGCTCAATCATCTTCAATCAGGAAAACCCCGGAGAAACGTACAGCACCTCTCATGTGTCATCCTTCTTTTTCTACATCAGAGGAGAAAAGAAGAAAACAATTTAGATGAAATCTACCCGTTTCAAAATAACGGCTTCTTAAAGAAACCACAAGTCTGCTCTGGGCTGCAGCAACAGCACAAAGCCACGTTGATGAAGATGCCATCAGAAGAGGCTCTTCACCCGCTGCTGTTCCTTCCGCTAGCAGGGAAAGAAGATGGAGAGAAGAAAAAAACAGAGGCATTGAAATTGATCCCTCTGAATATAACAGCCTTCAGGTGAAAGACAGAATCAGCATGAGTGTGGTGTTGTAAAGAGGCAGGCCAAAACTGATGAATCAAGAACTGCACAAGCCTTAAGTTGGAGAAATGAGGTCAGTCTGGAGCAGAGGTCCCCAACCTTTTTTGCACCATGGAGCAGTTTAATGTCAGGCAATATTTTCACGGAACGGTCTGTAAAATGTGTCACAGATAAATACAGCAAAATAAAATGATACGGCCAGCATAAAACAATGGTTTTTTCTATATATTATGATACACGCGAATCCGCTGTGTATTCACGTGAAACCTTTTTTTCTCTGCGGCCCTGGTACCGAATGACCCACGGAACAGGAACCGGGCCAGGGACCGGGGGTTTGACACCCCTGGTCTACAGGATCAGTTTAGGGCTGTTGGAGGAATATTTTCCACGTACAAGTTTGAGACCTTGTGTGAGTGTAACACTCCCACTTCTCTCCAACCAACCAGTTCTGTAGGTGGACAAAGTGTGCAGCGCAAAGTCAAAAATTGGAGAAATATTTATTACAAAAATTTAAAAGATTAAAATCCTCTCCTCTGATTTTGGGGGGGGGGGGGGGGGGGGGGGGGGGGGGGGGGGGGGGGGGGGGGGTGTAAGGTAGTCCTTGGTGTCCCTCGGCCAAGCCAGGCAGTAAAGCAACACCTTAACTTTTTTAGGTGGGCCCACTTCCACCTCCAGGGCAAAGCCCTTAGTCCCCACACAGCACCTGGACAGAGGTTGACACACAGGTGACGATAAATACCATCTCAATTAAACTCTTTCTAAACAAAAGTTAAAATATTAATGTGAGGAGAGCAACAAGCATCTACCTGGACAGAGGTTGACAGCCACAGTGAGAATGAAAGGTGTGTGCCAGCTTGATTAAATAGCATGGGATTGATTATTAGCACCTGTGTGACCACACCCACCACTGCAAACCACACCCACTACAAACCAAAGAAAAAAGGGGCAAAATGGGTCACAAACCAGGTTACATGAGACCCATATTTACACAGAAACAGACACCTGAACCAAAGAGATTTTTAACTTTCTTCTTGCTGACTTTGTTTCCTTCTTTCAGCAAGTCAAGTTTCTTGGTAAAAAAAAAAAAAAAAAGTTTTCCAAAACTCAAATAGAGCTGAGTCTGTTATTTACTCATTTTTTTCAAACCTTTATCTGAACAGACATGAGCACAAATTACTTTCAGTGTCTTTACAGAAAAATTCACTCTGTTTAGAAAATTTAAGCTAATCGGGAACTTTGATACCAAGGGCAATGTTGACCTTTAGACCACTGTAACAAGAGATCTTCCTGGTCACACGCTACTGACTGAAGATGCAAACAAGTAGAGATTATGCTTCACAGCTTTGAGTTAATAAAGGCGCCTCATTTCCCTGCTGCCACAGCCTCATGTCTGTGGCAGCAGGGTCTCAAGACACCATTGAACATAATGACAGAAAAGTCCCAACTGTCCCAGCCAGCTTTACCTGGCACTGTTCCCTGAACCACTGCCCCACTTCTACAGAAATTAAACAGCATCACAGTCACCCATGATCTGCACTTTTTAATTGCAAGCGAGAAAGATTTCAGCTCCTCAACAGTCTGTGGAAGCCATTATCTACTTCTCCTCTTCACGATGTATTCATCATACATTTTCAGTAGGAGATAGATCTGGACTACAGCAGACCATTAAGGCATGTGTTCTCTGTATGTTTGACGTCATTCAGGATAACGACATTGCCGCTGTTGTACTGACATAAACATGAACCTCCATGTTTTATCATCTTGCTCTCTATTTCAGTAAGACACTGGCTTTTACATCAACCCAGGAGAATAGTGGATCCTATGAAGGTGTGGTGGCCCCTGAACTGGTCACCAGTCCACCACTGGGCCGCGTAGAGACGGGTGACCATGAATGCAATGCTGAATCTCCAGTAAGCCTGAGCATGTATGTTTTTGGTCTGTGAGAGGAAGCTGGAGTACCCAGAGTGCAACAGTGCTAACCACTGTGCTACCCAGATCTGTTTAGAAGTTGTACGTTAAATAAAGGTTCAAACAAGGCAATAAATGATACATTTGAGGGTTTGTTGCATTTTAGAAAACTTCACATCTCATCAAGGAAATGGGTCAGGACTGATAAACAGTCCAGTATAACGTAAATGACAGCAGGACTGAAGCAGAGCAGGCTGTGTCTGGTTAAATCCGGCTAAATGTTTTTAATCTAATGTCAGTGAGAAACGAGGCACCTCTGAACTCTGGAGTGGAGGTGGTGAACCAGAACGACCATATGGCTCAACACTACACCTATGGCCCTGGAGAGGATCCAACCAGCCGTCAGGACTTCCTGCTGTGTGTGTGTGTGTGTGTGTGTGTGTGTGTGTGTGTTGCGTGTGGACGGACTCGCTGTAACAGCTGTCTCATATGCAGTGCTCCTGGGAATAGTTGACCTTATGCCTTTCAGGTGATCTCAACTCAGGGAAATTTTGTTCTGCGTCCCCTCAGAAATACTGGCTCGGCTACAACTCTTCATTTTCCTGCATTTGTGGAATTTGTTTTTCTTTCTTTTGCTGAAGTGGCCACAGTCACTGATTTTATAAGCAGAACTGCAACACAGTTTGGAACAACATATTCTCACAGAGCTGTTTAAAAATATAACCTCATTTCATGTTCTGAGACACAAAGTCCTTCCAATGTGCATATTGATAAAAAGATAGCGTCGGTAGAGTTTTGTGTTTAACAATAGAGTTGATTTGCTGTTTTTAGAAGATCTTGTGTTTGAAGGCTTGGAGTGGATTGCTGGCAGATGTTTGAGATCCAAAGATGTCACCTATTACTTTCTTCACTCACCTAAATCATTTTGTTTCCACATCACTTCAGGCATTTTTTTTATTTTGTTTACTTCTGTTTTCAGATGCTTTTGTTGAGGATTCACATCAAAAACACCTTAATTAGAAAACAACAGTGAAAAGAGCTGTATGTTGTGGACAGCAGTAATGCTTACCAACACACACACTTCCCACCTGCCAGTCCCATTAGCATCAGGTCACCTGGACATTTTTACTCTGGGCCACTGAAAGGACCGGTTGTCAGAGTGCAGCAGTGCAGCTTCAGCGTCTCACGTGCAGCAGACAAGAGCCACAGACTGGACGGTCAGGGAGGAATGTCAATGATCAGCTACTCATGTGTGTGCATGTTTCAGCATTCATGAAGAAGTTAGCAGGCGTAGTGACATAAATGTTGCTGTCTTTCTCTGATTTTACCACCAAACTCATTCTCTCCGTATGGGATGTTGGATGTTTTCTCACTGGCAGCACTGCAGTGGTTTGTTTTTTTGTTTTTTCCCCTGTGACCCTCCCTGTTCACTTACCTCTGAGTGGTCCACTCATGAACGCAGATGTTTTCCAGGTCCACTAACGTCTTCAGGCCGTACACGGTGGCTGACGTTTCTGCGTCGTGTCTTTGGAGTCTTTTAATGTTGAGGTTAGTTTTACACAACTTATTTATGGCAAAAAAAAGTGTGAATATCCCTTTAAGCGTCAAGTTTCACAGTCAGGGAAAAAAACACAAGTTCAACTTTCAGCTTGTGCACTCATTCATTTGTACATGTTTTGTATCTCTCTAAATGATGTCAAACAATGTTCCTGCTGTAAATGTAGAATAGACTGAAAACAGGTTTATAACAACTGAAATGAACATTAAAACTTCCCACTAGTTCACACTGAATTGCAATATTTATCCGTTTTTTTATGAATGGACCAAATGCAAATATGACAGGAAGCACCACCTTAGTGAAAAGATGAGGACTCTTCATGGTAACAGCTGCTGGCAGCTGGATAGACCCTTCCCACCGCCCACGGTCATTCAGGCAGCAGTCATCACTGAGAAGGAAGACGAGGAGTTTAAGAGATAATCTTAGAAACAATGATACTGCACAGATTACACATTCAGATGTGATGTGATTGGGTTTGGTTCCAGTTCTCATTCTGGTGTGTGGATCACGCTGGTTGTGGATGTTTCTGCCACAAGTTTGTCACCACATGGTGTCTCTGTGGTGCAGCCCCCTAAAGGTAGACCAACAATGGTGAGTTCCCTCGTGGCCGTACACGAGCTGTCCGTCAAACAGGACTCAGGGGGTTAACCGGACCACACGAGCTTACCTCCAGGGTGTGGCAAAAGATACAACAGGGGATTGTGCTCTTTGTTGTTGGCTCTCAAGCGTGATTTTGGGCTGGATCCAGTTTCCCAGCCTGGCAGAAAACAGGTGTTCTTGCCAGTTGTTCTTTCCTCCAATTATGCCTCATACAGGCTGAAAGTGGAGCCAGCACCTGTTAGCATTCCTCACTGTGAAAGAAGTACAGAAAAGAGAAAAAAAAAACACGGTGGTGAAAAAACATTTCACACAGGAAGTGACAGTCCATACTTGTGGTTATGAGCAACTGGGTTTTAAATTCTTCCATTTATCATCATGAACTGTATTTATCTTTAAAACAAAATGAAAAACAACTCAATACCACGAAAGTGAGACTGTGAAATGGGCGTTCAGGATCTCTCTCCTTTGCCTAAGTTTGCTTTTGGGGGCAGTAAGGACAGGGCGGATCCTGGGTGTTGCTCGGCTCTGGACACAGCTGTGCACAACTGTCCAGAGGCTCTGATGTCGTGCAAAACAGGGAGTCTGCCGGGATGCAGGAACGGAGGGATGAAGCGAGGGGCCGAAACCGGATCCCTGCGCTGTGCTCTGCTGTGCTGGTCACACTCGGGGTGAAGGTTAACGTGGAGCCACCTGCTGCACACAAGCCTGATTCTCTGTCGTTGCTCACTTCTTTACAGTAAATAAAAGAAGTACACGCGGTGATGTTTTTCTGCATGCGTGAGTGCAAACGGGGGATGCATGAGAAAAAGAGGGAGGTGGACACTTACGGTGACTTAATAGCACTTGATATTTCATGGTTGGGGGAATGTGGCGGCACTCCCTTGCTTTATAGAGCTGGCCTGGATTATGTAGCTGGATGGAGTCCCACCCAGAGGAACAGCTGAGTGATGTCATGCAGCACACACGCACACACACACACACACACACGTTCATGAAATCAAGCCGAGGACTCTGAGTTGAAGTGCTGTTCTTGTTTGCTCTGTAGAGTGGGATGTTGGGTAAGTGGGAAGGTGAGCAGAGAAAAGGTGGGAGGGGCTTACTAATATGCGCTGGGGTTGATTTCACTGAGGGACGGGGGCTGCGGGGACACTGGGGAGCAGATATGTGTGATGAGAGGCTGGGGTGGGCGTGTTTCTGAGAGCTCTCGGTTTGGCGGTAAACTGACCTCGCAGGGCATATGGGTGTACAGATGTGTGCGTGTTTGTTTGCACATGCATGTTCCGTCGGCACATATTAATTTCTGGCTTCGGTCCTAATGGATAGAATCAGGTTCTCCCCTCCTTCCCGCTCGGAGACTGTGTGTGCGTTTGCATGCGAGGCCCTAAATATGGAAACAGTGATTGGAAATTGTTTAGACAACCTGAAATGGTTTATCCTGAGGCTGTGCACAGCTCACAGATCAAAGCAGAGGAAACATGAATCATAGAGAGTTTCTGTACAGAAACAAACCCCTAGCCTTTCTTCTTTTTGACATCCACACTCATACATATAAGAATGTAAAGGAAAACAAAGAAAAAGAGGAAAGACATGAGAGGAAAGGCTGCCTCTCTCAGCACTGTTGTGCCGACTTCCTTGTTTGATCATACTCTACCTGACACTGCGTCGCTGGCTGCTTCACTCCCACCAGTGAATTGTCTTGCACTAATAAAGAATGCATCATCACCCAGTGTCACTTCTTCAACTAGCAGAGGAAAGTCAAGACACGAAACTCTTCTCAGATACCTGAGTTTCCTGCCTCGACTCTTCACTCCTCAGTCTGTCTTTCCCTCTTTCTCATAAAGATTCACAGATCTCCTGGGGAGAAGCATCTATCACAGCTTCCACCTCCTCCTCAGCAATAACCAACCCACCGTCCAAAGAGCATCCCTCTCCTCCAGCCATTTCAGCTCTCCGTTGGGACGGGGCAGGACGAGCACTGATTAAAAACTGCCAAAGACAAGCCCTCGAGATAACTCTCGCTGGACAAACTGTTGAACAAATGGACCAAAATGTTCCTATCGTTGTTTTGCGAGAAAAAAAAACACCTGAATCTGAACAGGAGACTTTCAAGATTAAAGGAAACATATTAGGACGTTTTTTTTTTTCCTTATAAGTTGTCACAATTTCCTGAGGCCTTGGTGAAATGTCTGTGATGTGTGTTGGTTGAAATAGCACAGAGTTCTGTTTTCAGCCATGAACTTTCCAGCTCTGCTCATAGCAGCTCATTTAAGGGAGAGACACTAAACCCCTCCTCTGAAATCAGTGTCACAGCTTTATGCAAACCATTTCAGAGGAGCTGGGTTGAGTTAAAGATGGATAACTCCACTCTGATCTGGGGCTGTGAGTTCACCACTCCCTGCAGATCTGAAAGACTCCCAGCAGAGCGACACAGTTGTGCTGTATCACGTTGTGTGAGATAAGACATGCTTTTGGGAACACAAACACATGAATAAATAAATCATAAAATCAACCTTCTTCTCTTTCGTCAAGCCTTGGCTCTTCCAGCAGTAACGTGGTCCAGTGACTCAATAAAAATAAATGAAACAGAAAACAAATGCACTGCTGTATATTTGGAGGGGAATTAAGCACTATTGCCACAGCATATGCTTCCGAGTAATTCTTGTTCATCTTGTACCCGGACTGTCCGGTCCGACAGACAGGGGTGGCTGACTCACTGGTTTCAGGGAAAAGAAGCTGCGCTCATGTCATCCCGACAGACGGAGCGGTCCAGTAAACACAGCAGGGATGGCGTCAGACCCCAATCACATCACTCTCTGCTGACAGAAGTGTGAGGTGATGTCAGCGTGTGATGAAATCATCGCATGTGATGTCACCACAGCGCTGGAATGACTGAGCACTGTGGATCCATCTCCACCCAACCTTTACTAAAAACGGGGTGACGCTTTGAAAATCCACGCTGGAGATGCATTACTTATTTTTTTCAACTTTTATACAATTATGTTTTATTAAGTCACGGTAGATAAAAAGCGTACAGACAAAAGAAAATCAGGATCTTTTTTTTTCCCGGTAAATGTTCTGATTTACATTTAACCATGATGCTGATAAATCTTCTCAGGTTTCTCCTTCATATTCTCTTCCACAACATTCTTTGGCCGAGGAGCCCTGAAACACCCCTTTCCCACAGAACAAATCCCACAACAACATCCACTGACATCTGGCCTCTGACTGCACTCATTCACACCTGAAACCACTCTGCAGTGTGTCAGCGAGCAGATGCACACACTTTCTCCCTGTTAGTCGGTTTTACAGGCAAAATCCCGAACATTCTGTCAGCATTCATTAATACCTGTCAGTTTAATTTATACCTCTGATGCTAGAGGGAACACATTTAATAAAAACTGTGCTGTTACAATGAACATCAATAAGGAATAAAGTTTCGTTGTTGTCAACGGTAACGAGGCTGCAGAAACATCGGCACTGACCTTCTTCATGTGTTCTGTTGTCTGTCGCTGATCAACTAACCTGTGTTTTCCCACCTGACAAGGATTACTGAGTAGTGGCCTCTGCCATCATCAGCACAGCTTCTGTGTGCCTCATCACCGGATCAACACTGGCCTCCTCACGGACCTGACCTCCAGCGCTCAGAAGAATTCACTGCGGGAGCTCGGCAGATCCTCCATCGGCTCCCTCACTGGAGATTCCCAGCTCCTCTGATGACAGACTGGAACTTACTGGTGATTCAGCTGAGTTCCAGTCAGTCTGATGACAGACTGGAACTCACCTGAATCACCAGTAAGTTCACCAGAACCGCTGCTCTGAGCAGTTCCTCGCCTGTTTCAGGATCCAGAGTGTCCAGCTGCTGCCCCGGTGCTGACGTCTCTACCTGAGCTCCACCAGTCATCAACTACTCAGTAAATCTTTCACCGGATCAGGTGTCGTGTCTGTGGTCCTGATTCTGCTGCTCTAGTGTAACGATCAACATCACTATATTCAGAATTTGAACTGCAACAGCGTCCTTATTTTAATCAAAGGTATTTCAGCACCACATGACCTTCTTTAACAGGATTTAAAATTATTTCAGACCTGGGTCTTCTATAATTTCTTAAAGCTGAATGTATGGAATAGATTTGGAAATGAAATCAAGTGCACTCAGAGTTGGAAACAACAGCTTTCCTCACTGCAGAGCGAAGCACATCAAACAGAAACAAGCTGAAGCTGCATCAGCTCAGTACCTGTTCCGTGTCTTAGGGCCTGATTTACTAAAGGTTTGCGTGCGTAAAAAAGTGTGCAAACTTGACACCACCCGCAAACCAATGCGCAAGCTGATCTACTAACAGCGTGCAAAGAGGACTGCGCCTCTCAAATGGGCAAAATAGCACACGCTGTTCATTTAGTACTTTTGCGCTGATGAATAATCAATATGGGGCGTACCCGCCAGAAAGCGCAAAATACTGGGAGGGGAAAATGCAAATAGGTTCATTTACCACACGCAATGAGATTTACCAACCCTGAAAGTAATTGCGGGGATTGTGATTGCGTCTGTATTTAACACGTTCGAAAGGAAGGTGCTAATCTGCCCAGCATTACGCACCGATGGCTGCTGTTATTGTGGCAAGGAGGCGACATCGCCAAAATCAAAGAATACGCAGAGAGAGAGTCTTTCGGACTCGTGTAAATTTGTTTGGAATGAATGAAAACCAGATAGTTGAAAGTTGAGGCAGTGTTTCCACTAGAAAAAATTGGCACCGGACAATGTGACCGGCAGGTTTTCAATTTACCGGACAAATGTTTGAAATTCCGGTCACATAGGCTATATGAATTTACTGAGGTTAAAAATAAATCATATGAAGTAGTACGATATCAATGCATGTCATTTAATAGTGTTTTTATTGAAAACAGGCTATTTCAAATAAAATAAGTCCCGTCAATTGACTCACGAGCGTAACTTAAAAAAATAAATAAATAAATATTGCAGAAGCTTGCGCTCTTCTGACTCCGCTGCGCTGTTTTAATGCGGTTCTGCAGAGAGAAACCTCTCTCTGCTGGCACACTGGAGACAGGGATCAGCAGGCTATCTTGGCCAGTTGAGCCCACTCGGGGTAGATTTCACTGAAATCCCCGATGAGAACTTCACAGGCCGTTGAGAAGTTCAAGCCTCCATAACCGCGGAGCGCTGTCATTACGGAGATGCGTCTCTGCGCGCAGCTGTGGCATCAATGAGTGGAGCTGTGGCTGGAGCCGACTCGTCCTCACACACTACTCATTCGTAAAAAAAGTATATGTTTTTTCATAAAATCCATCCATCCATCCATCCATCCATTAGCTTCCGCTAATGGATGGATGGATGGACCCGAAGTCGGGTCTCTGGGGCAGCAGCTTCAGCAGAGAGATCCAGACCTCCCTCCCCCCGGCCGCTTCCACCAGCTCCTCTGGGAGAATCCCGAGGCGTTTTTCATAAAATGATGTGGAAATAACCCATTTTATTACAACTGAAATTGTGCTTGGGAGGAGTATTTTCACCGGACATTTTGACCGGAGAGATTATAAAATCCCGGACTTCCGCATATTTTACCGGACAAAGTCCGGCAATTACCAGACAACGGAAACCCTGACTTAAGGGCTGATTTGGAGCCGGTCACAAGCACATGCAAAAGGAGAAATATTTTATTTGAATGTTAAATCGAGTATTATTCAGCAAAAGGTTGCCACAGGAGGCACATTCATTTTTTTATTTGTGATAATAAATAAATCACGTGTTTTCATGGAGAAAAAAGTGTTTCTTATTGTGCGCCTACCTTGTTCTGCAGTTGGCTCTAGCGTGTTAGAGGCATCTCCTCCGCAGGCCCTCCACCTGTCTTGTTCGCCGAAGTTTTATTAAAGGCCACTTTTTCTTTAGTTCTTTGCCTTATATCTTGCCACCTTCTTTTAACCTCATCTGCCATTCTTTTTGTCTTACCAACTGCATTTATTCTATCGCAGATTTTCTCCCATATTGCGTTTCTTTTGGTGATGTTTAAATTTCTTTGCTGTAGTTCATGAATGTGTTTATTTGCCTCTTCCACTAATATCTCTAACTCCAACTCGTCCCTAAGGGCCTGATTTACTAAGATCCTAAATAAAGAGTACTAAATTGCGTGTGCACTGAAAAAGTTTGCGCGTGCTGTTGTTGCGTGTTTTGCGGGTGATCAACTAAGAATGCTCGCGCAAATGATAACGGGTGCAAACCACAGTATTTAAATGAGGTGTTGCGTGTCTTACGGTTTGCGCCATGGAGAGTCTGGATGGAAAGCAGGATAGACGCAAGCGCAAAATGAAATTTGACGAGTTGGAGTTAGAGATATTAGTGGAAGAGGCAAATTAACACATTCATGAACTACAGCAAAGAAATTTAAACATTACCAAAAGAAACGCAATATGGGAGAAAATCTGCGATAGAATAAATGCAGTTGGTAAGACAAAAAGAATGGCAGATGAGGTTAAAAGAAGGTGGCAAGATATAAGGCAAAGAACTAAAGAAAAAGTGGCCTTTAATAAAACTTCGGCGAACAAGACAGGTGGAGGGCCTGCGGAGGAGATGCCTCTAACACGCTAGAGCCAACTGCAGAACAAGGTAGGCGCACAATAAGAAACACTTTTTTCTCCATGAAAACACGTGATTTATTTATTATCACAAATAAAAAAATGAATGTGCCTCCTGTGGCAACCTTTTGCTGAATAATACTCGATTTAACATTCAAATAAAATATTTCTCCTTTTGCATGTGCTTGTGACCGGCTCCAAATCAGCCCTTAAGTCAGGGTTTCCGTTGTCTGGTAATTGCCGGACTTTGTCCGGTAAAATATGCGGAAGTCCGGGATTTTATAATCTCTCCGGTCAAAATGTCCGGTGAAAATACTCCTCCCAAGCACAATTTCAGTTGTAATAAAATGGGTTATTTCCACATCATTTTATGAAAAACGCCTCGGGATTCTCCCAGAGGAGCTGGTGGAAGCGGCCGGGGGGAGGGAGGTCTGGATCTCTCTGCTGAAGCTGCTGCCCCAGAGACCCGACTTCGGGTCCATCCATCCATCCATTAGCGGAAGCTAATGGATGGATGGATGGATGGATGGATTTTATGAAAAAACATATACTTTTTTTACGAATGAGTAGTGTGTGAGGACGAGTCGGCTCCAGCCACAGCTCCACTCATTGATGCCACAGCTGCGCGCAGAGACGCATCTCCGTAATGACAGCGCTCCGCGGTTATGGAGGCTTTTTATTTTATTTTATTAAAGGCCACTTTTTCTTTAGTTCTTTGCCTTATATCTTGCCACCTTCTTTTAACCTCATCTGCCATTCTTTTTGTCTTACCAACTGCATTTATTCTATCGCAGATTTTCTCCCATATTGCGTTTCTTTTGGTGATGTTTAAATTTCTTTGCTGTAGTTCATGAATGTGTTTATTTGCCTCTTCCACTAATATCTCTAACTCCAACTCGTCCCTAAGGGCCTGATTTACTAAGATCCTAAATAAAGAGTACTAAATTGCGTGTGCACTGAAAAAGTTTGCGCGTGCTGTTGTTGCGTGTTTTGCGGGTGATCAACTAAGAATGCTCGCGCAAATGATAACGGGTGCAAACCACAGTATTTAAATGAGGTGTTGCGTGTCTTACGGTTTTGCGCCATGGAGAGTCTGGATGGAAAGCAGGATAGACGCAAGCGCAAAATGAAATTTGACGAGTTGGAGTTAGAGATATTAGTGGAAGAGGCAAATTAACACATTCATGAACTACAGCAAAGAAATTTAAACATTACCAAAAGAAACGCAATATGGGAGAAAATCTGCGATAGAATAAATGCAGTTGGTAAGACAAAAAGAACGGCAGATGAGGTTAAAAGAAGGTGGCAAGATATAAGGCAAAGAACTAAAGAAAAAGTGGCCTTTAATAAAATAAAATAAAAAGCCTCCATAACCGCGGAGCGCTGTCATTACGGAGATGCGTCTCTGCGCGCAGCTGTGGCATCAATGAGTGGAGCTGTGGCTGGAGCCGACTCGTCCTCACACACTACTCATTCGTAAAAAAAGTATATGTTTTTTCATAAAATCCATCCATCCATCCATCCATCCATTAGCTTCCGCTAATGGATGGATGGATGGACCCGAAGTCGGGTCTCTGGGGCAGCAGCTTCAGCAGAGAGATCCAGACCTCCCTCCCCCCGGCCGCTTCCACCAGCTCCTCTGGGAGAATCCCGAGGCGTTTTTCATAAAATGATGTGGAAATAACCCATTTTATTACAACTGAAATTGTGCTTGGGAGGAGTATTTTTCACCGGACATTTTGACCGGAGAGATTATAAAATCCCGGACTCCCGCATATTTTACCAGACGAAGTCCGGCAATTACCAGACAACGGAAACCCTGGTGCCTCCTGTGGCAACCTTTTGCTGAATAATACTCGATTCAACATTCAAATAAAATATTTCTCCTTTTGCATGTGCAAACAAATTTACACGAGTCCGAAAGACTCTCTCTCTGCGTATTCTTTGATTTTGGCGATGTCGCCTCCTTGCCACAATAACAGCAGCCATCGGTGCGTAATGCTGGACAGAATAGCACCTTCCTTCCGAACGTACTAAATACAGACGCAATCACAATCCCCGCAATTACTTTCAGGGTTGGTAAATCTCATTGCGCGTGGTAAATGGACCTATTTGCATTTTCCCCTCCCAGTATTTTGCGCTTTCTGGCGGGTACGCCCCATATTGTTTATTCATCAGGGCAAAAGTACTAAATGAACAGCGTGTGCTATTTTTCTCATTTGAGAGGCGCAGTCCTGTTTGCACGCTGTTAGTAGATCAGATTGCACATTGGTTTGCGGGTGGTGTCAAGTTTGCACACGTTTTTACGCACGCAAACCTTTAGTAAATCAGGCCCTTAGAGTATTATCACCGTGAACAATCAGACCCCCCCCCACTGACGTGTGCTACGGTTCAACCAGAAACCAGTGGATGTGGGTGAAACAGAAGTGCCTTGGCAATATAACCTGATCACTTCCTCATTTCTCCTCTGGTCTCTCTTGCTCTACTTTACTTTCTACAACCACCCAGAGGTAAAAATGTTGAGGTTCTCTTTGGGAGTGATGAGGATGGAGAGGATCAAATTGAGTTTAAAATTCTGCTTCTCACACATAAGGCCCTTAATGGCCTAGCTCCTCGTTATTTACAAGACTTGATAGCACGTTATGCTCCTAATAGAGCTCTCTGCTCTCAGAGTGCAGGATTACTCGTCGTTCCTAGAATATCTAAAAGTAGGTTTGGAGGACGGGGCTTCTGCTACCAGGCACCTTTATTATGGAACCAGCTACCAGTTTGGGTTCAGGAGGCTGACACCACCTCCATCTTTAAAACTAAACTGAAAACATTTCTGTTTAGTAAAGCCTACAGTTAGTCTGAACTATAGTGTGTAGGGGTTAATAGTTATAGCCATAGCTGTAGTAGCTAAGACTAGAGTAGGCTTGTCTTAATCACAGCTTCGTCATAGTTATGCTGCTATAGGCCTACGCTGCAGGGGGACGCCAACATGATCTGCTGAGTGGTGTCTCCACTGCTCTTCTCCCTTTCCTTCCATTTCCTCCTCCTCTCCTCCTCCTTTGTTGTGCAGTTTTCCTCCTTTTTTCTCTTTTCTTTCTGTATGTTTGCAGGTCTGTGTTTCCCAAGTTACATGCTGACTTGCAGTTCCCTCCTCTGTCCATCCCAGCGTTTACCTCCACCTGTGTGTTTAGATGTGTTCGGGGTGCCGGCTGGCGTGGTGACCGGTGATCTAGTCCTCTGGCCATCTCACTTCAGTGCTGCTACCTGCATCTGTTTATGTTTATGTGGTCATATTCAGACATTTGTGTCCTCCATCCTCTCTCTGTCCTGTCTCTCCTCTTTTCTTTCTTTACCCGGCTGGCCTTCAGCAGGAAGGTTCCTCCATATGAACCAGGTCCTGCTCAAGGTTTCTTCCTCTTAAAGTGGAGTTTTTTTCTTGCCACTGTTTGGCTGAAAGGTTTTTTTTTTTCCTCTGTGGGAGTTTTTACCTGCCATTATCCTTGTTTCGGTTTCAATACTATAATTTTAGTTAATGATATTTGCCTGGGGGTCATGATCTGGGTCTCTGTAAAGCGCCCAGAGACAATTGACATTGTAACAGACACTATACAAATAAAATTGAACTGAACTGAATTGAGGACATCAGAGGGACAGAACATGTTATATGTTCTGGAGAGAAAGTCAGAGAGACCAGACTGAGATGGTTTGGACATGAACAGAGGAGGGATAGTGAAGATATCTGTAGCAGGATGATGAGGTTGGAGCTGGAACAGGAGGTCTAGAGGAAGACCAGAGAGGAGATGGATGCAGTGAAAGTAGACATGAAGATAGTTGATGTGAGAGAATAGGATGCAGAGGACAGAGTTAGATGGAGGTGGGCGATTCACTGTGAAAATCCTGAAGAGAACAGCTGAAAGGAAAAGAGGAAGTTCACAGCTGTACAGCTGGGCTTTCAGACATGACTTTCACCCTTTATTGAGGTTCATAGTATCTGATCCAACTACTCATCTCTTCTCTCTTCAGGATGTTGCTGCAGTTTAAGCTTCAGTGCACGTGTAACTCAGGCTGCATTCAAACTTTTGTTACAGTTCCATCTGGTATCCATGCTGCTCTGGGAAATTCAGCCCTCAAAAACAGGAAAATGTTGATCTTTGCACACCTGTTTTGCTCTGTTGTGGTCTAAAGTGGATGGACAACAGGAGGAAACCCATTATTCAACCAAGGCCATTTACTGAATCTGCTTTTACTGGTGTGAGCATGCCCAGTGAGCATGGTTTTGTCATGTGTGGTTACAGTGGTGTAATGTGGAGAGCGACCTTAGATATGTGCACATTTCAGTTTGAAACAGCATTTTGGAACAAATCCAGACTAGTGTGGATGCAGCCTCAGTAACTCTTCTAGTATAACCGAGCCTCATCGCTAAACTACATACAACTAAATTCACACACCACACTGAAACTTCCACCTGGTTTTTGGACACATGTTGCTTGTACTTCTGGTCAATCTTGTCGCTACGTCATGTGCTTAACTGGCTCATGTTGTTTAAACAGCACACTGCAGATATGGATGCTGAAATGATAAAGCAGGCAGTCATAATGGCCGTAAGGCTTGGGAAGGCCCAGTGCATGCTGGCAGCTACAGCAGCAGTTAGTAAACAAGTCAAGATAAGTCATAAGAAGCAAAAAAAAAAAAAAAAAAAAAAGAAAGAAAAAAAAGAAACTGGGTGAAGAGAAATCTGTTTTACTGTTATCAAAGTCATCAGCCAAAGCAAGAGAGCATTATTTAAAGAAGACCGAGCCTCTTTAGAGATACCCAGAGATGTTAGGCCTGAAATATGCTTACTGTTTATAACGTGCACGTGAACACATCATGGCTGTCACGTGTGTCCTGGGTTTGTTTGACACAGCGGTCCTCCACATCCTGGGCAAAATATGCAATGAGTTTGTGAGATGCAATATCCACGCTGGAGGTGCTGGCATTGGTCAGTGCAGCAGCATTCACTGCTAACCTGTAAAAGGCACCGTCATGCATGAAGGGCTGAAGTAGACGAGGTGAGCAGGCTCGGTGGAAGCACAGAGCATGAACATGCTTCACGTTTATATTCACCTGCACCAGCCAACAGAGCTCAAAGACATTGTCCCATCATCTCTGGTTATTAAATCGCACCTCTGTGACGCTACGTATCTGTTTTATAGAAGAAAACAAACAGGTAGCTGCTGGTGAACAGAAGCGAACCAGCTGCCAACATGGCAGATTTCCAGAGTCCAACATGGACACGATGTCAAACCCTTCAGGAGTCAGAATCATTTCCTGTGTTTCATGTGAACTTGATAAACCCGGGGCTTCAGTACTGGAGCATTCTTCGGTGTTTTGTTTCTGTTTTTAGTGGTCAGTGGTAAAAACTGTTGATTTGTTGGGAAAGGATTTCCTCTGGAGTGGCCTCCACTGTTGTGCTACTGATATATCCCATAACAGATAGAAAGTCTGAATTCCACCAGATCAAACTGTGAAGAAATCAAAGAAAGAAATCTGCAAGGCCTTTTTCTGAAATAAAACACTGGAAAATATCCAGCAAGATGAATGATTAGCTTGTTTCTTGTTTAAGCTAAGAGAACTTTGATCATTTCTGATGAATTTGCTGTTAAAGGCAATTTAAAGAAATAAAGTAAGAGCAGCAGAATTGTGACTCTACTTCCACGTGGAGCATCAAGTGCTGATAAAACGGAGAGACAGGATTAGAAAAAGACTGTTGCTGGTTTGCATTTGCTGCCAAAAATCTAGCTGCTCCTCGTGAACTCACTCTCTCTGCAAGGGGCATCTCAGACCATATCATGTGTTGCCTAAATACACCTCTGTGGACGGTTCATTTCACGGTCACTTGAACATACAAGGCACGCAGGATTTAACGCCTTATTGTGTCACTTCCCGTGCTGCTCGGCTGAGGCAGGTTGAGCTCAAACTGGCTTAGTGCGGAGAAGAATTTCTCCTTTGTTTGCTCCTGCTCAGCACCTCCATGTGTCTGAGCCTCACAGAGGGCAGGTGTGCAGGTCGCCCCCACCCCCTTCCTCTCCACATTCACCCTCCTGCTCCACGCACGAGCTCTACGTGCTCCTGGAGGTGCTCAAGTTGCTCTGAAACGAGAGACCGGTAAAAGATCTATCGACAGGAAAATCACGAGGTAATGACATACTTAAGTCCCCGGTCTGAGTGCCTGTGTGTTCATATGTATTTTCTGGCACGCTGATTTGTGCCCTCCCTCAGTTTTGCATGTGCACAAAATGCAGCAGGGGCTGCCCCCTCCCTTCCTCCTCTCCCCGTGCACTCGCCAACTTTTGCCTCGCCTCATTTGCTTCATAGTGAAAGGGGCTGATTAAATATTTAAAGTATGGACTACTTTCCCTTGGCATCAGGTGTAACTCACTCCTGTAATCTCAGATAGGCTGGTGCACGGCGCAGTAATTATAGTCAAGTTAACACAGTGAGGTGGAGAGAGGGTCTACGACAGGCTAAGCTTTGTTGTTTATGTGTGCTTGCAGGTTTATAGGCCTGTTCCCACTTTCACTTGCTGCTGTGAACAGGCTCTTGGCCTTTTTTGAATCCATTCTTCTAAGAACGAGGTTGCATTTCACGTCGTAAGATACCCTGATGGTTGTGTGAACACTTAGAGAACAATAGATTCTGTACTTTTCCAAATTCCCTCGAACACTAAAACAGAAAAGGCTGCACCTATAGCCTGTTTGCCTGACGCAAGGATTTTCTTTTCTTTCCTCAATAGAAAATCCCGAAACCAAGTGAGAAATATACGACACAGAAACAATGATTGAAGATAGGCCTGATGGGTTGCAATCACATTTATCTCAGTTTATGATATTACTTGCAGAAAATATTGATGCATAAGTGTGTAAACAAGCCACTGATGATGGTGGATTTAGATATATATATATATATATATATATATTATATATATATATATATATGTAAACATCCAGAAAAGCTAAAACAGACATGGAGAACAGTAAAAAATCTGTGTACTTTACAGTTCAGGTAGCAACTCAGGCAGCAATATTAACAAATCTGTCTGAAAAAAAAATCCGGACTGTAACAAAACTTTCCTGTCATTCCTCCATGTTCCATCAGATCTGCTCCATGTGTTCACTGTCGTTTTATTCTCTTACTGGTTAGTGCAGTGCGGCTCCATCTATTGGCACAAATTTGTAATGACAACAGAAAGTCCAGTCCTCGATTATAAAATAAATTCAGTTTTGTGGCCCGTTTTTTAATTTCCTATTTTTGATTCAATTCTAAAATTGAAATATTTAAAAAAAAAAAAAAGGCATTTTTTTTGTTTATTTGTGTTAGATTAAAAAACAAAAAATTTAATAAAATGTCACTTTTTAATTTTTTTTTTAATTTTGATTGACAATTGAAAATGGAAAAAATGAATTATACACGGATTGGTATAGTTACCGTACTTTAACATGGACATTTTCATTTTAAAGTTCTCCCAGATGGAGGATTTGACAGAAACAAGGTTATTTGTAACAACTGCCAAGTTGAACTCCCCATTAAAAATTTCTGCTGTTACCTCAGAAATTACCTGTTTTAATGTTCTGATTGTGCTGAGCCACAATCATTTTGTTGGATTTTGTTTGTAGCCTTTCTTTTAAAAAAAAAATAAAAACAGGATGACATTAATGTCCTGGCAGTGGCAATAAGCTTTATTTTATTTTACATTTTTTTAAGATGAGATTTACACTAAATATGTGTTACTGACAAGTGCTGATGTTAAAAGTGTTTGAACAACAAATGTTATAACATTTTAGTAAAAGTGCACTTTACACTACTTTTGAATTCATTGTTTGATTTTGCATATACAATGCGATTAATCGTGATTAATCAGGGAAATAATGCGATTTATCGCGATTAAAAATTTTTATCATTGCCCAGCCCTAATATATATATATATATATATATATATATATATATATATATATATATATATATATATATATATATATATATATATATATACACACTACTGGTCAAAAGTTTTAGAACACCCCTATGTTTCCTGTTTTATTTAAATTAAAGCGGGTCGAGTCCAGTGAATGACTTTAAATGGTACAAAGGTAAGCAGTAAACTGCCAGAGGTGGAAAAAAGTTTAGATTGCCAAAACAAATTTCAGAGTCATGAAAAAAAGAGGGGTCTTTTTCAGTGATCAAGCAACAATGGATGTAAATTAAGTCTTGAAATTTGATGCCAACAATTCCCACAGATGTCCCAACCTCTGTTGATTACTTACAAAGCTCTTAAGTAATCAACAGATTGCTGGATCCAGAGTTGGTGACTTGTACAGAGCGACTGACACCCTGGACCAAAAGGGCTACAACGGCATTTTACAGAGCCATCCAGTACCTTCTCTGGTCTACGCCTAGTCGCTTAGGGGTTCATCTTACAGCAAGATAATGATCCAAAACATACATCCATTCTGTCAGGATGACCTTAAAAGAAAAAAACAAGACGGTCGGCTTCAAATGATGTAATGGCAGCCCTGTGTCCAGACCAGAACCCCATTGAGCTGGTTTGGGATGAACTGGAGAGAAAGATGAAAGCAAAACAACCTGCAAGTTCAACACATTTCTGGAAACTTCTGACAGTGTTGGGAAGAACCTTCCCAACAATATTAGATTTCCATTGTAGAAAGAAAGCCACTAACACAAGTGTGTTTGTCTGTTATATCTGCAAAAAGTGGCGACTTTGATGACTCAAAGATTGTGGTTAAATTTTTGTAAAAGAGATTTCATGATATCTTTTTTCAAATATCTAATTGTTTATTTGTTCTATACATTAATTTCAGATTACATTGAGACATTAAGCTATGTACTGTAAATTACTATAGAAACTGGAAAACTGGAGGTGTTCTAAAACTTTTGACCGGTAGTGTATATACACATATATAAATATACATATATAGAGAACTACATATACATATACACACACACACGAGGTGACATGTTTGCAGATGTCTTCAGAAATGCAAATAGGCCTTGTGGTTAAATTTGTGAGTTTATTTTGAGAGGTCATCTGAGTTTTGTAAGACCTTGGTCACCACGGAGAAGGACTGGGTACAGTGCAGGGTCTCAGAAAAAAGTACTTCTCTAAAACTTCCACTGTGCCGTGAATTCTTGTGGACGGGCTCTTTTTAATCTGAGAAACAATGCACTTCCAGCCCTGCAGCACAACCCCGGAGCCTTTAGAAGAAGAACAATAGATGGCAGTGTTAGGCACCTCCGAATGTCTGAGCCTAAGCTCTGCTGAACAGACAATTCAGCTGCTGGAAGAAAGTCACAGTGGGCGGCTGGTTTGAACATCAAAGCATACAGTCACAAAGATACAGAACAGAGGATATATGCCTAAATGTCTGTTTTGTACAAGGAGTGAATTGTGACTTTAATCCATTTAGGTACGTACCTCCTCCAAAAAAGGATCCGTTGAATGTAAGATGAGTAATAAAGCAAAAGAAGCCACATCCGTGCTTTACCTTAATCCCACACACTCTCATTTTTGTCACTAATCTGACAGATTTACACCCTTTTATTACCTGAATATGCCGCCCTCCACATATTTCACCTCACTGAGAATCCTATTTGAGAATGTTTTAGTTGTAGGAGCATTTCTTCATGGTTTCTGAGAACACATTATCTCAGACAACAGCTGAAAAGACTTGGTGGAAAAAAGTGAAACACAACCCCAAGTGACAGCAGGGGCTGTTTAACTTTTAGGTCATGGCAGCTGTTGAAGCAAAGTCCTAAATAAAGTTTCATGAACACCGTTATTATTCCATCAGGAGTTGAAAGGAAAGCCCCATAATTGCAGCATCTTTCAGAGGAGCTAATGTCCTGAGTTTAGGAGAGATGACAGTAATAACCTGCTAATGCACGTGTTTCTGGCTGTACGTGCGTGAGGAACGGAATAAGACAGTGACATGATGTGGTGTATTCACAAACCTTTTTCGTGCAGACCTTTCAGTTTAAACATTGCCTTGTTGCCATTACACAACACGGGTCGTCTCCCTCCGCTGTTCTTTTCAACAAATTGAGGTGTTAATCTGTGCTGTTGCCAAAGATATTTATGAGTTTTTGGCTCGTGATGCACTCAAATAAACACAGTCTCTCACTGTTTCCACAGCAGGGAGAGAGGCACCTCCACAGTGTATCGTAATGAGCAATGAAGGCTTCGGCATCAGTGGAGGTGCTCGTCGCGTTGATCTGTGCTTCCCATTGAAATGCAGCTCATGTGGTCGTGTTTGATTTTCTTACATGCATCTGTCAGGGCGAGAACTGACAAACTGTGATTCCTGTTGGCTGGGCTCCTGTTGTTTTAATCCTCCGGATTGATGAACTGATTTTAAGGGAATGAAGAATCTGCTGAGCAGAGACACTTTGCTGATGTAAGTGCTCGACCTTGGCTGCTTCCAGCGGGAACAACGAAGAAGCTTTCCTTCATTGTTTTGGTTTCACCTCTCTCTCTCTGCATGGCCTCAAATGCACTCAGAGGTGTTTTTTTCACAAGTGCTTCGAAGAGAAAATCTCCCTGGTTCCACTGAGTGGGTGGAGGTGAGTTTTGGTGAAACAGCAGTGTGAGAGGTGCTTGTTTTCCTTCAAGTCTCTGGGGGTTCCCCTCTCATCTCTCTGCTGTAAATCAGCATCACCGCACAGCTGATGGACGTCTCTGTTTGGCAGGTGCTCATATATTTGGCGCCTACTGTTGCCCACAGCAATGAGGCTGTCAGGGCAGGATGCCTTCCAAGAGTGCAGGGGAACATTATATTTCACATTATCTCAGAACAATAGGTCATTTCCTGCTCGCTGCAGGCCAGAGATGCTGATCATGGGCTGCCAAGCTCCAGGAAGGGAGCACAGGGTGCAGGAGAGGTTGGCTTCTACAGGGGGAGAAATGTTCGAAGGTGATGAAATGTTCGATAGGTGTTCCAGAGTAAGTTCAAGCTAAACCGATCTGCCAGCGTGAGCAGAAACAGTCACAGGGTCCAAATCAGGGGTGATTCAAACTGAAGAGAGCCCGTCCTCTTCTCACACAAACGCCTACTGTCTTTACACATGATATTTGCTCTACTTATAAAACATCTGTATGGGACGTCTGTAAATGAAGACCTCCCTCATTTTTCTGTCACATACATGATGCAGGTGACTCCTTTTCCTCGACTCAGGTTTTGTTTCTATTACAGCCCACGCTGCCACAGCCAAGCGAGTGATGGAAACAAGCCTGATGCACGTTTTCTGCTTCAGATTCTCTTGACAGCTACATGAAAGCACAGCTACGTGTTGGACCGAAAAGCAAACACACGATCCACTGACCACAGCTGTACTATTATTAAATACTAAACCTTCAGATAATAAATAAAGGTTGACCGGTTAAGTTCCTTCATGCTAGCATCACTGCTGTCGTCACGTTAGCGTGCAGTTTTAAACACAGCTGTACTAATGCACAGCTCCACCGCCGTCTTTCTTCCCTCCAGACTGGTTTAAGGCTGTCGTTCGGAGAATGGTTAAGTGAACTGGCAAATCTCACAATGTTGTGACTTGAAAAACAAATGAGGGGGGCAGTTAGGGTCACTGGCTCACCCTGATCCATCCAAACTCTTCGCACAGGCGCCAAATACTTCGCAACCTCTGGAAATATCTTTTCAGTGAGTACTCTTTCTCCCCACTCACCCCTTTCTTTTGGGTTGCATAACTGCTCTTGTGTTGTATTATTGAAACGTTTGGCTCTGATTAGTGCAGCAGATGAAACGGGTAAATGCTAATGTGTGATTTCCCAGAGGGCTGCCCGTCTTCATGGGCTGCAGGTGTTTGCTGAGGAGGAGGAGGGCTTTTAAAGCACATCACTGCCAATTACCCTGTGCATTGTTTGTGTTTTATGTTACTCATCGGGGCAGGTAAACACTACAGGTTCCCTCTCAAGGATTTTGGAGGTGCCTGCAGATGCCATTTGGAACTGAAGCCCTCCTCCTCCACCCTGCCCCTGAGGTGCGTGAGCTATTAAAATCAGTCAGCCATTAAATATGAGAAATAAAGTGAGGAGCAGAATGTCCCTTTGGCTCTGCTCCTGTGAATAACATGATATTGATTATCTTGATGGACACAAATCCTCCCACATATCAGCCCCAGGTCACAGATCTTTGTTTTCTTCTCAACATGGTACCTGTGAAACGCAGCTCCAAGATGATTCTGCTCTGTATTGATGTTGGAGGATTTTTTTTTTTCTATTCTTTTCAACAGTTCTGGCTCAGAAGGAGCGCTGAAGGCTTCCAGCTGCATGATATCCTGCGAGCAGCAAACTTAGCTGCCTTCATGATCAAGCAGCAAAGGCCTCAGGTAAGTAACTCGCTCTTATGTTTCCCTACGACTTCGACATATTTTAAAAAAAAAATTTTTTTTACTCTGTCTCCACTTTTATGGAATGGACTGTTCTTGTTTTTCTCCTCTATTCAGTTCAGGCTAGCAGGCCGTATCGCTGAGCGTCCCAGCTTCCCTTCTCTTTTCCTTCATTTAATTTTTTTCCCACAAAATATCGCCACACATTTATCACTCTGCTCTGTTTTCCTCCCATAAGCTTCAGAAAAGCAGGGAAATTATTCCAGGGTCCTGATGGCGGAAGATGTTGGGGGTTGTTGTAAAGAAAGAGGAAGGAAGGAAGGAAGGAAGGAAGGAAGGAAGGAAGGAAGGAAGGAAGGAGAGTAGATGTTTGAGATGGGTCTTGAAAATGTGACTCATGTAAATGTTGCCAAAGAAATAGGGGGTGAGCGTAATTGATTCTGACGACCAGAGTCAGATGGCGGTCTTCCCCGAGGGGACGACGGTGAGTGGATTCCAGCCAGGGACCTTTCTTTGTGAGTGTGAGTGTGTGTGTGGATGGATGGGGGCAGTAGGTGGAGATGAGGAGAATAAAGTACACATCTTTGTGTGTTTCATACTTACTGTTATTATTGTATAATCCAACACATTTCCTCTCCATCTGTTTTGATCAAAATACACTGATTCTGATGTCCTTTAATCCAACAAGCCTTTAGTCAACAGAATCATACGTTGCATATGTATGAGCTAACTGACCTGTCAAATCAGTGATCAGTGAAATTTACCCATTTGCCTCTCTGCGTCTTAATTGCAGACGGGGAAGAAACAGAAATGGGGGGGTGATGTGCCTCCACTCTTGAATCAAAATATCATCTTCTTTTTCATTTTTTTTTTTTTTAAGAAGTACAATTCTATGCAGAAAAGCCCTCTTCCTCCTATTAGCCTACGCCCATGGCTCCTTGGAGCCAGACTAAATAAATTAATTACAGATTCAGTTGCCTGCTTACTTGCTAACCTTGTTAGTTTTTGCGCTGCAGCAAACAGAAACCTCTTTGTTGGAGTGTGTGTGCCTGTATCAGTGGTTGTTATATCTACGTGTGTGTGTGTGTGTGTGTGTGCTTTTATGTAAAGTCTCTTCATCCTCCAGCAGACCTGACTCATTTAACCTTATGTGTAAGAATGCTCAGTAAATGTAGGTTACTGCTCAGGCAGACGTAATTCCCTGAAGGCAAAGAGTGGCATAAGCATCCGCTTTTTTCCTTCCATTCCCCAGAGCTAAGATGACTACAAAAAAGATGCTCGTTTGAATTCTGTCGGACACACACATGCGCACGCACACATACGCTGTCACACACGGGCAGAAATGAATGCAGATGTGAGAGTGAGGACAGAGGTTAGCACAGTGGCTAACGGGCCCATCACGACAGCGTAAATACAACTTTTTATACGTTTTCTGTTTAAAACGGACAGAGATGTTAAACCCTGACAGATTTACATTGAGTGTATCCGGGATCAGAGAGTTATCCGAGAAGAGAGGAGAGGACTGGAACAGATGGCAGGGCTCCCCCTGGGGCAAACGGCGCCCACCACGTGGAACACTGGGAGCTCTTGACCATCTGGACCAAAAGGCGATGAGCAGCATCCCCACAGCCGATTCCCTACTGAAGCGTCATGGAAAAAGGAGGTCTCACTCGGAGCGATGTCACCAACAGACAGTCTGTCGGCTCCATGTGAGAATAACGTGTCCCACATTCGGGGTCGACATGATCATCTTCCTCTTGTACAGAAATGAATGACATGTTCCCATCAACATCTCAGAGGCGTCTCTGAAACAGGCGTGATCATCTTAGATGTCCAGCTTTTCATGTAAGTGCTTTCTGCAATGAATCACAGAAATAACATCTCTGCTACAAATCAAAAGCCTATGTTTGATTTGGTTTGACTGGTTGTACCGTCATCCTTCGAGTTTAAGACTGTTGGCCCTTGAGTGGTAATACAACAGGAGAGCTGGGGATGCAATGTACTTAAAGTGCTGGACATGGAGTAAGATGGAGGTCTCGGCACAATCAACTTTAGGTCTTCATGCATAGGTTTTAGCTTTAACTGGTCTTAAATGAGGTTGCCTTCCTTAATCAGAGGGAGCTCTTTATTCCTTACCTCAGTAAAAACATGGAATCTGAATCCCTATCAGGCCATATACCCAGAGTGTTGCAGGGATGTACCTGTACCAGTTTATCCTCCTGAGGTGTCTCCTTCCCTGCTCCATTTAGAGCCACAGCCCAGATTGGATCGATGCCTCTCTCCAGCCGCCCCCCATCAATTATTCACCTGATCAGCACTGCTGCTCATTAGATGACTAATCTGGGAGGGTGGGGAGAGACGGGGCGCTTTGAAACCTGAGAACAAGAGGCAGCAGGGAAGGAAAGGGAAGGGAAGGGCAGATCACATCTCCAGGCCGAAAGAGAGAAAGCGACGTTGGGAGTGCTTATAGATGCAGGGCTACCGATTTGTACATCTGAGTCCTGACATCCAGGAGAGTTTATAAATCTTTGATGAAACCATAGATTTACTTTGATGAATGTGCACATGCATCACCAACATGGTGCTCGTGCTGACAGACGCGTCACGGATGTTAGTGTATTAAGACAAACTGGAAACAGAGCGTGCAGAAGTGAGAAAGCAGGAGTGGCGCGTTCATTAACCAAAAGACTGCATGCTACTCTCAGATTAAGTGTTCACAAGAACATCTGTGGCCAGAGTGGAACACGTTTCTATTCTGCTGAGCTCCATGGCATCTCTGCCAGGTCTGCACATAAGGGTTAAACAAAAAGGAGACAGCATATGCAGGAACTGCACGAGTTAGAGTCTTTTGTTATTAATCCCTAACGAAGCTCATTCTCAACACTTCCATGGCTGCGTCAGTGTTTAAGGGGGTGTAGCTCAAAGAACTGTGGAAAGAAAAGGAGCTAAAGAAAGAGAGCAGCCCCCAGTTCTCCTTTCCCCCACTGATCATGTACAAGTGAGGTGTGTGTGTGTTGGCGGGGGGGTAGCTTTGATCTCCTCTGTCCCCCTGAGAGCCACAGTGAGGTGGGAGAGCGCTGTGAAGACGGTGGTACACGTTAGCTCTGATTAAAAGGAAATATGCATCACCATATAGCACTTTCCTTTTTATCTGTGCCTGCAATGGCGATAGTAGATTTGGGCCTGATGTGCACTGATGTCGCAGCTTTATCTGGGTTCCAACTGAACTGAAAGCTACCTGAAGTTGAGGAACTCATCTGAACTCTTTGACTGCTTGTAAAGTAGTTTGAAGAAGTTGAGGGACTGGTGGATATCTAACTGGTGATGTTTTATTATATTAGAGTAAAACTTGTTTGTTTGAGTTGATTTAGCCAAACCAGCCCTTCGAGGCCTGCTGGAAGGTCATGTGTCTCCAAATCAATTAGAGCCGAGGGCTTGCATTCCACACCGGTGTGGCACCAGCTACCAGGGTTGGGCCTGCAGCACAACACAAACGGCTTAATACTGACGGCATGGAAACCAGAATGTTCTCGTCTCCTTTGTGTATGAATTTTGATTTTTTTTTTTGTTGTTGTTGTTTTTTTGCAAAGCAGACTAAGAAAGGCAGACAATGATGGAGATCAGAATATAATCTCCATTCATTAGTTACGACACAACTGTTGTTTTTGCTTCTTTCATTAAAACGTCATCACATCTCTCTGAACCTCAGCAGTCTTTTGGGGTCTAACACTCAGTCTAACAGTCTAATGTTTTGCCTATCTGCATGATACTTCATATAATGTAATTCAAACAGGCTTAAAACTGAGATTGTTGTACAGTATGTTCTGCCCCTTAAGATGCCACATCTTTTCAAAGGGTTTTTCTAATAAAACAATGCATCATAACTTTCTGCACATTTTACAAAGCCATGGCTTTGGCAGAAGAGTGCGTAACATATATAATTCATCGCACTACTTTTGTCACATATCAATGTTTTCAGTTTAGTTTTAAAGGTGGAGGTGGTGTCAGACTCCTGAACCTAAACTGGTAGTTGGTTCCACAATAAAGGTATCTGATAGCAGAAGACCCATCCTCCAAATCTACTTTTGGATCTTCCAGGAACTACAAGTAAACCTGCACTCTGAGAGCAGAGAGCTCTTTGAGGAGCATCAGGAGTTATCAGGTCTGCTAGATAACCAGGAGCTTGGTCCTTTAGGGCCTTATATGCAGTGACAGCTACCCAGTTATGAGCTGGTCCTGTCCTTCTCCATACTTCTCCCTTCTAGTCATCCAGTTTATCTTTGTTTCATGTGTCCAAAGAACCTGATATCAGAACATAGGAGGGTTTTTTTTAGATGTTTTCTGGCAGTCTAAACTGGTTGGTTTGTACCTTGTTGTAAACTTTCTGTATTTACATTCATGAAGTTTTCTATTGATTGTAGATTTTCACGACACACACAGGTTCTCCAGGGAATTCTTGATGTCTGTTGAAGTTTTGAAGATGGTTTTCTTCACTCATGAAAGGACTCTGCAATCATCCACTTTAGTTGTTTTGAAGGCCTTTTGATGTTACCGAGCTCACCAGTGCTTTTTTTCTTTTCCGTCTTGCACATTTATGTTTTTACATTTTTCTTTTTTTGCCTCATGGCGACGGCCTCCTTCATCTGCATTGACATCTCCTTGAACTTCATATTGGTATCTGCAGTCAAACAGCTTCCAAATGCTGACGCAATACCTGATCTCAACTCCAGACATTTTATCTACTTCATTTGGCCTGAAGTAACAAGAGAATAGATCAGACCTGCACAAATATTTCCTATTGCCCAAATATTCCAGAGCCAATGAAAAAGGAGATACCTTGTTTAGAAAGGCTGTAATTCCTAAATGGCATACTTCTGTGAAACCTCCTAAATGAAAGCTGTGAGTCAATAGTTTGATCACATCTTGATTGTTTTATTTTAAAGCCATGATGACGGTGTATAAAGGCACAATCATAAAAACTGCCCAAAAACCTCTGGACCAAACTGTAGAGCTCAATGTTTTCTCAAAAGAAATGTTGAGTCACGTTTCTGTCCACGCGGACTTGATATACGGTGTAACACAGCTTCAGATCCCATTTCTGGATGCTGCAGCCAACTGTGTTCAGTGAGAAACAGAGGACTGCTTTTCCAAAGGGCCTTTGTGCTCACGTGCTATAAACTAGAGATGTTGAAAGAGCCAAATTAGTTGCAGTTTAGCATTATGAAATATCTTTGGAACTGACTGGTTTCTGAGATGGTGTTTGGGACAAAGTGTTGAGCCATTAACCACTGCTGGGAAACACTGAAGGCCCAGTCATATCCAGGGGTTAAAGCAAAAAAATATTCTGAGCCTGAACTTTTGTGTGTGCGTGCGTGCGTGCGTGGTGGAAGTGGGGGTTGTTACTACAACATGGTAGTTAACACATGTAGCGTTTAGGATACTTTTGATATCAAGTTTTGGTGCAGCTTACAAGATGACCTACAGTCACAAGGTGACATGTTATAAGGGAATGTGAAATTCAGTCAAGCAGGATAAAATTTGGATGAAAACCCTTCAGTTCAGGTTTATGACAAAGACCATCAACTCCAGATATAATGCAGCATTTGTGCTATTTATTTTGTAAAAAGATAAAGTGCAACAGTGTAGATAATACTGAAAATTGTACATGGCAACATTTCCATAATCCAGTTGCTCAAAAGAAATAACGATAAATTAAGTTTAAGGAAATTAATAGAAAATATATCAGTAAAATAACTATTCAATTAATAACCAAAACATAAACTATTTTTTTAAAACTCTGGTGTTGTTTAATGTAGGTTCAAATAGCTGCATGTTGATTAGAAATCAACAATTTTGTCAGAGCTATTTTGTCTTCATATATATATACAGTCATGGAAAAAAAATTAGACCACCCTTGTTTTCTTCAGTTTCTTGTTCATTTTAATGCCTGGTACAACTAAAGGTACATTTGTTTGGACAAACATGACGATAACCACAAAGATTGCTCATAAGAGTTTTATTTAAGAGCTGATATCTTACCATTTTCCATGGTTTTCTTGATTATAACCTAAATCACTTAAGTTTTTACATCAATAGCTATGACGTTGTACTGCCAAAAACACTGATTTTATGCATTCAGTGTTTTCTTTTCTGTCTGTTTTAGTCACATGATGACGTTTAGTGGTACCAGGTATTAAAATGAACAAGAAAGTGAAGAAAAAATGGTGGTCTAATAATTTTTTCCATGACTGTATATATATATATATATATATATACACACCCCCGGTCCCAGACCCGGTACCGATCCGTGGGTCATTTAGTAATATAGATATATTTGGTGCAGAGGCGGCTGGCCCATAGGGGGCGCTGGGGCTCTGCCCCACCAGCTGTGAAGGGGAAAAATATTTATTTTATTTATTTTTTTGATCAGCATCAGATTTACTTAATAGTATGTGTGTGCCTACATGTGATTTAAATAATGTAAACAACATTTCCACCATCTGACACTGACATTAAACAGTGAATTTCCATCGACCTACAGTGCATCATTCTCTCACCGGACGCTCGACAAAGCGCCCCTGACCTGCAGCTAAATAGCCAATCCGGTTATGGTTGCTAGGTAAAAATGATTGATAATTGGCCTATCAACGTCACCAAATTTAATGCCGATGGGGCGCTGGAAATGTCGCCCCAACTGCTACGTAAGATGCGTGAAGGTTTATGATTACTAGAGCTACGTGAAGGGCCAGCGATAGTGTTATTTCGTAGAGCGACTCCCAGACTCTGTCCTACGTCGGGAGAAAAAAAAATACGGCGATGAGGAAGAGAGATGGCGACGGCGACGGCGGTGGCAACTGGAGTTCAAGAGCAGCTTCCACCAAATTTGGTGAACTCATTATTAATGTACCCTTTTGTGAGACGGACGACGGAGGAAAAACTTTTCGTTAAGGAGCTGGGACCCGACAAGCCTGAAATTAACATTTTCCAGTAAACGAAACGAAGGAGAAAGGTAAACCGTACAGAGTTTTTGTCGGAGCTGGTTCAACCGTGAGACGTGGCTGGCAGGTTGTGGAGCAGCTAATGCACTTTTCTGTTTCCCCTGTATCCTCTTCAGAAGTGACAGATGTGATTCGACTTGGACAAAGACTGGACTAACTGACTTAAAGCACCTCTTTGACCGGATCAAGAAACATGAGAGATCCAAAGTTCACATGGAAACTGCGTAAAGCTAGCTGTGCTCGGAAAGATTAGCATAGCAACGCAGCCAGATGATGGGCACCACATGACTGAAAGAAGGCACAATGAAGAGGTAGATAAAAACCATAATATTTTATCCAAGATAATCAATTGTGTTAAATTTTGTGGTGCTTTTGAATGAGCGATGTGGGGACATAATGTCAGCTAGTCCTGGTACTGAGGTACATTGATGGACCCAACAATATACAGGAGCGGTTCTATTGATTCATCAAGCTACCCAACAGCTGTGTGGATTCAACAGCTGGAGCCTTATTGGAGAGGCTGCACAGCATCCTTCCGGAGGGACAATTTATCTCTTGGTTGTATAGTATTTGATAGCATAAAGTCTAATATAGCTGTAAATTGTTACTTCTTCTGTGAAACTGGAAACTGAAATTGAATTATTATTGTGGACCTGTAGTCATTTTCCGACTGTTCATTTGAATGCTTATGCTAGATTAGGCAGGGAAACATGTTGGCACACCAGCCCCACCAAGATTTTTTTACCAGCCGCCACTGGTATATAGATAAATAACTTTCATTATTACCGTTTGATTTATTACCTGAGTATGTTTTATTTTGAAAAATGACCGAATTCACTCCATTACATCCGTCTATGACTCATTTTTGACCCATGACCAGACTTCCAGACCCGTGTCTGGGTCACGTGACCACTTTTAGACCCGTGTCTGGGTCACGTAGCAAAATGAGTAAAAAAAACAATCGTCTTCAGAAAGTGTCTTTGCGCGGAGAGGATGTTACTGATGTTCTGTTGTTGGCGCAATGTTCTGAGGACGCTTCTAATAAAGTTGCACGTGAATACACAGCAGATTCGAGTTTATAATAGTATATAGAAAATACCACAGCTTTTATGCCGGTGTTATCATTTTATTTAGAGTATTTATCTTCGGCACATTTTATAGACCGGTCCTAGAAAATATTGCCTGACATTTAACCGGTCTGTTGGGGTTGGGGGCCACTGTTGTAGAGTCCAGACAGCTGCTCTGATTCGTAACGCGGTGGCACTTTTTTATAGGGAGTTGCATATACGAGCTTTCTCAACCACAAAGTGCAGAAGCACCTGTTTCTCTTAACTTCATACACCAGCTACCAAAAGGCTAATCGTTTTTTCCCCTCTCTCCTCTATCCACACCCAGCGCCATTTTTAAATCCTTTATCAATTAGGAGAGCATCTTCCCCAGGATTCATGATTTTAATCTCCATCATTTGTTTGGAGGGACCATAAACACACCATAATTTAAGTGAAATGACATTTTTGAATCTCGTCATGGTCAAATTAGTACATTATTTTGACATGGCTCCATTTATTGCCATTTTTCTGCAAACACATTTTAACTCAAAACTGCTTCAATTTGTGTTTTGGTTCCCATCAAAGTTTACACTCCTTGTCATCTAAAAAGAGACCTAGGGTAATTTTAACTCCAAAATGTTCCTTTACAACAATCAGATTTGTTCATTTCATAGTCAATCCTGACACCATTCATGTCATGTTTTCTGTTGCCTGGTCTCCCCAGTTGCTTTTTTTCACATTGTTTTTTGGCATGAAGTTCTGGATTTGTTTAGATTTCTTTAAAATGCCCACTCTTAATGAACACACACTCATGTAGATGTAAGTCCATCCTGAAACCAGCAGACAGATGGGAGGTCTGGTCTGGAGGGGAGGAGCATGAAGGTGAGGCATATGTAGCTTCCTAAAAGCCCTTTGGCCAACCCACTTTGCTTCACAGCCAACTGCACTCTGGACGTTTTCACATTCAACTGATGCCATTCTCTGAATCTCGAGTGCCGTCACCCTTGTATTTTCCTTTTTTTTTTTTTTTTTTACAAAGTCAGTTAAGCTTTGAGAGGGAATAAACAAATAACTATTCATTAGGAAGGCAAGATCGATGCAGTTTCATGAAAGATTGAATAGAAGTTTCACATCAGTATCGTGTCACGTCTGTCATCTCTCAGCTGCATCAAGAGAACTTCTGGTCAGCTGTAGAAAACCTGCTAAACTGGTTGGTAGAAACAAAAGGTAATATTGACAAAGTAAACTGTTCTGTGATTGAAATTAAAGAATAGTTTCACTGTGAGTCAATTTCTCCTAACTTTTGAACGGCTAATGTCAAAATCTGTGTTTCACATGGGGAAGATGTAACCAATGACTGCAGTAAATGTAGTCATAGCTCGTTCTGATCAACTACTGTTCATTTGCATCACAGATGGTTCCCTCCAACCAGGGGAAAGTACCCCGTTGCATCTAGTAGTAGGAAGAAAAAAAAGACCCCACAAACTGAACTTTATGCAGGAAGATGATCTGAGGCTTTTGTGGTGCAGAACAGTGAAGTGGGGAAGAACAGCTTCATGAGCAATGATCAGGTTCTGGCGCTCTGAAAACACCTCAAAACGAGGCCTTTTTGTATCAATATTTGGATTTTGAGAATATTTCATGTCAGGAATTAAGCATAAATAATCATAGTTTCACAAGTTATTACACATAATTACACAAAAAAAAATCAGCTAAAAAAGTTAGGCTACTTTTAACTCTTAGAGACCATTTAGTCAGGACTGATGGCCTGTTTTTGAGTTTGAATTTCCAGGACACCGTGTGCAAATAGTGATGTTTAAATGTAGTTAAAGGCCTTTAGAACTTTGATGATCCCTGTCAAAAGGAAACATTTTCAACACTTTGTCTTCAACAAAGTAAAACTTTATTCTCACATCAGGTTTTTCAGGTACAGAAACTGCCACGAGCACAAACAGCCTTTTTTTTTTTTTTTCTTAATTTTTATTTTAGGGGACACAGTCACATAATGAGCAAGTCAAACATGTTATATCCTCTAATGTGAGATTTTTCACCTTCCAGCTTGTGCTGACAGTCAAGTATGTATGTGTTGCTGAGGAAAGAAGAGACGGACCCTTGAATTGTCTTCCTGGATTTCACTGAGGACTTGAGAAAAAAGGACCACTCACTAACGAACACTCATTAATAACGAGCGCTGTGGCCTCCATTCACAGTCCTTTGTTTGTGTCAGACACATCAGGACAGCTCTTAATGGCTTTTGTTGTAATGATAGATGCATCTCACTGAGCTCCTCCACCGTGGCAGAAAACAACAACAACAAAAAAAAAGCTGATTTGCAAGTGACTCTATGTAAATATATATCTTTTGTTCTCAATATATCTATATATTCTATCTATAGAATAAGTCTATTTAGCATATATATACTTCTGGTGGCTGTATTTAAATGTTCACTTGACCCTGTAAATTTTCTTTTTTTCATACGAAAGATAAACAACATCCAAATGGCTACATGCCATGACAGCACCCTGTCACACCCAACAAGAAGCACACAGAGATGTTTCCAGTGCTGGTCTGTGTGACCAGCCACAAGCAGAAATATTCTGAGAGCTCTGCGTATAAAATAGCATATTTACCTGGACTTGACAACAGTTTATATTTACTCTACTCAGTCTGGGTGCACAAAATTCCACAGGTGCATATATTAGCTGGCAACAACAAGTCAGCGATTCAATGATTTCCATCGATTATTTACTAAGTCAGCGAACAGCACTCATTTCTACAATCACTAGCTTGAATAGACCCTTGGTATGTCTCTGAATACACACAAAGGCATTAATCAACAAGTCAAGGAGGCTGACGTCAGCCCACAGACAGCCATACTGACAAGCCACATCACGCACGAACACAGAGGTGATATTTAGATACATTTCATCTATCAGAAGGCCACGAGGATGCGACTGGTTAGGAAAGAGTTCTGTCATGGGTTCACACTGAAGGAGGACCCCAAGACTGCCCTTAAAGGAGACATATTATGCCCTTTTTTCACAAGTTGACAATTTCCTGAGGTCTTAATGAAATGTCTGTGACATGCTTTGGTCAGAATAGTACAGATATACAATCCAGCAACCTTGACTTCTCCACCCATCCTCTTTGATCAGTGCCTTATTGCAGATCTGTCCTACAGCTTCAAGCTTCTGTAACATAAATTGCAAACGTATATGCGGACAGGAAACATGTTATGATCGTAGCATCCATAACCTGAGAGCTAACACGAGCACACAGCAAACCCAGCTCTCAACACCACTGAACTGAAAGAAATAGACTTGACTGGCCATGTCGGCTATTATCTTGTTACAAATCATGCTTTGAACTGGCTCAAGCTGTCCAAGTCCCACACCGCAGAGACACCGTGGCTCAACAGCGCGTGCTTCCACATACACTCAAAAACCCCGGGCTTCAATATTGGTCCACTCCCTGGGTTTTCTTTAACTTTTATAGAGGCCGAATTAACTAAACTGAGCAAGAATTGGATTTGCAACTTTGAGCTGCTAATGACTCTGGATACCCAAATATACACTGTCAAACACAGAAAAGTGATTATTTTCATAATATGTCCCCTTTAATTAGATTATGAGCTGAACGATCCAATACATGCTCATTTTTACTTTAAAAGATTTTGCGGATACTAACTTTTTTTTTTGTCTTTAATCATCCAAGTCTAATTGATAGATTGTTGACCGGTACTAGTAGCAGTAGTGGCCCAGTAGTAGACAATATACGATGACAAAATCTGGATTTTAGCACTTTTCCATAGTGGTATGTCGCCACACACACATTTGAATGGAACTGGTTAGTTGTGCTCACAGCATTTCAATAGCACAACACGACAGTATCACTCATTTCTGTCCCTGGGTATTAGAGTTGTTCAGGGATCACGACGCCAGCCCAGCTTTGATGCTGTTTAATACTGAACAATGACCTCACATCACCGTTATACTGTCACTGTTGAATTAATACACAAAACGACCTGAAAATAATTAAACTCTCCAAAAGCTTTCACTAGTCCACATTAACCAGGCTGAAGTAGTTGTGTGTGTTGCAAACAGCTTTTGAATAAAGTTAACCTGCTGTCTCTTTTATGGTCAACTTGCTTTAACAAACCAACCACCAGCCATGAAAACAAAGTCCTGAACCGTACCATCTCAACCTAATACATGAAGGTTAAAAAGGACACTTTATCCACAAAGAAACCATGTCGTTTTTCAAAAGGCCAATGGAACTAAATCCTCTGTGTGACTAGACAGGTTAAAGGGTCACATGAACGCTTGAACAGTTTAGCTGTGTTAGTTTATAAATTACCAATAATAATATTTAAATAAGTAGAAAAACAAATCAGAATCTGATTTCAAACAGGATAATAAATATACACATCCAAACTCCTAAAACGGAACAGTGCAATCAAAAAAAAAAAAAAAAAGAAAAAATATTGTTATAAAACTCTTGAACAGAGCTGTCAAACATCCATTTCCAACATTGGCTTAAAGATCTTATCGTCTTCTCTTTTGTCATACCATCATGTGTAAAAAAAAACCTACACAATCTACAACTATATATATATATATATATATATATATATATATATATATATATATATATATATATATATATATATATATATATATATATATATATATATATATATATATATATATATATATATCTATATATATATATATATATATATATATATATATATATATATATATATATATATATGGCCTGACCAGGTTTTAAATTAGGCAAATACAACCTCAAATGAACAGCTTCACAAGACGTATTTGACTGTGTAATTAAATAATTAAATAAAAGCTAACCAGAGGTTAGAGGTGTGTCAAATATTAAGTATGCACATTTATCATGAATAACTTTATCTTTTACATCATCACCCCCCCTTCCTTGAAATGTTGCTTGTGCACATGGAAGTCTGCTGTTCTTGCACAGCTCTTTAAGGTCCCTCAACAGTGTTTCATTCAGGTTTAGACCTTGTCTGGAACAATATACCAATTTAACTTTACTCATTTTTCAACCACTCCATTATCAATTTGCTAGTGAGGTGACGATTATTAAAAAGCATTTACCACATTGTGCAGGTGTCTCTAATCACAGCCCCCCCAATCTGTAAGTGTATAGTTTACTCACTGTGTTCATTTAGTTGTCAAGTTAACTACGTAGCAAATTACTGCTAAAGGTTGTATTTACCTAACTGTAAGCCCTGGTTGATACTCTATAATCCATTTTTTTTGTTTAATTATGTCCTGACACATATAGAATGTGCTTTCTTTTCCATACGATTGTATGTCTAAACCAGCAAAAGATGAAACTAGTTTTAAAAAAAATCAAATAAACCTCTATCCCTGTGCTGCTGATTGCTAGAACTGAGTGTCAACAGCCACAGAAAAGGGCGCCTTGCCCGTTGAAACGCTGGTCCTTCTAATCTGGGCTTGGAGCAGGAGTGTCCAGATCCTGATCTGCCTCCCCGTCTTCCTGCCCAGAGTAAGAGCTCAGGGCATCCCACAGCAGGCTGGGCTGCTCACAGTGGTGGTGACTCCTCCAGTGCTCCATAACCAGCTCTTTGGAGTCCAACACCTTGCTGCAAAGCACGCAGTTGAAGTCTGAACCAGCTGCGAGCACACCAAGGCCTCCACTGCTTTCTGGTGAGGATGATGTGGTTCGACCGCCCTCCTCCTCCTCCTCCTCCCTACATTGGTTGTGGGACATCATGTGCTTCTTAAGCTTGGAGAAGGAAAAGAACTCTTCGTCACAGCTGCCGCACTTGACCAGGTTACGCTTCTCGTTGAGCTGTCGCCAGTAGTGAGCCGCATGCTTTACCAGCTCATTCTCAGCCTCGCGGCCACCCTGAGGTGTTGGTCCATCAAGAGTTCGAAAATGGATCTCCTCCCCATGCATGTACAACAGGTGCATCTTCATGTCAGCAAAGGTGGGAGTGATGGCCTGACAGCGGCCACATTTGATTTGTAACTCCACAGGATCTTCACAGCTCTGTTCATCTGAAGGCTCTGGTGAGGTGCCTCTGGTAAGAAAAGGAAGAAATGCTTACCAACTACATTGTTTAGAATGCTTGAGAGGTTGGTCAGCCAAACAATCAATATCTTCAGCCATTTAAATCAATATTTTGACATTTACGCATAAAACTTGCTACAAGGTAAAGGTAACAACAAAGTAGCTGCGCGAGTTTATTAGTGATAGAATTAGAAATGATCTCACCCATCCACAGACACATCCTCAAAACTGCTGACTGATGGCTCCACGGTCAGCACCACCTTGTGGACCTCCCTCAGGTGACGAAAGTACACCCCCACATATCCAAAGGCCTTCTCACAGAACTCACAGCACAGAGACCGACGTGGTCGCACCTCCGTGTGGTGAAGCTTCATGTGGGTGCTAAGGCTTCCTCTGTGAGCATATGCTTTGCGACACAGGGGACAAATGTACGGACGACTGTTGGTGTGAGTATTCATGTGGCTCTGGAGGTGATGCTTGAACTGGAAACAGCGACTGCAGATGGAACAGCGGTAGAGTGGACGGCTTCCTATGAACACTTTAGGGTGGGCTCCACCTCTCAGGTGGAGAGTTACTGGGGCTGGTTGTGGAGGACAGTCCATGGGCTTGGCTGCGGTCGTGGTGGGGAGCTGATGACCAAGTATCAGTTCCTGTTCTTGGCCATCTGGTATAATGGTTGGCAAACTAACCAGTTGGGGAACTGTTTCCATAACCAACATAGGCTTGGGTCGAATGCTCCGGTATTTTTTAGAAATATCAACTTCCTTTTGTTTGGAGCCACAAACAACTGCTGGTGGTTTCTCTGGGACCCTTCTACGGAAGAAAGACAAAGACCTTTTTTTTCGGGCCTCAAAAGCCAGATATGTCCTCCATGGTCTTTCTCTTCCTTCCTCTCTTTTTGCCAGGTGGTTTCTGGAGAGTAGGAGGCATAGATGGTGTCTTTGCCTGGGACTGCTGAATGGAGTTTGGCACCTGGTTGTGACCTGAGGCTTGTATTGTCTTGAGGTTCTTCGATGTGGCATCTAAGGGGCTGGAGAGTTCTCCCTGTCCAGCGAGACCTTTCTTCTCAGGGGACAAATTGCTGAGCTTGGTCGTTGGGATCAGAGTGCCCTTCATTTTCGAGTAGGGCAGAATGGGGATCTTACCCTTAGGTGGGGAGGGGATAATCTGGACTGCTTTACTGAAGATGGCCTGGAGACAGGACAGTGATACTGCTCTGGGGCTGAGCTGGAGCTGGTTTAGACTGGCACAGCTGCACTGTGGTCTTACTTTCTTCTAGTGATTTGTCTGTGGAGCTTTTGGCAGCAGGAGAGGGGAACTGGATGCTCTGAAGAAGGCTGGTTGGAGCAGGTTGCTCAGAGCCATCTGGTGTTCGCTCCAACTGAGAACTTGAATAGACAACAGCATTGTCCGGTAGTAGAGCAGTGACAGAGATATCAGAGGAAGCTGGATCAATAAGAATTACCTGCTCTGAGGGCTCCTCTTTTGGCACTAGGGCTTCATTTGTGTGCTTAGTCTCTTGTAGCTTGCTCCTCAGTGCTAATGATGCTCCCTTCACCACTGACCTGGTGTGCTCCAACACAGAAACATTAGAAGATGCTCTCACATTGGCTGCTAGTGTTGGAGATTTGACCTTATTGGTGGTCCCCTTGCTCCTCATCGACTGGTATCTGGGAATAGGTAACTTGAGGTTCTTCTGGAGTGACTGGGTTTGCTGCTGTGATGTCTGGGAAGAGACTGAAGGGGGAAGGGCCACCAGGGAGAATGTGCCATCTTGACCTGCTATTTGCATCAGTGCATAGTTTTGGGTGGGTACAAGGATGGACTTGGGGCTGGAGGCTGTGGTAGCCTCAGGAAGGGCAGACGGAGGATGGCAGGACAGGGCTGCAGGGGAGGGGGAGGGCACCACAGCTGGGGCCTTGGGAGCAATGCTCCGGAACTGAAGGCTCTTCATTAGATGGGCCAAGCTTGCTTGTTACCAACTGAAACAAAAGAACAGAACATTTTCTATGAGTAACACAGCGTTACGGCAGCACATGATGGGCGGTGTTGATCTTCCTTCATCATACCTAAAAACAATCAATCATGTTTTGCTGCAACTTGATTGGCTGATGCAAGAGTTAAAGTTGAAAACTCCCCAACTTTCGACGGGCGCAGGGCTACTGGCGCGATGCATGCAACCCACAATTCAGTGCGGCAACGGATGACGTCACCCCATTCAAAGATTGTGGAGATGGACACAGACGACGCACGCAACGCTGCTGTGTGAATCCAGCGTGAGCCTGTACATTTTCCCTGAAAGCCAAACTTTTAATGTCAAACAGTACGGCATCATGCATGACAGCAGCGTATAATCTCTCTACATTAGCATGTTTAAGAGGAAGAACTGAAATGGCAACACACGATCGTGTTCTTGTCTGCAACTGCCAGGGTCGTTAAATATAAATGTGCCATCTCTAGACAAGTTCTCAGTTTGTTTGTTTTTTTTTTTTTTGTTTTTTTCCTCATCAAGGTCTTCTCACTCTGCAAGCCAAGCAAGACAGAGGTGAACAACGCACCGTCAAAAATACATGTATTTGCACAAGTGTGACAAGCTGTCCTATTATCCATGCATCTTTGGTCCTACACCGCACACTCACTCTCCCCCAGGCTAAGGACAGACTGCCCCCTTTGATATGTGCTCAGCATGAAGCCATGGTGCGTGCTGAGGATCTGTAGGGGGCTACTTGTGCCCCCCCCCCGACTTCCTAGAACAATCAGCCACTGGAGCGTGAAAGCTGCCCAACGGCAGAATCTTTACCAGATCAAGAGGGGCTCCCCTCTCATCCCCCCTTCCACTGACCATCACTGAAACCTGGCCAAAGGCAATGAGGATGCCCCTGAAAATATCATACCTTGTTCGCTAATAGCATTTCATGCTTTCCATGTGGGAATGAGGCTTTTCCATACTGCGTCTCGCCTTTCTGACTGTGTTGATATAAAATACTGCCGAACTCTAAGGGGAAACCGTAACCTCAAAGTGAGGTTTTAAACAAGTCTTTATTATCTCAATCTACCATACAGTTTCCTTCCATCAATCAAGAGCCACAGGTATGGTTAAATAAACAGGGGTCAAATTCCCTTCATTTATATCAATGCTGTATCTTTATATCAAACGGAGGGAGAGATTACAGTGGAAAGCTTCAAAGGGTCTAATTGTAAACAGACTCTGAGGTTTGAGTTTCACATTATGACCTGCCTTTAAAATGCAGCATTTGATACAGCCAAAGTTCAAACTCCACTCTGCAACACTAACAGGCATAAGGAGCAACAATCTGGGGGTGTTACAAAAGGCCAAATATTTACCCATGGAAAAAAAAAAAAATGATTCAAGGCATGGAGGTTTACGTATGCAAAAGATTGAGAGGAAAAGAAAAACCGTTCAGGCATACTGTTTAACAGCTGGAAGTGTTTCGGTGCAGAGAGATTATTTATACAGTACCCCTACCGCCTCACTACTCAATAAAACTGGAAATATTCCTCCTCTTAGTGGATAGTTGGTTCCAGTTTGACTGTGACTTTGGCTGAACATACGAGTGGAATAAAACCACGGAATGCAAGTTCCTGAAGGCGTTTCAAGCAACTATAGACAGAAGGATAATAGGTAGAGGCAATGGTTGAAAATTAATTATACAATGTTAAAGTATACAGTTGAATTATAATAACAATAATAATAATAATAATATAACAGAGGTGGAAACAAGCTGTGATGAACTGTTGAGGACACAACCATCACAGACGTCTCAACAGACACCAACTGAATCATCTGCTTTACTAAATTTGTCTCCAGCTGGAAAAAGAGGAAATGGTACTGAAGCATCATGGTCAGTTTAGGAAGATTCAGCTTTGAACTTGAATTAAATGAACGTTTTATGAACCTAATGAAGGCCGACTCTAGCTGCGTTTACTTCCAGATGAGAAGCAAAGCTGTGAAAGGCCACTCGACAGAAAACACACATCAGGCTTTTTTTTTGTTAGAATGGTTTAAAATGAATCAAAGAAGCAGCCTCATCAGCAGGGGATGGACACGAGCACGGCTGTAAAACACAAAAACAGTTTCTACCTGGAACAAAAAGTTGAGAGAAAAAAGCCATAAAACCTGTTGGAGGTCTTTTGTCATCCTTTTCAGTGTGCGCAGGCTGTGATTATTATTTCAGACAGTAATGACGATGTTTAAGTTTTAGAAGACACAGCTGATTGTCAACGTGATCAATACTGTCAATAAGAAACGCCTTGCTTCATGCATTTCCATCTGCTTTTATGCACATGAATTAATTTTTCTACTAAAATAAGGGGGGGAGGAATAAAAAACATTTTGAGCAAGTGTAAAATTGTTTAATGGAGTTTTTCTGAACTCTGTTGTTTCCTTGTGATGTCCAACATTTTGCTGGAAACAAACAGGAGATAAGGCAGGTAGTACATACCAACCAAGGTTTGGCCAAAGGTTGTGCTGCCATTTAGATCATTTTTGAAGGTGATCTGGCATACAAGAAGAATGCAAGGGGAAAAAAAGTAGCCTGTGGAAGCAAGTAAGAAAAAAAACCTGAAATATTCTCACTGTAATTACTTCATCCGGATATTTGAATTTGGACAAGGGGGCTCAAACGAGTGACCAACAAACCAACATCCCCTTCCTTAAATGACACCGTCAGAGCAGCTGGAACTACTTCTGAAAGCAGGTTTCTGTGTTGTTCTAGACCATTCAAAGCTTTTTCACAGCCGTGACAAAAGAACTACGTTCATTTACTCCAGAGTCTATTTGTCAGAGACTGGAAGAGATCTTCATATTCTTACTGGGGAGCACCAAGCAGGTCTACTTCTGCTGCAGCAGACGTGCACATTAAGATGAGAGTTCTGTGAGTTCTTTGAATATCCCGAGACCCTAAAGCCATGGCTTTAAAAGGACACTGGGCACTTTTTGAGCTTGATTATGAAAGTATGGCTTAAACAGTTATTCCTTCTTCTGTGTGAATCAGCGACAGTCTGGTTTACTAGTGTAGGCCTAGCAAGTATTAATATTTAAAACAGGGAAACTGGGCAGTCTTTCCATTATTCCCTCATATCCCTGTCCACTCTGTTCACACTCTGATTCGCACTGCAGGTTGCTCTTCTTGGTATGTGCCTCCATCGGCTTAATGAGCATTTTAACAACTCTTTCCCTTTCATGTTCAGCCACATGGGCCACGGAAGAGAAAAATGAAAGACATGAAAGGGAGGAGGATGAACAGACAAGAGTTGGCTCACTTGCTGATGTAACAGTAGCGGTCAACTTGCCCCATCATCATTCTTTTTACTCCTCAGGTGTTTTTCTGGGCTATTCAAGCAAAGAAAAAAAAGTGATGAAAAGCAAAAAAAATAAAATAAAAAATAAAAACCCCAGAGGCAGACCTGTAGCTCTCATTCTGTTTCTAATGATGTCAGCACAGCTGGGAGAACAGCTGAGACACTGTGGTCACAGATAAGAACCGAACAAAACAGAAAGAAGCTGAAGACCTTCAGTATTATTTTAATCAACATTTCACTCAACAATAAGACATGAGCTACAGGGTCTCTGGGTCACAGGCAACTGTCTTGGTTTATTACAGAATCTTCAGGGGCTTTAAAGGTACCCCAATACAGAAAAAGTAGCAAAAACTAGTAAAAATGCAAATTTAACTGAATTTGCAAGTTTAATTAATTTGACTTCATTGGATGCATTTTTTTCCTTTGCAGACAGTATACATCTCATGTTCCTAACTTCACTTGTTAATATTCATCCACTTCTGTGTTTTGGACCTGCACCACAAAAAAGTTGGTACAGAGGCAATTTAGTGCTAGTAAGAAAATTACTTGGTGCAAAAACCGGGTCCATGACAGGCTGAGACTCAGAGGAGCAAAGATGGCCAGAGGAAAAACAATGAAGAACTGTATATTAACCAATTAAATCAAGTTCAGCAAAGACAGTTTTGTTTTTTCTTTCTACTTTCCATTTTTTCCCTAACTTTGTCTATTTGGAGATGTAAAGAAATTCTACAGCTTGATGTCCCTCCCCCGGGTTAGGGTTGCCGAGGCCCCACCCTGGAGCCAGGCCTGGGGGAGGGGCTCGTTTGGGAGCGCCTGGTGGCCTTTACCCATGGGGCCCGGCTGGGCTCAGCCCAAACATGGGTTAACATGGGTTCGCCTCCGTGGGCCCACTACCTGTAGGGAGGGTCATAGGAGTCGGGTGCGATGTGTTTTGGCGGCAGCCAAAAGCGTGGGCCTTGGCGTTGCCGACCCCCGGCTGACTAAACTGGCTACTGGGACATGAACGTCACCTCTCTGGTGGGGAAGAGGCCTGAGCTTGTGCGTAAAGGTTAAGAGGTACCGGCTAGATATAGTCTGGGGTCTGGAACCAATCTTCTCCAGAGAGGCTGGACCTTATTCTACTCTGGAGTTACCCAGGGTGAGAGGCAACAGGCTGGTGTGGGCTTGCTTATAGCCCCCCAGCTTGGAGCCTGTACGTTGGGGTTTTCCCTAGTAGATGAGAGGGTAGCTTCCCTCTGACTGTCATCTGCGTTTATGCGTCGAATGACAGTTCAGAGTATCCAGCCTTCTTGGAGTCCTGAGACCATGGTTCTCAATCTGAAAAGGGTAGAATGCCTCCTCCAGGTTGGGCGTGAGGTTCTGCCTCAAGTGGAGGAGTTTAAGTATCTGGTCTTGTTCACGAGTGATGGGAGAAAGGAGCGGGAGATCGACAGACAGATTGGTGCAGGGTCTGCTGTGGTGGTGACTCTGTACTGGTCTGTTGTGGTCAAGAGAGAGCTGAGCCAAAAGGCAAGACTCTCTGTTTACTAGGGGTGCTCCGATCGATCGGTGACCTGATCGGATCGGCCGATATGCATATGATCGGGATCGGTCAGAATTGTCATTAAAGCCGATCAAAAGAGCCGATCAAAAACGCTCTATTCTCGTACGCATACACTGTGTATAGACCTTTTCGGGCCAGCCCCCCGGAAGTACCCCGTCTGCCATTGCTGGGTTGTGCTACAGAGCGACACTTTCACCAGCTCGCAGATTAACCAGTGTTTTTCTCTTTCTACAAATAGATATTTTTATAATGTCGAGTCGGTCGAGTAGGAATACATGTTCCGTCATAAACTGTGCCAACAATGGCGTGAAAATTCAACAATGGAAGAAGAAAGTATGTGAAATACACAAGCCTTTACTGCACGAAGACTGCCTTGTTTGCAGAACAAGAAGTTAGGAAGACGTGGGTGAAAATCAACAGAAAGGACTTTGTTCCAAATGAATACAGCCGGGTGAGTTTTCGTTAACATTCAATCTCGTACTATTCAGTCTCGCTGAGAGTCCCGGACGATTCTGGCTGAAAGAACAGCAGTATGAGGCTACTGTAGCCCTCGGTACTAGCACAAGCCTATAAATCAATGAATGAATGAATGAATTAGGAGAATGATAAATTAAATATAAAATTAACACATAGCCTAATTTACCGCTAGCGTTAACGTTCCAGTAGCATAATCTTTATGGCTTGTTGACGTTAGTTATAGCCAGCGTTGCAGCGTTCCACTGTTTTTAGTGTTTGATTATGGGAATAGATAATGCTATTTCCATAACCAATCATTAAAAACAGCGATAAACTACCTTCATCTGTAACTGGAGGCCACTGCCTAACATCATCAATCCAAGACATGTCTGCGTTATCAGTAACAGATGCTTCACGCTGCTGTGTTTGGGTTAGTTGGTGGAGCACCGCACACTCCAGTTATGGCGGGGCCACTAGGGGGCGCATGTCCACAATTTTTAAGTCGAAAAGGTCTAAGACAGCAAGAAACAAAGGGAAATAAATACAATCTGTGATCGGTATCGGATCGGCCGATATTGATTTCGGTGATCGGCCCCAAAAACCCTGATCGGAGCACCCCTACTGATTACTGGTCGATCTTTGTTCCAACACTCACCTATGGTCATGAACTGTGTGTGAGATTGTGGATATCAAGTGGCAGAAATGAGTTTTCTCAGCAGGGTGGCTGGACTCTCCCTTAGAGATAGGAGGAGAAGTTCAGTCATTCAGGAGAGTGGAGTTGCTACTCCTTCACATCAAGAGGAGCCAGTTGAGGCGGTTCATCTGGTTAGGATGTCTCCTGGACGCCTCCCTGAAGATGTGCTAGTCAGGCATGTCCAACTGGGAGAAGACCACGGGGCAGACCCAGGACACGCTGGAGAGATTATATCTCTCAGCTTGCCTGGTGGAAGCTGCCGGGGGGAGGGAGGTCTGGGCCTCTCTGCTGAAGCTGCTGCCCCCGCGACCCGACTCCAGACCAAGCGGGAGCTAATGGATGGATGGAAGAAATTCAACATTGGACTCTGATGTAGGCTGTTTCAAAGCTTTACAACTTGTTTTTCATCACCTGCCAACATAAATTCCTCACACAATTTGGCTTTAATTGTGTGAGGACACATTTAACGCCATTCACTGTGCCTTAAATAAAGCAGTGGGAGATACACTTAAGAAAATCAAAGCAAGCAAAAATCAGCTCGGCCCAAATTAGAATATTCCTCTTAAATACCTCTTAAATGAGGTGTAATTCTTCTACACTGCACTCCATGTTTTTAGAGGAAACTTGGTTTCATCAGAGTGCTGCTTCAGTGGCTGGAAACAGTGGTCCTCAACATCAAACCTTCATTTAAAATGTTCTCGATCCGAGAGGCCTCGTCTCGACTCAGAGAGGGAAATAACAACATGGCTTGGAAAGAATTATATGGAGCTGGGGTTGGTGTCACAGATGCTACTCAATCCTCTGCTCGATTCGAAATGCCAACCACCCCAATCCGCCTGGGGTCAGAGGTCAGAGCAAGAGTGATGCAAAAACCTGGTTTCTGGAGAGAATGTCAGAGACAGAGGGAGAAGGAAAAGGAAAGAGGGTGTTTTGTGAGAGGTGGTGGCGTGGGGTTCATCCACAGAGACGGATTATCAGGTGAAGCCAGAAGGGTGAGAGGTGAAGATCTGCTGTTTATGCTGGAAGCAGGTCAGGGTTGACCAGGAGGCCAGTGTGGGGATGGGCTAAATGCTAAAGAAGCCAACAACTACACATTCACACAACAACTTAAGTGTACACTCCCAGGCCTGAATCCGGCTCACAGGAAGACTTGGTCGAGCCAATATCGACGGGGCGATCAGCTAAAACAACCTCCTGATTGTTGGCCAGTAATGTAATTTAGTGAGGGATAAAAGCACCGCTCTGTAAAACGTCAAAACACTGTGAGCATCCCTGATGCATCCTGATTCCACCACTATTTAAACTGCATAGTCTGGCATTTTACTGGCAGCACATGCTGACAGTAGCCAGCACTCCAATTCAAGAAAACAAAAGCTATTGGTTAAAGGGGTATTGAAATCTTTGCGTTTTGGCTTTTTTGAAGTGGGGTTTTGTGAAATACTTAGGAGTTGGTGTCTTACCTGCATTAGAGAGCAGTCACAGCCCCCCCCAGTCTGGAGAATCAGGGAGGATCCTGGGCTACGGCTACAGCCACATCAATATATCTTCATTTCAAAAACATAGATCTTTAAAGATTACTCTCGGCATCAACACTACTCCATGTAAGCACAAATGTTGTGGACCACCACCAGAAGATGATAACACGGATGTGCCTCAACAACAATGTGAAGACGAGCTGCAATGCAATTAGTAACAATGTAGCTGCCCAGATGTGCAACAGTAAGCCATGACGAGTGATACATGCATGCCTAGTGAAGCACTGCTGGTCGAAACGCTGATGGGGACATAGATTGGTTTTGTCTTAAAATGGTATCTTAACATCAAAATAAACTGATATCAGTGTAGTCTAACAGCTACTCAAAATGAGGCCCATAGAGGAGCAAATTTGCACCATCTAAAACAACTCAAACCTCATAAATTTCAAGCTTGTTCCATGGCATGGTCAATTAGACACATCTACACTGCATCACTTTGCAGCAGACAGTTATTTACTTTGTTACCTCATATTCTTTACCACCGGACATCTGTGCTGAAACACGATCTGCAGTCGGTGCAACACGGTCCGTGTCACAAGGCAGACTATGTTCTGCAGGTCAAGTAACATCGGAAACTTCAAAACGGTGTTTGCTTGAATCACTATTGAAGCTTTTGAGGTCTGAGTTGTTTCAGATGGTTAAGGTTGGATCCTCGATGGTGCATCAGAACTGCTTCCTGTCTCCTCAGACTGAGAGGGTTGACACCACAGTCTGCTCCAGGTAAAAGACCAACTACTCCTTCTTGTTCTCGTGCTTTAGATTACCCCACCTGAAAAGTTGGCAAGTTTTTTTTTTTATATATACAAAGCCCGATCAGAAGCGTTTAGAGGAAGGCAGAGCAGAGAGTTGTGTAGGGCTTGTTATCATCCATGTAGGTGAGAGTAATGCTCATCTGGGGCTCACAGATAGAGCCCAGGGATGGAGGGGGGCTGGAATGAGCTGCATGTGTGTCTGTGTGTGTGCAAGGAAACACTAAAAGCCCAGCAGAGGCCAAGCCCCCCCCAGGTTTTAACCCAGATGAAAGGCCAGGATCTGGGCTAGATAAGAGAACAGATCATGGGGGTCGGGGCCAGTCAGTTGTGAGAAGCCATGTCCAGCGGCCATCCGTCAACCGGCCTCCTTTCCTCTCATATGCTCTCTCACACACACACAAACACATATACACAACATGTGGGATTAGTAAATTAGGGGAGACTGGTTCAGGAGATAAGAAATAGTGCCCTTTCCTATTTGGGACACATTTAAAAACAAAGAAAGAAACAGTGTGTGAACCCTACAGTCCAGGAGGAAATGATATCGGTCCATTTTTCTTTCCTCCCGAGTGAACGTTGTCTGTGCTCAACTGCTTCTTCCTGCATGCTTGCATGCTAACTGCTCATCTTTGCTCTCCAGCTTGTGATGTGTGTACATGTGTGTACATGTGTGTGCATGTGTGCGTGCGTGAAGGGAAGCCGGGCTTTGGAGCAAAAGCGGTCATGGGGAAAATGAAATCAGTGTTTGCAGAGGTCCCTGTTTCATCCCTGAGCCCTTCTGAGCGAGAGAGGTATGGAAGTAAATGCGCACACACGTGGACACACACACAGGTACAACTATCCTTATTAGGGCATTGCACCAACTTCCATTTATTGTGTCCAGCCAAACCTAACCCTAACCCTAAATGCTAATCTCAACTCCCAGTCCGGCCTCTCCAGGAACTGGGCTTTGGTCCCCACAAGCTCAGTAACTACACTAATGAAGGAAGAAAACAAATAGACATACACTAATGTCAAGCTGCTCCATTTTACCTTTTCAGCAGACACCGCAGTGAAAGATGCTGCAACACAGGACACTGGAGCACCAGATGGTGCTTTGTAAGTGTGCACACACACACATGCACACAGACACAACCGTATGTCGTCCACTGTCACCTGAGCAAATCAATGTTGGGGAGAAATCCATTCCAATTAGGATCTGGCTGCTCTCCTCTGCACGTGGATGTTGATTAATCAATACAGAAATCCCACAGCTAACCTGCTGCTCCGCACACAGAATGTGCAAAACTCAAGAGTCTGGACGTTCTGCTTTTACTCACTTACTCTGACAATTAACCAACTAAACGCACTTTACTTTGAATCTAAGCTACTGTTTCGGGATAAATATTCCCACATTGGGCAGAAAAGCCGACTTCAGGATTTTAAAATTGTTGAAGCTGGGAGAGAAAAGATGAGCTGTGCAGGCAGGATACACCCCCGACAACCTTGTGCTGGTCTCGACTCTCACTCATCCAGGTCATGGTAACTCTCATAACGGTTGAATCAAGGAAACTGGACTTTTGTTTTTTTTTCTTTGTCCTTGAAAATGTTTTGCTTTCTATCCAGAAGGCTTCGTGATGACAACCCCTCGTCCCTGATCTGGTGTCCAACAAGGCTGTCCGTCATCCTCAGGAAGCTGGGCTCACCAATGAACCAAATCACTCAGAGCTCACACAGTCACGTGCACATGCGACAGGTCTGCCACCTCGGATGTGAGACACACTGCAGCAGCACTGAGGTGACACCAGTGTGTCCGGGGGTGTAAAGGTGTGTGTTACGTTCCCCCACCAGCCACGCTGCTAGCACAGAGTTAGCCATCCAGACCTGGCTCAACACTAAACCTTTAGCTGACCTTTCCCTCTGCTCTGACATTTGGACTCTTGAGTAGGTCAAACAGCACTCAGCAATGGAAAAAAGAATGGAAAGGAATGAGAGAAGAAAAGGAAAAGAGGGGAATAATTAGAGCTATCAGGAGTCAGATTGAGCAGAGTTTAGGAAGTGGGTTTGGGTAGGGATGAGACAGAAAACCTGGCAACCAACATTTCCACTACTGGGGAAAAGAAAGGAAAAAAAAAAAAGCAGTAATTGTGAGTTGACTCACTGGTCATAGACAGCAACAGTTGTTGTACCGTCACAGTATGTGAGGAGAAGTGAGAAGAGAAAAAAACAAAACGGCACTTCCTCATTCAAGTCTGGAAAAAAGCTCAGTGACACACTTTGCTTCATGACTTCTGACACAAGTTGACGCTGGCTCATTCTGTCCAGTGACCAACAGGAACAAGGCAGGATGTGACTACACGTTGGTATGACAACAATGCACAAAAACACACTGGTAGATGTTGCATCAAAATGTAGAAACAAGAACAAACAATAAAAGTGTTTAATTACACAACAGGAAACAAAGAGTAGTTTGAAAGCAGCATATGTCCTCCTGTAAGCCCTCTTATGGAAAATTCCCCCCTCCTCTGGTCATTTATACTGACAGTTACAGCTGATAGCACTGGAGAGATAAAACTGAGATGACTTACTTCCAGTAGTTATATGAAGGTGGTGTCAGCACCGTAACAAGGTACCAAATGGGGCTGGTTTGACTGTGAAGCACACAGCTTCTAAGAGCTTTCTTCTCAACACCTGAGTGCCAAGTCTGTCACCAAATTATAACTACAAAGTCCTGGAAGGTGACAAGTGCTGTGTCCAAGAGCAAGACAGACATCAAGAGGACAAAAGGTCTTCAGAACATCTCCATCAACGTGAGATGCCAAGGCAGAACAACCCAACATTTGAGCTAGGGATGCATGATAACTGTTTTTAAAAACCGATACCGATAACTTTCAGCTCCTAAAGGCAGATACTGATAACCGGTGACACACACATATACCTAAGATCATTACATCAATACTATGAACAAAACCAAAAACAGTTTTGACTCTTTAAATGAATATAAATTTATTTTTTACAATGAAAAACTATTGGCAAGCCTCTCAAACATTATTGTAAAGCTATCAAACAAACCTATTTGATATCTCACATCAACTTAAATAAGGTTCATTACTGACTGATATAAAAAATAAAGGCTCCTTGAACTGATGGAAATACATGCATCAGAATTACAAACTGAAAAAATGCATTCCTCAATGACAATAAAAAATAATGCACAGTGCATAATGTACTGACACAAGTTAGACTTGTCTGTGTAGATAAACTGAAAAAGTGCACTCCATAGTAACAAAGAAATTACGTTTAAAGGATTTTGGCTTGTGGTTCCGTTCAAATTAATGCCTTTAATTAAAGTAAATGTGGTTCGGTAGTTTTTTTTTGGTTTTTTGGGGGGGAGGGGTTATCTCATGGAAGCTTTAGATGAGAGAGATGATGGAAAGGAGCAGAGAGGAGAGGGGAGGGGAGGGGAGACTTGGTGCTGGCTTGCTCACTTTAGCTCACGTTAGCGCGATTTCAAAACCCCATGGAAGCGACGGTTATGTTTCAGGTGGCTGATCGGGTTTGACGTATTAAAGCTTGCGCTATTTTTCCCTCCTTCGTTTGGAGCATATGTCACAAATAACCAGCGAACTATCTTCTTCTCAAACTTTAACGAAGTTCTATACCATCGCCGCTATGTTGTTGTTGTTTTTTTTTATCAGCGCACTGTTCCGCAATGCTGCATTCAAGGTGTAACGTAAATTCCTCCGTTCGCTTGTTTGCTCGTCGTTCTTTCAGCCTTTTCTATTTATTTTCTATTTTGTATGTGTAACGTGGGAAAATACTGGAAATATCAATTCAAGTCAGCAACTATCAAAATTATGACCAAAGTAACAAGTTGTTTTCTGGAATGAGGGGGTATTCTTGAATTTCCTTATTGAGCAATCGTTTTTCTGATTATGCCGACATCACTTGAACATAACATTCACTGCTGGTCATTCAAAGCTCTGAGGGAGCGAGGCACTGCCGTGTTGACAAAAATATATATGTTATCGGGGCTATTCGTCATGATATCGGACTTATCGGAATGATGTCATAATTTCCTGTGATTGGCCCGATAGTTATCGGGTCGATAATTATTGTGCACCCCTAATTTGTAGTGATCAGCTCAGTAAGGCTCCCTCCTCCTTCCTCAGACATGCATTCACATCAGATGTCATGTAACTCGTGATAGCATGACCTGGTTTACGTCCTAAGGCCTGCTCAGATACACAAACACTTCCACAGATGAAGACTGCCGTAATTTGTTGCATGAAGTGAGACAGTAAGAAAACCTTTCCACTCCCAGTCACACTTTAATGATCCCTCATTGCAATGGGAGGACTCTAATGGGGGCCCCTGGAAGGAAGGAAGGAAGGAAGGAAACTGTCTGCTTGCTAATTTTAGGCACTCCACGTCTCAGAAAAACTGGAAACGGCATAGGGGAGGCTTAGAGAGGCGGGAAAGTTCTCCGTCTTGCACTTTCTTGACTTTGTGCATCATGTCTTTCTAACTATCATTACACCTTTCATCCGGAATGAGTCTCATAGCTCTTTGATTCTTTGAATCATTTCTCCTTCTCTTCCTGTTCCCAGCCCTCTCTCTCCTTAGCTTTCTCTGTCTCCCTTATTCCATCTTGCTTTCATTCTCACCTCCCTTCCCATCTGACAGTACCTGGGTAAATAAACAGTGTTGTGTGGGATGCTAATTAGAGCAGGTTCAGGGACGTGACGAGCCCAGAGACGGATAAACAGTAAGGTGGGGAGGAGAAAAGATGAGGTGGAGGGGAGGAGGTGGAGGTAACGCACCCCGAGGGGCAACGCAGCACAGACACAAAAACGTCAAGTTAGCATTGAAGGACAGACAAGTGTGCTTTTGACTTCCAGCCCAGCTCATGGTGGCTTTGAAGTACAGAAAAGCAGAAAGGTGTTTTAGAGAAATGTGATGGAGTGAAGGATACTACCGGAGCAAAGAGCACATGAGGAGGAAGAGGGAATGCTGTCTGAACTTCCTTAATGATGGCTGCTCCCAGAGACGCGCTGCCAGATCAAACGGATATGCAGATGATCCCAACAGCGAGGTGACGCCTGGGCCTTCAAAAGCAGGTCACTGCACACTTGTTCCCTAGCTAACCTTTTTTCAATTTATTTAAACGTTATAGTAACAGCTTAGAGAGTGATATTACAAAAAAAGAGGTGAACACAAGTACACTTTCATGTCAATCAAAACTACCATTTTATCAGCTACAGGAAACAAACCTGAGATGGGTGCAATTTTAAGATGGCTTAAATGTTGCTCCAATGGACTTGAATTATTGGCTGATATATACTGTATCATGAGCCGAATATCATGTATCATATCGTATCGCAAGATTAGTGTATTGCTACAGCCCTAGTGATCACGCGTAGACTTTACAGCTAATTTAAGACATTTTACAAAAACATTACATGTACCACTGATCCCTTGCCAATTTGCGCTTTACGTTCCCCGGTTTTAGTTATTTGCAGATTTTTTAGAAATATATAATATAATAAAAAATCAAGAGAAAAATTGCAGAAAGTCCGCCACCCCACAGCAGACGAGAGGCCGCAGCTGCCAGCGAAACGTCAAACGACGACTCACAGCCTCCTGTAAGCAACACAAGAAACGCAGACAGCCCAGCACTCTAGAATCTGTGCTCTGATTGGCCGAGACGCATCACCCAAGCACCACAGGATGTTGTGCACGTTCTCTTACAGCGAAGAAATGTTGTGAGCCAGCCCAGCCCCTTTAAGAAGGTAGCCTTATGGGTAATGATGTGGCCTTATGGGTAATGGCGTTTGTGTGTTGTGGGACAGCAGAACAAAAATGGGGTTAGATGAAAAGTGGAGTGAACATCAACAGCAGCCCAGCGTGTATAGATTTACATTCTCTGTTAACCGACAGGAGCCCAACAATACAACCTGTGTGATGTTACAAGTTCCTGCAGTGCCAGAATAAAGTGCTCGTTCCATGCAGAGAAAACAGGACTTTTTCTTTTGTTATTGTTAGCGTATTAGCTGCTAATCACGAGCCAAAAATAGCACAATACCAGCGGTTTCTTTACTACAGTTCAGAGACCAGAGGCTGTGAAGGTAACAGAAAGACCACAGTTGAGCTTTTGTCTTGTTTCATTGCATTGCCTCGCTACTTTCCTGCGGTTTTTAAACATATTTTAAACACATTATTGAGGCTCGGGGGGCTCTGGCTCCAGTTTATGGATTTTGATTTTCACAGGGGGGCGCCGGTCCCCATTAATCGCGAAAAATAAGGGATCACTGTAGTACCTCAATTTACAGGGGCTCATACGTTGGACAATTCACTGAAGATTACTGGCCAGGTTTGGTCGCTTCTCTGGTGACTTCAAGATAAATTAAGCAGATCAAGGTTAAAATGAGGGACTGATTTGGCACGAGGCAGCTGTTTGGAGCTCCAACCAAGTCTGAGGAGATATTAATGCAACTGAAGGAGGCCAATCAATACACTGAAGAATAAAAACAGATGTTTACAAGACAGCTGATGCCATAGGTGTGGCCAAATCAACAGTTTTGCTCAGTCTTAAGAAGAAAGAAAGCTCTGGTGAGTTCAGACCACAACTACAACCACCACACAAACCAGCACCACAACTAAAGAGGCATTTACTTGGTAAAGAAACCTCCTCCACTGCATCAACAGGAGTCCAGGATGTTCTGGAGAAGGTAGTCACAGCACTGGTATAATCTCTAACCTACATGATTTTTAGTTCCTCAAACAAGCAGCAGCTGCAGGGAGGAAACTGTAAATCCATGGACTCCAGACCACAGATAACTTTCACACAAGCGTTAAAAATTATCCTATTCATAATTATATCACTGTGTCCAAATACTTCAGAGCCCCTGAAAATGAAGGTAGTTTTCTTTTAAATGGCCAATGAAAGTTCGTACACTCTTACTTGGTGGTGTATAAGGGTAAAATCATAAAGACTCCACTGTCCAAATTCATCTGGACCTGACTGTATTTACCTCAGTCATAATAATGATAATATTAACAATAAAGCTAATAATTAAAGAGCCTGCATCTGCTGAAAGTATCTGACAGTTGCGGTTTGTAAGACTGAGCAGCTCCACACTAATGCAGGAAGAAAACTGTGGGAACTCCAGTCTTCTACTGTCATTTCATTTCTGGCATGATGTTTTCAGTTCCTGCAAGGATGAAGACCTAACTGACCCTAACAGAGCGAGATCAGATTCAAAAAGCTCCCAACAGCCACATATCTGATTATTTGATACAGAGTTCTGAAAATAACACAAACAGTTCTGAAAAAGGTATTAAATTAAATTGATGGTCCAAAATCTGCCACTTAGATGCACTCTTCTGGTAAAATCTTGTCACTTTAGGGGAAACTTGACTTGATCTCGTCCTAAAACATGAGGGAAGGAGTCTCTCTGAGTTCGTAAATCATCAGCTGATCACTTTCTGTGTTGACAGGAACATAAATGATTTGGCATTTTTCACTGGGGGGAGGGGGGGGGGGTTCTGTCCTGTGGAAGACTGTGGGTAAACAGTCATTTGTAATCATTTTTAACTCTAATTATGATGGCAGCCCTTCTGACAGCCAGAGGTGACATTAGTGTTACCTTTGAATTTCACTAAAAGATAAAAGCATAAATGCTCCATCACCTTCTGTCCAAATAAAGTCTCAGGACGACGTCACCGGGTCTACAGTCCATGAATCAAACATCTGCTGAGGTGTTTGTTGGGTGATTAAAGCGAGTGAATGGTGTGTGGCAGGATCAAAGATGATCCCTGATGCTGCTGTCAAATCAAGCAGACGTGGGTAACGTCGAGCCTAACGGGGAGAAGAGACGCGCTGGCTCCGGTACACGGAGCGCTGCTACTACCTGAACACAGACAACTGGATCAGAACATTTCAAAGACCATCTTTCATGTTGCTCAGAGATTCATCGTGATTAAAAGACTTTTCAGTTTACCGGCATAAACTTTTAATCTCATGCCAAGTGTGACACCAACAGTGAGTGATAAGATAGGAGAAGATTCGGTGGACCACCACATATCCCAGACTGGGGGGGGGGTTAGCTATTTTTATAATGAGGTCAGTGAGAGCTGTGGGATTGTATCCTCCTGGGAAACACAGAAACAGCAGAGCTGCAGCAGTGAAGCTCTCCTGCTGGGGGGCGCTGCCTCCGTTCACTGTCTTTGACACTAAAATGAGGGCTGATGTTTAATTAGAAAACAGGACTCTTTTTTCCTCTCTAATGTCTCACACGGTTTAACTGTACATCACCTTCTGATTTCTGTGGCTGCCACAACACTCACAGTGTTACTGTAGTATCTATTGGTTCGCCTTAATGTACAAGTGTTGCATTATAATACTGAAAGGGTTTTTTTTTTTACTGCATTTTTCTGCTCTTTTCTGCTGCATGCTGGTGAGACGCTGCAGCTCCTCTGCATGAGACCAACAAAGTTTCTTCTCTCAGAACAACTGACACTCAAGGTGTTTACCAAATGGATGAGTCCGTGCTCCTCAGCTGCTCCCCGCTCCTCCTCTGGCTGGGTGGCGCCCCCTCACCACACTCCCCCTGGGATGACATGAAACATGAACACTTTCACCGAAATGATACATTACAGGGAAAAAAAAAGGGTAAAACAATGGTCACAAAGGCAATAAAACCGATATGATGTGCAAACAGAGCTGAGCCTGAAAGGCCTCAAAAACAAACTAAATCACAGAAAACCCACATGAATAACCAGCTAAAACTGATCTGAACCAACAAGAAGTAATGCAGTTTCTGACAGAGGGGTCACATCAAAAAAAAGATTTTAAAAGACATCAAACATTAAGCTGTAATATTACAGCAGGGGTTTTCGTCTCAGATGCTTCCTGGACTCAACACACCTGGTTCTAATGGACGGATCACCATCAGCTGGTCATCCGGGTCTGCACAGGTCTGTTCAGGACCCATTCATGTGAATCAGGTGTGCTGAAGCAGGGAAACACCTGAGACATGGAGGACAGCAGTCCTCCAGGACCAGGGTCCAACACCCCCGTACGATGAGGATCAAGTCGTATTTTAGTAATTATAAGAATAATCATAATTTGCAAAAAAAAAAACAGTAAATAAATTAGTCCATCAGTAGAGGCATCAGCACCTAGAAAAGAAAATATGTGAATATTTATGTATAAATATAAACATGAAATGTTTAGAAAGTTTCAAGTGTTTGTTTCAGTTTTAGAGATAATGCTTCTACTAGCAGCCTACCACTGTAACCCTTAGGTCGCAGTGCATTATGGGTAGAAGTGACATAAGCTAGGTTGAGGAGGCCGGCCTCTGGATTCAGATATAAATGGGCTCAGGGCGGCTTTCAGTTTAAACCAGAGCACAGAGCAAGTACAGGAAACAACAATCAAGATATTATTGACCACCAAGAGAAAGATCTGCGGTGGGAAGGTGGAAGAGGGACAAAATTCTGCCTCTAAACTCTTATGGAGGAGCTCCACCTTTCAATTATTACTTATTTAACACTTCTGATGGCTGCTTTGGTGCCTCATACATGAGCACCAAAAACGTGCTCATAAAATGATGAGTATAGATCCATTTCATCCATTTCTGGAAGCACTGATTGGGTGAGAGGATCTTTCTCATGATTTGTGATAGGTGCAGTGATGCTGATCGTACAGCAGCGATGTGGTCGGCAACACGAGCACAGCTCTGCATGGCTTGTTTCACAAGCGTGCGCACACATGCACTGAACAAATTCTCTCCTGCAGCCTCCTGCTCTCTCTAAACGCCTGTCGCTTTGGACCTCCATTAAACTGAGTGAGCGCTCGTTTAGCCAACAGTGGGCTGGCAGTTGGGGACACGGGCTGCCCGTTCAGTCACATTCAGCCGTGCTAAATAAATAAGGAGCGCTCTTCTGTGTAAATTATTCATTTAACACGCCTTATCCTCTTCCAACAACCTTGTTAGAGCAACTCAGGAGTGGAGAGGGGAGAACGTGCAGGGCGGGGGGGGGGCGCCCAGACACCGCGGCTCATGTGCGACTCAGCAGAACCTGTGGTGCATCCCTAAGCTCTTCGGGCGTTCAGTTGCAGGGGGGCTAATTCACCCTGACACCTCCTTTGTTTCAGGCGGAAAAGACCTGCATACACACAGCTAAAGATCTGCCCACGTGCACACACCGACGAGCAAAAACTTGAAGAGAAAAAGAGCACAGGAAAGGAATTTTTAGTGCATATTCATAGAATAATCATTCTAGTTGTCTGGCTAAATTATTGAAACACGGGAGTCCAAGCTGCGCGACGCTGGGATGCGAGGGTTGTTTTTTCGTGCTCCCTGAGCTCGAATCAGACAACACAGCGAGTCATCCGCCTGAAACAAGCTGATATTAACGAGCCAGGATGGGGACGGAGGAGAAAATGCTTATCTACAGCAAAACCCCTCCGTGGATATTTACCCCCAGGTCAAACGCATGACAGTGCACAGCACCTTCTGTCAGAGCACATTCATGGCACGGCTAAAAAAATATATTTACTTTGCTGAATTAGGGTGTACAGTAATGCAGCAATACTAGCACACTGAGACTAAACTGCCCTTAAAGAAAGCTTAATTCTTAATCCCTAAATATGCCAATAATGCTTAAGAAATAAGCTTCAAAGTACAGGTATAGAGGAATTAAAAGTAAGATCCTGAATACTTAAAGTTTGAGGTAACAGAGTACCTTGCACCCCGACCTCTACCCATGTCCTGAAGGGAGTTCAAAGAAGAAAGGCTTAGTTTTAAAAGAGACCTCAGACTGCCATGTCTCCGTTAGCACACATTAGAGCCCAGGGCGAGCATCAGCGGTGGATTTACAGATCCAGGATCAGGCAGGCTCTCGGACTCCCGTGTTCAGCAGCTGAGCGGGAGGTTGTTATGTCAACTCTGACAGTGCTCATTACCAGCCTCCACTGTCTGAATTGAAGTTAACAGGCTTTGGCCCGGGCCGAGGCCAGCGAGGCTCAACTGTTACAGCGGGATCAGTGCGTGGACGTGAGCGCGCATGTTCCGACAGATCACCACGATACAATCTTTTATTTCTAAATCACAGCCCGAAGCGGCTGAACGCTAGAGCCACAGATACACAAAGCACAAAGGCGTCTGCTGCTTATTTTCATTTGCACTCCCAAACGCCTCCATGCGAGTCCTGCAGCCAAAAGCTTCTGCTCGAGTCCACACATATACTGCTTTTTATCACTGAGAAACTGGAGAGTTTGGACAAAGCAGCATCTGGGAAAACAAAAAACAAGTCACTTCGCAGACATATGAATTTAGATGATCGTTTAAAGGAGGAAGCATGCAGATTAGGGCTGTAGCGATACACTAATCTCGCGATATGATACGATACACGATACTCGGCTCACGATACGATATATATATATATATGTATAGATATTCGTCTTAAGATACATTTACATTATTTTCTGAAAGAAGTAGTGACTTTGGTGACATCTTGTGAATGTTCCAATGACTGTTTGAATTAACTGAACTGAAAGGTAGGTGACCGCAGACAGTGTCGCAGAGGGGAGAGAAAGGAGGCCTCTGATTGGTCAATTCTACATCCTCGTCATCGAAGAAATGAGGAAGTACCCACATCTGTATGATTCTTGTTCCCCACACTACAAAGACAGCACATATTGATTGCAATGAATGTGGGTCTGGATACGGCCAAGACGGTGAGGAAGTGAAAAAAACGCAAGAGATAAGTTTAGTAAGTTTAGCTAGTTCGTGATTGTTGCTCTCCATTGTGGCATGGAATAACATAGCGGAGACTAGGGCTGAACGATTTTGGAAAATAATCTAACTGCGATTTTTTTCCTCAAAATTGCGATTGCGATTTAATATGCGATTATTTTTAAGGTCCTCTTCTCATGTATTTTTCAAACACTGTCATAATAAACAATATCAGATTTATTTAAAGTGCAGATTACAACAATAAAGCAAACAAATCTGTGGCTTTACCTCTTCAACATCTAACTTTTCACGTTTCATGAAACATGTGTAACATTTATGTAAACGTGTGGACTGCACTTCTTAAACACTGTCTGAGATTGACAGGACAGTGTATAAATAAATAAATAAAATGTACAGATATAAAAAAAATAAAGCTTACTGATCTCCAGTCAGTAACATCACACAGGAAAATAAAGAGAAACAAATATCTGCTCTAACCAATTGGACATTTTCAAAAAAAAACTTTTTGAACACTAATAGAAATATTATATTTACTCAGTAACAGCAGCACACAACATACTGAAGTGCAAAATGAGTATGGCACTGTTAGCCAGAAAGATTCTTCTGTATAGATCTCAGTAGCTCACAGATTTTTTTGCAAGGAAAAGGGGGTGGGGGGGGTGGAGAGGAGCTCGAGTTGTCTCGCGCGGCGGGCGGGGTGTTTGTGGCTGTGCACTGTGCTCGACAGAGAGAGAGAGAAGCGCGGTTCGCGAGGCGGACAGCAGTGATGGCTTCAAACCCAGCGGTTTGAGTTCGCGTGAGTCTCTAAATCACCAGAAAAAGTCACTAGATTTGTTAGCTAGTCGCTTTTTACAAATTAAGTCGGTAGGGAGGTCTGGAAAGTCGCTAAATTGACAACACTGCTTGCCCTGTCTGCTCTGCTCAGCTCAGCTGGGCTCACTCGCAAGTCACGTGACGTCGCCAAATCACGTGACAAGTAATATCGCGGCCTTTGTGGTTAGAAAATCTCGTTTTATGATATCGCGAGATTATCGCAAATGCAATTAATCGTTCAGCCCTAGCGGAGACCGCACTAACTGCAGCATACCGGCGACAAGATAACTGCGACACATTGCCGCAGAGTATACACAGCCCTTAAAGCCGGCGTTTTCCACCACTGAATACGGTCTCAAATCCTGACAAATACAGCTTGGCTCGCTCTCAGTTAGCATTACCTTGTCCGAGTGGTGACGTTTCAGGTGGGCTCGCAGGTCGGTGGTATTTACTTCACGTTTGTGTTACACAGCTTGCAAACCGCCATACTTTTGTCTAAATCTTCGCTTACCTTTTTCTTTTTAAACCCGAACTGCTCCCACACATCTGCTTTTAAGCATGCAGGCGCTGGATTTATACTTGCCGCCATTCTCCTGACTGGCTCAGCTCAGCTCTACCTGGAAGAGAAGCTGGCTTCCGGATAACTTGTTAGAAATGCTCTACAGCGACACTAGTGGCTGGCGGACTTAATAGCTCTTTCTGCACTTTACAGGAAGAGCACCCATGCGGGACATGGGGTTTTGAAGGGAGCTTAGAATATCGATACCTGCGACGGAAAAATCGATACTATCTGGGGAAATAAAATATTGATATATATCGCAGAATCGATAAAATCGATTAAGAGGCTTCTTACAGACTGTAGATGTGCCAACCTCCACAGCTAAGACTGAAAAAGGCACTAAAATGTGCACATTAAGATAGTATCTGGACAGGACAGTCAACCTGATTAGTTTATGGAGGTGCGAGCTGTAATCTAATGTCACTGGCATTCAGGAGGGAAGAAAAGCAACAATGAACACAGCAGTTTCTAGATGTTCAGGACAGAAAGAAATGGTCCCAGCTGTGGCGCATGGCAGCGACCAGGTGTCCACACCGGCCGTGTCCGTGTCTCTCCTCTCAGGCTGGTCAGTGATTACAGTTGATTAAGGCTTTCCACTTCTAAAAGGCCTGACATTTATCCAGGACCCGACGCACCACCAGGTTTAAAGGGCAGGTAGAGCTCCGTGTGTCAGTCTGCATGAGGCTCTGAATGTTTGCTTTGGTGTATGAATGAATATCAATCCAGACCTTGAGGACATGTTGAGGACAACCTGAATGCAGATGCACAGTGCAGCTGCTTCTTTTCCACCACTTTTACCTGAGCCTGTAAAAGTGTGCAGTGTTGTTGTTAACGTTCAGATTGAGTGCAGCTTATAAGCCGGGGCTCAAGCAGTACTTAAAAGCTTTGGTGGTTTTGTAACTGGCACTCCAAAAGCCATTACTGAAAATATTTAAAAGTCCCGTTTCCATGTTAGTGTTTCACTCAACGACTGGACTCGTCTGAAGTTTCATAGAACTATTCCCAGGTTGAAACCTGGGAAAAGCCAACTTCCAAACATTACCTTTATAAACAAGGTGTTTTTTCTATATTCTTTTAATCTCTGAGCAGCATGTGAAGGACAAAAGTGTGAGGTGTCCCACAGCTGCAGCACTGCAGCCTAAATTAGCCTGGACCACATGAAAAGCTGCCGTCTCTATTCCAGGCCAGGCTGAGAAAATTACAGCCCTGCCCGCTCTACTCTAGCATTAAACCTCAATTAGTGCACAAGTACACTGATGATGTCATCACCGAGGGACCTGAGAGCCTTGGAAATATGGGGAGCTTTTCTGCACAGCAACAGACAGTCAGAACGTCACCTCTTTGGTGAGAAAGAGGTGGATGCTCATGCAACACAGTCTGAAAAACAAAAGCACACAAGCTTGTGGCCTGGATTGGTTAAATTCACCAGGAATTTTAATCCCAAGTCATGCCGGGAGTTTTTCCCAAGAGATGAGAGGTCAGTGAGGTAGGACAAGAAAAACTGGGGCTGTGACCCTTATCGACCTGGCAGGAGACCCAGGAGGGGGAGGATGAGAGGAGGAGTGTTTGTGCTGCCCTAATCTAACCTCAGCAGCCAGCTATATTACACATTAGAACAGGGAGGACACGTTTGGAGCAACGCTCCAAAAGATGAGAAATACTTTGAGTATAACTCTATTTTCATGAAAGCACTTTGTTTTACTTACTCGTATTACTGTCTGGGAAAATGTAGAAGTCCTTCAGTAATTGGTCCAGATACACCCTGCGACAGTCAAAACCAAGCAGGGTGTTGGATTTATTATTTACAGCTTCAGTAAACATCGGTGCAAAAGCATCCTGTGAGCAGAAGGGAGACTGTACAAGCAGTCTACTCAACTCAAGGCGGAAAAAAAGAAAGAAAGGAAGGAAACGTTTGCTTCGGACTCCAAGTCCCATCATGCAGCGCTGCCTACCTGCGAGACTACGTGGAGCTTACTGGAATAATTCTTCTGAAAAACCATAAGACCATGAGACCTCTGGCTCTGATTAACCCTGACGCTTAACATGTGGAGAAAACTTGTGGACTTCAACACATCATATGACCTTTTTTTCCCAAATGCAGACACAATTTCCTGACTTAATGAAAAGTCTGACATGCTCCAGAGACTAAAGAGTACTAAAGCCTCTGTTTCAACCATGTTTTCAAAGCTCTGTTCATAACTGCTGGTTGTAGGGGGTGGGGTCAGCCACTTGACCCAGCTCCACCCCCTCCTCACCAGGATGTGCCTGTTTTCTGATGATCGGAGCTACAGCAAAAGCAGCTCGGTGTGAAGCTGAGTGGAGATGAGTCAGGGAAGCCATTTAATTCTGCACCGATCTGGCTCTGTGATGTCACAGTATCCTGCACTTTGAATGGCTCACTGAATGAGGTGTTTACAGCCACAAGATGCTTAACAAACTGTGATTGTGCCATGTTGGGATTTTTGGAAAACTCTGACCAATCAATGTACTGATCGTCTTTACATTTATTGGCTGCCTAATACATCCATCAAATATCAATGCACCCCCCCCCCCCAACATACTGATCGGTTATGGGTATTGTAGGCCTATTCACCCAGTCAGTGAGAAAATAAAAGATAATGACGAAAATTATTGTCTATCGAGTGACATGACGAACATATTCCAGCATGTTTCGCTAAACTACCAACTCTGTCAACTAGGCAACAGTAATATGTGTGACACTGTTAGCTAGGCTGTTGTTATCCTTGACGGAGAAGACGCCATGGCTTGAAGTTAGCCAGCCACTCTGACGCTACTTGTTGGCAAATTGACGCAAGTGCTCGCGAATGCTCGTGCGCTTTCATGTAGTGGTGAATCGTGTGAAGGCGTGGTTTCGAGGGGTGGGCTGAAGAGGAGAAGGCGGAGCCTTTGGGAGGAGGGAGGGAGTGTATATTTTCAAAATCTCACTTGAGTTGGATTGCTGGAACTGTTTTTTCAAACATCTCCCACCCTACCTTTAACGACCAGTGGAGCTTTGTGCAGTTTTTATCAAAACAACCAGAGACTACGTAAAGAAGTGACTGAACTGAGATCTCAGCTGTGATGGACAATATTTGCAATACAAGTTTCCCAACAAAAATGGACAAAACACGGTCTGGATGCTTTTGTGGTTTAAGGTCCTCTCTTGGCCTGCAGGGTCATCGTTCCTTTATGTTGTACAAAGAGAGCAGCTGCTTGAACACAGCCCAGCATGGGAACGCTTGCAGGCACCACCTTGTACCTTTTCTTCTGTGCAACAGAGGGCCGTTCCTCACACTGAGTGAATAATGCATTGCAGCTCCAAGCAACTTCTCAGCAGTTGTTCAAGAAAGCTGCAGGTCGTGTGCATCTCTACCTGAAGAGACGGCGCGCTCTCACATCTTCAAAGAGAAGTCAATCCAGACATTGATATTTAGTACCACCCAGTGGGTTTACAAAACTGTTGCTCATTTCTCACAGGTGCAGAGGAAAGGAGATGGGGCCCAGATTTCTCAGAAAGTGGAACAGATTTTTTTTTTTAAGAGCCAAGATCCGACAAAAAAAACTTGAGCACGGGTGTGTTGGGGAGGTGCAGATCAAAAGGCTGCGAGTTCCTGGCGAGCGGACCCAATCAGCCAAGAGGGCCAAGGAGAGGAGGAGAGACAGGCACTTCCCTTTTAAATTGATCCCACTGAGACCCTCAAGGTTCCCCCGGCAGGACTTGCAGAAAAGCAATGAAAACCTAGCCCTGTGGATCCGACGACGAACTGGGAGGGGAGAAGATGAAGAAGAAAGATGTTTTTTTTTTTTTTTTTTTTTTTTTGGAGGGGGGGCAAAAAGAACAGAAAGGAACAGTGGAGGGAGATCAAGGGGAAAACGAGAAAGGTGGGCTCATTCTCTGAGGGTGCATCCAGATACTGGTGTGTGCCAGCAGAGATTCAGAGCAGGGAGCTGCTATCAGCTATCAAACCCACGTTACACATCTAATGATGTGTTCAGCCAATCAGCCACGGGTGGATCTGTGCTCTGCACAGGTCCTGGCGGCTGAAACGTTGGATCGTTTGGAGCTGGCTCGAGATCAGACTCTGGACGACGTTGCCGTCATTATCCACATCATGCTGGGGCCTTAAAGGAACAAATGCTATCAAAGCAACCCAGAGACAACACAGCCTGCCAGACGACCACAGACCTGCCCAGTCGCCAGCACAAATGCACACAGTACGCTGGTGCCTGTGTGCCCCCACCATGGATTCACTTTATACAGTATGAAGCAATAATCAAAGGAGCATTCAGAAAGAAATGTACGCTACTGAACTGTTAACTCTCCTGAATATCTACAATTTTGGTCTTTTCTTTTCAGGCGTCATACTGTAGGAAGAGAAGTTACAGATTCTACAATGTTCTGCTTACTTTTCAGAGCAGGACTGAGTCATTTACATTCACTAAAACCTTGAATGAACTTCTATTGAAACCAAGCTCTGATGACAAAATATAGATTCAATTTAGTTCATGTGCAGAGTTAAAAAAAAAAAGGAAAGGATCTGTAGCAAATGCAGAAGACAGAAGTGGGGGGGATGGTGTTTCACCAGAGTCTGCTTCTCATCACAACTCCATCAGCTCCATCAGAATAACAAATGAATGTTTTAATGCTATCTATCAGCAGTGCACACATACCGAGCTTCAGCTGTAGTTCCAGCTGTATTCAGACGACGGCTAGTTTCAAGAGATCCTGGACCCCCGATCAGAGGGAAACCGCCTGTGTGCGTTTTGTATCTGCAGCCATGTGTGATGGAAGGATTCCTGGTAACTGCAAATGTGGGCAAAAACGGTCAGTCGTTTCTGGAAGGAATTCACCGTGTTAGATCTGGCCCGACTCAGGAAAACTGTGCTGGTCCAACACCCGCACAGGAAGGAGAGAAAGCAAGGCATGAAGGGGGAGAGAACTGATGATTTTGTGAAGCTGCAGGAACTGTTGGACATAGCTAGACATAGTCTGTCTCTGCAGTAGGGATGTAACAATATGGAAAATTTGATATCTCGATTATAGTGACCAAATTATCACGGTTTGCGATATTATCGCGATAGTCTTAATTGCTGTACAAATGTCTAAAAAAAACACATACATTTTAATAATTTCACAAAATCTTGTGATTTTCTTGTCATATTGAAACATCAGAAGCCAAAATCTTATCAAAATGAAACTTTCACATTAAACGGAGAAACAACTGCAACAGAAAGAGGTCTTATTTTAAATGAAAAAAATAAGTAACAGGAACAAAGCTTATTTGTCTGGTGCAAATTTAAATAAACATATTTTGACCATAGTAGGTCAAAATATGCAAACAATTATCAGGAACAAAATTATAGTGCAAGTTCAAATAAAATAACTTTGGACTTTAAGCTGAACTTTAAATAAGTATAAATGTGCAAATCAAGAAACATTTGTAAAGGAGCCAAAAATGTTGTTATGAATTGTAGTTCACTCTGTGTGTCTGTGGGTGTCGCTGTGTTGTTACCTGAGGGTCAGGTATAAAGGTAGCTGTCTGTTATTGGTTAGGTGTTTGACCCGGAAGGGCAAAAGGTTTTTGACCGCTGTGGCGCTAACTGCCGGCGTTACGGTTGTCGGATCAGTTATTGGAATAAATTAATATTTTACCTGCATCAGAAGAACATCGTTCCGGTCCTTTTTCGACCAACACGCAATGGTAACGTTTACGAAATGTGAGTTAGCGAAGCGCGTCAACCAGGTTACTCTTGGTCAAAAAAAACTCAGTAGCTTGAAGGCTTAGCTTCTTCAAGTTGCTTGTACAAATCACAATAAAATGTAAACAAGTGCTCTGTAGACAGGATAATTGTCCTCCACCAGTTGTCCCTCTGCATTCTTAAGAAAAAAAAAAAAAAAAATAAGAATAATAAATATGCCCAGACATCGGATTTCGTCATTTTAGTGGATTGGTAAATATTTTGCGTGCTATCGCCAGTTTCCGCCATGCTTACGTTACGATGCCGATGTTACAAGCTACATATTCACGTGAGACACAGTCACGAGTTGCTCGCAGACTTGAATGAGGCTGATATTACATATCCTGGTAATCGACCACGATAATGAGATGAAGTCAAACTTAAATGGTAATTGTTATCGCGTAAAATTTAACCGCGCTTTACCGTAATACCGACAACCGTTCCATCCCTAGAGCACTCTGAACCTTAGATGCACATGAACCTGTCCAGTCCAGTCCGGGCTTGCTGGGCCCATTAGCGGGAGATAAAGGTGGAGGCAGATGGGAAATGAAAACATTTCTCCACCAACACCTCTAAACCTCAGACGCTGTGAGAAAAGTCATTTAAAAAAGGTGTTTCTTTTGCACCGAGGCCCTTGGTCTAAAGGGAGAGTCGCCATCATGTTGTTGCAGCATCATGACCTGTAGAACTGCTGATAATCCACAGCTGCACTCCTTCCACGTAGCAACTCCCCTGCTACAGACAGCCTGCTCTGAGCATGAAGGACTTCCCCCATTAGAAGTAAGCAGCTCTCCACTGATATAAAGTAGCCCTGAGCCCGACACACCCCTTTAACTTGTGCAACAGTTGCACCAGGCAGTCTCCCTAAGATAAATGCCCTGAAATCATGTCACCGTTCAGCAGCAAGATTTTGACATTTCATTCAGCTGACTCCCCAGACAGAGCCATTTATTTAATTAGCTGAATAAAAATTGGCAGGAGAAGCAAATTCAAAGTTACGTGACTGGGGCTCAGTTGCCACAGGTAACCTTTTTGGAGGGACTCGGCGTAGCAAACTGATTGCTGGGAGCGCAGACTCATCATGAGTGGTAATTTTCAGAAGCAGCGCACAGTGGAGCAGGAGGGAAAAAGAGGCTCTATTTATAACGGAGGGAAACAGGAGAGGGGGATTAGTTTGTCATTAGAATAAAGAGTGCAGAAGAAAAATCAATTTCAGGGTTTAAAAAGCTGACAAACACAGTTCACTTATTCTTTCTCTCTTTTCCCCTCTGCTTCTGGCTGTTTTACTCCCTTCCCTCTCTGCTACTGGCTCAGCGTCTTACAGACCACACCAGGTCTCTCAACGTACACAAGGGAGGGGCAACGGAGGGATTTCAACCTTCCAGTCAACTCTTTCACTCACACACACACACTCCCTACAGTTGATTATGATAGTGATGTCAGTTTTACTCCCAAAGTAGTAGACTATGGTTTTTAAAACTGTATCCAGATTGATTTTTTTTTTTTTTTTACAGACCAAGTTCACTGAAGAAGCTTCCAGAGACGCCGTGGCAGATAACCCTAACAAGGCCAGATTTATCACGACACCACATCTCTTTGACATGAGCTGCACTGTTTCCAAATGATGGAGCTCAATAATGAAGATGAAACGATGCTTAATGTTCTCTAATTTAAAGTTAGAAATCACAAAATGACACCACTCCTTTCTCAACAAACCACATTACTTTTTTGTTTGTTTGTTTTTAAAGCACAGCTCTGGTGCCAAGACAATTTCAAATGGGCCAGAGAAATCCAGACTGCATTTAATCAAGCTAAGAGGAAACAAAAGGATAATAAATGAAGGACCATAACTGCAGACAGCCTAACTTTTAATCTACATTCAGATACTCTTTCAGTAAAGTTGAACACCCTCTTCTGTGTGTTACATCAGTCTTATTAGTTAAAACAAATCAGCGTTACCAACGTTGATCCAGAATCATTCTGCTGTTGCTTTATACGCCCCTAAACACAACTACCAGTCCTCTTTGTACATTATATTACATGATAATCACTGTAAAAGACTTGATAAAAGCGGAAATGCAGGTAAAAAAGGCAATGATCACCTATGAGGTTCCCGTGACATCCCATTACTGGAAGATGTCACTCCAAAAATCCCATAGGTGCTCAGTTGTGTCACAGCATATGAGTCACATTATTTCCAAGCTCAATGAAGCAATTAGTGAGTGCTGTGCAGGCTGCAACAACCCTCTGCTGCAAATGTGCTCCTTCTCAGTAATTGCCTATTAAAGTGCGTGATATTATCATCATCATCATCATCATCATCGGCAGACCACCTGCTCTAACTCCAGGTGTGCAGAATGGAAATGCCCCTCTGTCAGATCAGGAAGGAACTTGGGGCTGTTCAGCCGGTGGAGAGGTGAACTCACCTGTTCATCCGAGCATCCCCCTCACCCCCTGACCTGCGCCATCATGTGCCCCGCACTTATATCTTTGGGGCAGGAACCGCACAGGAAGTGGCGTAGCTCGACATAAACAGGAATTTGTGCAGCATGTGGTGAGAACAAAGCAAAGAAAAGTAAACTTTTCCACCAACATTAAAGCTGAGGCAGCCCTAGCAGGGCCGAGGCAACTCTCAACAGGAGCGAAACTGGCTGTAGGAGGCAGCACTGAGGGATTTACCATTCTTAAGACACTGCTTACGCAAGCCACACTCGTGGAGATGAGCTCAAAGCAGCCTTGCCATGTTGGCTGTATAAATAGCTGCCAAGAATATATTAGTGATAGAGCAGCAAGAAAAAAAGAATTTCAATTAAAACACTGCAGCAGACACAAATACTGGACCCTTCAATCCAATCCGCTTATAGAACATCTAAAAGCATATGAGGAGGAAGCATATTGTGCTAATTTGTCTTGTCTGTGAAGCCCGCTGACAGCTCCATTGATGCCGACATCCCTTTAACATGAGGTTAGTGGGTGTTTGGCCTCCCCTCCAGTCGTTTGTGAGCTGTAGAGCCTGGAAATGATTAGGCCTGGGAGGGCAATTAGCCCGATCATCGCTGGGCTAAATATAGTCCAACTTGGCCCAGCTCTGCTCCTGGGTCACGTCCATGCTCCAGCCTCCACACAGTTATGTTAGCACAATCTGGATCCCGTTTCTTTTATGACCAATGCGCAGCTTGTGCTGACTCAGACGAGATAGTGCGACTCAACCGTCGATCAAGTGTCTAAAGAGGGAAGGATGTGAGTGGGAAGGATTCGTAGATGGAAAGTAACACGTTAAGCTCAACATCCAGAAAGTGAGTGGATCCCTGTTCCCAGCTTTAACGTGCCTGCTGGGCTCTGCTTTTCCACAATCAAACCTCCAGCTTAAATTCAGCCTCATTTCACAAGAAACACCATCTTAAACGAACCATGATTGGGAAAATATGCTTTCCCACAGCCTTACACCAGCTAAAGGGAATGCAAAGGAAGAATGCTTTCCCATCAAACAGCTCCCTGCTCCTTCAGTCCCCCCATCTCCCACCCATGTGAAGGAAAAAAAAAAATGTAGAGATTTTATCCTTCAACACAGGAGGTTCGCCCACTCGTTCACCTGGGACGGGTCTTGGATGGAGGAGGCAAGCTCGAAGGTTATTGGAGCCTGGGAATGTTTAACATCCAGAAAGCAATCAGAATTCAGCTGATCCTCTGGGAGCTGAACAGGAAACATGGAGAGTAACCCCTTCCAGGCCGAGAGGAAAAAGAAGAGGAAGTGATCCAGGCGATGTGACAAAACTGCACTGTATCCTCAGAGAGGATATTTCTGGGCATTTCAGAGTTAACGTTTTTACACGATTGTTTTAGCCAACTCACTGCAAGATCACTGCAAAAAATAAAAATCTTTAAAAAAAATAGATGAAACAGCTTCACTTCTCTCACAAGAGACTTTTTTGGTTTCACCCACATCGGTGTCCATACGGCTCTGTAAAATACATAAAGACCCCAGGCATGAATGTGGTACAAGAAAAACACTGGGGGGAAAAAAGAAAAAAGGGGGCAGTGGCCTCTGCTTCAACACAGACTCCGGTCCCATCACTGATTGGACCCAGTGTGTCTTTCAGCACCGTATACTGTGTAGACTGAGATGAAACATAAGTGCAAATGTTCTGGCACTGCACTTAGTTCAGCACAAATTGCCCAAAACAGCTCAGGAAGCAGGGCTTTGTTTCGTATCCTGAGCGAAGAGCAGTAAAACCAGCAGCTGGAGAGCCGCTGCTGCAGCGCTGCACATAGGAGGAGCTCTCTACAAGCCTTCGCTTACACCTGCACGCCTGAAATATTCTCATCCTCTACTGGACAGGCTTCACGTGAGAGTGCTGACATCCAGAATATTTAGTCCCAACTCACTGTAAACTTGCAGTATTCCCAGCTATCAATTAACCGGTGAAAAATCTCAATAAATCACGTGTGAATATAGATGATGATCCCCGGAGAATTCAGTACGCACGTGTGAATGCTGACTAGAGCTGCTGCATCTGATATCCAAATACATGTGATACAGACATCATCACAGTAATAACAGGCAAAATAACAGAACTGTGGAAGGGTAGGAAGCACGTTGTTTCTGTGAGCTCCGTCTAGATGTGACTAGGAAGTAGGGACTCGTATGTAGACAACCAGACAGACACTAGTACTCGTCAGCGCTGTTCATTGTGTCATTAAAACATGAAACAGAACAGATCACTGCAGTCACATTTATCATTTCTTAATTTTTTTTAAGATTTTCCCAAATAAAATAAAAAGCAGACTGATGCTGTGTTGTGTTATGACACGTTGGCGTTTTCACTGCACTGCGTTTTTGCTCTAAAGCAAACCACTACAGTCAAAGGTTTTGAGAATGACACAAATATTACATTTTCACTAAGTCTGCTGCTTCAGAGTTTTTATGTTTCTGTCAGGTGTTTCTATGTTATAATGAAATACAATTAGAAGTATTTCATCAGTTTCAGAAGCTTTTATTGAGAATTACACATAATTCATGCAATAAGTCAATATTTGCAGTGCTGACCCTTCTTTTTCCAGACCTCTGCAGTTCTCTCTGACATGCTGTTAATCAACTTCTGGACCAAATCCTGACTGATGGCAGTCCATTCTTGCATAATCAATGCTTGGGGTTTGTCAGAATTTGTGGGTTTTTGATTGGGCCGCCACTAGTGCAGACCCGATCCCGCGGCTGAAACACCTTCAGGAGACAGTCCTGGCGCTTGCTGGACTTTCTTGGGCGCCCTGGAGCCCATGAGCAACTTCTCCCAACCATCCAAGGGCAGTTTGGTGATGAAGAATGCCTTTTCCAGCATGATGGAGCACCTTGCCATAAAGCAAAAGTCATAACAAAATGGCTCGGGGAACAAAACAATAAGATTTTGGGCCCTTGGCCAGGAAACTCCCCGGATCTTAATCCCATTGAGAACTTGTGGTCAATCCTCAAGAGGCGGGTGGACAATCAAAAACCCACAAATTCTGACAAACCCCAAGCATTGATTATGCAAGAATGGACTGCCATCAGTCAGGATTTGGTCCAGAAGTTGATTAACAGCATGCCAGGGAGAACTGCAGAGGTCTTGAAAAAGAAGGGTCAGCACTGCAAATATTGACTTATTGAATGAATTATGTGTGATTGTCAATGAAAGCTTTTGAAACGGATGAAATGCTTCTAATTGTAATTCATTATAAACATAGAAACACCTGACAAGAACATATAAAAACTCTGAAGCAGCAGACTACCGAAACCGTGACACAAAAATCGAGGTACGGACCGTACCGTGAGCCACCTGTACAGTTGCACCCCTAATATATATATATATATATATATATATATACATATATATATATATGATTTACTCTTCACAGGACAGTAAAATGTAATTAAATTGTTATTCATGATCATCATTCAAATGATTTTCATTCAAGGAAGGTGGCGACGTACAGACACAACAAGAAAACAAAACCAACCTCAGTGTACCATCAAATGAACAGTACACTTGTTTCTGTCCATCTGTCATTTCAGTTTGCCTCATTTCACCACAGAGGATGATGTTACAGATGCCTGAGAAGTGACCAATGGTTGGAGACCACTTTTCATGATGCAATGTAGGATACGACAAACAATTTTCCCTCCATAAACACACAGCTCTACACCACGGTGGCTGTGGATGTAGTGGACTATGCAATGAACAGGCGGATTCGGAAACAGCCATCAAAGAATGACATATTATGGAAAAGAGTCTGATTGTAAGCTTTTGTTGGTACAGAAGTAAATGTTTCATCAAAAAGAATTGAGAAAAAGCTTATTTAAGCTGTGTTTTCACTGAGGAACACACAATTGGTGCCCATCAGAAGATGCAACCAAGTTTCTAATAAGATCATAAGTTTGCATGTGAATGCATGTTCCTACGGATGAATGAAAGAATCTTGAACCCAGATCATCAAGCACTGACCAGCTGGGCCATGCCATACATACAGTAAAGTTTTCACGAGACATCTGGAGACATCTGGAGACAACGCATCTTTGTGAAAACAACTGTTTTAATTCGAGTTGTTGAAAACAGATACTCCTCACAGACAGCTGGTGGAAGCTGGTAATATGACGCTAAGGTGATCCATCTGAGTGCTTTCAAACATTAGGCGGATATGAGCCGGGAGCCCCCCCACCCCCAGTATAACACAGTTACCCTTTAAAGCATGTTGAGTCTGAAACAAAGAAGATGGTATAACATTTGTGTTCATGCAGTGATAGACTCCAGAACAAAATAGGCTGCTGCTGGTGTATAAGGAACATAAATTAATTGTAACCGTTTACTAACGATGACTCAAATCACGGCAAATCACATTTGATATGAAGCATGTTGTAGCAAACAAAAGTTTAAATCTGTCATATCAGGAACTCAGGAGGGTGCTTTAGTAAAGCAGCTACTGCAGCAACATCATCTTTGATCCGGTACTGATGAGATCTACCAGCACAACGGTCCTTCTGAGGCTGCATCAGTTTCACAAGCTTCAGGAATTAGTGACATTTAAGAAGCAAATGGCAGGAAAAGCAAATTCAAATTCAGTTATACTTCCAATTAGGTGTGAGTATTGGCAAGGACTTCACAATAAGATATGTATCATGATACTTGGGTCACAATACGATATTATCACGATATCTCGATATCACGATATATTGCGATATTCTACCCAGTTATTATTAAAATTAAAAGTAGAGATGAAAAATCAAGTTGCTGTTTATGTTCATCAGATGATATTGATCATTCAGAGGACAAACTGAGTCAAAACTATTTGCTTCAAAACAACCTATTTATTGTTTATTATTAGTGTTTTTGAAAAAAAATCGAAAAAAAAAGATATTAGGAGCTAAAAAAAAAAATCGATATTATATTGGGCGGCCGAATAACACGATATATTGCCAAATCGATTTTTTTTTCACATCCCTACTTCCAATAATTATGTCGTCTTTACATTGTGCTTTCAATTCAAATATATTGATGGGAAAATAAAAACAAACCCAAACCTAAAAAAGTAAATAGTGCCATGTTTATTTTGTGTTTTGTTCTCTTAAAGAGCAGTGTAGCAGGAGAGCTTGCAGCATCATCCTGGACATGCTGCTGTGAAGGAGCACCGCTGCACCCCAGATTCTGACCCACTGGCTGGAAGTTTCCATCCGGTCTGTCTACTGAGAGAATTCACGCGTGTTTCCAGCCAATGCTACCTGTGACATCCTGTCACTGCTGTTGCCAGGCTCAAACAACAATCACAACCAGGGGCAGTTTTAGACCAATTTCACTGAGGGGACCTGGCTGGGGCCAGGGGTTTTGATAGGGGGGCACATTAAACCCGCGACAAAAATCTTATTTGACTTTTTATTTTCATAAAACTTGTTGAACCATTGCAGTCATAACTTTCCAGTTACGATGAAAAACAGTTTAATTGTCACAGTATTACTGAATTAAGTGCTGATAAGAGACAGTGTACCTTGACAGTGTAAGATCGTTAGTCGTGGTAATTTTTGCACTGCTTCATATGTTCGCGCTCGCATTTTTCAGTGGTGCAGCGCACTTAAGGGTCCGACTAGAATGTTAAGCCACGCACTTTAGTTCCACCTTCGACGTCGGCGATTCGGCGCTACTGTATAATCTACGTTCGGAGAAGGGGCCACAGGGGGGTCAGGAATCAGTGCTACAGGGGCACTGGCCCCTGTTGGCCCCTTCCCAGAACCGCCACAGATCACAACAACAGTGAACTCAAGATCATCTCTTGAGATTTAAACCAAGCCTCTCACTGACACTGTCATACTCTCCAACTGTTTATCTAAGGAAGTCAACAACTGACTCATGTTGACTCCTTTCATGGGTCCTGAAGTTACACGGATTCAGAAGCAGCCCAGGAAAAAGACGAAACATTTAAGGCGTCCAAACAGCACATGTCAGCGCCCCCTACAGAGAACCAGAACCAGTCCATTTGCCTCAATCCCAGTCATAGATTATATGTCTGCTCGATGCCCATAGTATGAAATTCCTTGCAAGTCCATTATGGCAGTTCTCACGAGCACGTATGGGGCTCGTAGCTGTAGAATATGACTGGAAAAGACATTTATCAAAGGAAGTGAAGGCAGTTTTCCCAATGTGAACAAATGATTTAGATACTGATGCTCAGTGCAAACTGTTAATCTTTCATTTACCATGTTAAAATGTGATAACAATATAGTAGCTCACAGTCAGCATGGTTACTGAAGTGCATCCTTGAGGTGGCATTATTCATTTACGTGTATAGGGCGAATGCATGAAGAACAGTGCCTCTAGATGGAGCAGACAGTTTTAATTTGCTGTGACATTCCCTCGCTCTCTTCAACAGATGTCCCCTGTGCAGCACAGAGCAGCGACAGAGCGGAAATGCCCGGATGCTTTCATTTACCCCTGCATGGAATGGAAGGAATTTTCTGTTTGATGGCCTATATGAACATTTAGACAATTCAGATTCCACCTCTGAGCAAAGATTCAGATCTTAATTACTTCCTTAATTAGCTGTGAGTCACAGGGAGAAGCCCCATTCAACCCAAAGTCCCTCTGTACCACTGCTCAGAAGCCCTCACATCCTTACTCCCATCTCAAAAGCACACATCCTGCACTTGTGACATTGATTAGCAAGTCTACCTTTGCTGAAGGTGGGCTTTTTCTCCCTTCAAATGTCAGCAGCCCTCGAAGAGCTCCTGCTTATTAATTGTTCTGCTTGAGGAAAGCGAACCGGGCACGCCGGGCCTTTTCCTAAACTCCCTCTATCTTGCTGTGGACTTATATCACATGGAGACTTTCCAGAGATTTATGTTTATCGTTTTCCAATGAAAGAGGAACAGCCAGTGCAACATCCTGCATGCTCCACTCACAGCGCGATAAATATGGCTCCCTTGTTCCGGGTGCCTCAACTTGGACGATTGATGGAGCATTCACCTAACCACAGAAGAAAGCCACTGTAGGAAGAATAAAAAGGGATTGTCATAAGCAGTAGGCGTTTAGTGAGCTCCGTGGACAAACAATGTTCTTTATCAGCTCGTGTGGCCTCGTTCGACACCCTAACAAATCAAGGTGGACCAAACTTTCTCTTTTGCTCCATCCTGTAACACACCATACACGGCAGGTTGCATCTTTAACAGGCAGTGCACTACTTGTGTCGTTGTGGCAGGCAAGCTGGCTCGGGAACAACCGGCTAACAGAAAGGAAAGGTAAGGTCCAGATGAAGCAGCTGCTTGCTATTACAGCACAGAAACCCCCTCTCCCTGACAGGAAATAAGCAATCATTTAGTACTGACAGGTACATGTTGAACCACTGCTATCTGCACTGAAACCAGCCCAATAATGGATTACAGCAGTTTAGTGTTAACCTTCGGCCTCTCGAGTATTTGTGCCAGTGTTGGTCAGCCTCATACCCGTCAGAGTGAGTGTATATTTTCCTGAAAGGGATAAAACATGATGTAATACTGGTGTGCGACTACACGTGAGAATGGTGCGAGAGAGATTTGACCTCTGCTTTTAACAGCAAGGCAGAGCAGTTTGCACAAGGAGCAAAATCAGAGGTACGAGGATTTTCTGTGTGTGTGTGGAGCTGCCGCTGAGACTTGACAACATAACTGTAAACAAAGAAAAATCTCTCCTCAAACAGGAGGTGCTTCTCTGGTCGTGAAAAGCAGTAATTTAGTGGTCTCTGGTGAGCTGTGGAGAGCTTAGCGCATCCAGCTGAAGTATAGCTGCAGACCTGCTTAATGCACTGCCAGCTCACCTTTACTGGCTGCTTGGATCTTGGGCACCAAAAAAAGGTGGTGGTAGAGGCCAAAAACAAAAGACTAGCATTTGGCAAAAGCTACAATACCCATGAGTTACACAACTATCAGACAGTCAGTAAACTGTTTCTTTTTCCTTTTAATAAACCTCTTCCATCAACTTATTCTGGCACAAAGATCTGACAGACAGTGAAGGTGCTGATACTTGTGCGTCAAAGCGATGCCATAGGTGTGACACTGCGCTGGACCCTGCACCTCTCTCAAGAAACGTGATTGGTCAGTTTGGTAGATTTCTTCTTCTTCATATTTCCTGATCCCATTTCTTCTTTGTTGTTTTTAAATCAGGTAGAACCGTTTGCTGCGATGTCTGTAAAAATGGCACATGCTCAACGTTTATCAGTGTCAAATCACGTAACATTTACTTTATTTGTTCCGTTGCTAACAAACAAGAACAAGCACTGCCGAAAAGTACCCACACTGCCCTCTAGCGATTGGTGGTGTAATTACAGAGCGACACAAACAACAACGCACAAGTTTAAATGCCAAAAGGACTGTTTTTTTGTTTTCTTTTTTAACTCATCCCAGCACATTTTAGATTATGAATAAACCATCTGTTGCATCTAAAGGTAAAGCCTGTTTTTTTTTTTGTATTTATTTTTGTCTCAGCTGTTCTTCAGAGTGAGTGGCGTCATACCTGGAGTACATGGTGCTCCTCGCAGCACAGCTATGACACGGGAATTTTCACCATCTCAAAGCTCAAATTTCCTGGCGATCAAAGTGAACTTTATATTGTGGACTTTAACAGTTCATCACACTGGCATCAGACAGCAGCACAACCCAGAGCCATGTACCATAGAGCCGTGGCTATTCAGATCATGACACGGTACTGCAGAAAGTGATCCAGGGAGAGGAAATTTTCATCATTACCATCTCTGAACTATGAGGTACATACATATATTTTGTCCCTCTCTTTTTTTCCCTCTCCTACACATTAATTCATAGACTAAAAAGAGACCAGAGTAGAGAACAGTCCACGGCGCTTGAAAGCTTTGTGCACCACCAGTCAGTTTAGCCTCATGGTTTTAAATCTTAATACATCAGTGGTGTCAGAATTATTCACAGGCTTTACTGTAGAAAGCACTAAAACACCACCATACAAATATTCTTTCGCATGTTCTGTAATGAAAATTGTCCCCTGTGAGTCTTAGACTAATATACTTATCATTACACCAAACACACAAAGATGGAAATGTAATGAATAACGATTTCACTGTTGCAATCGTTGAAAGTGGAGCTCAACATGTCGGGCCCAAACTCTTGGTTGTTTTCATTCATTTTTCTGATTATTTTCTCAGTTAAATGGCTCAGAAACAGTGAAATTAATCTGAGCCCAGAGAGAGCCCATCACAATGTTTTCTTTGTACAAACAACAGTGATGTGGAAATAGCAGCGAATTCACATATTCTGCTATTTATGCTAGAAGATTTCATCTTTAAACAAAGTGCGCAATATTTCATAAACGTCATCTAATATTATGTATTTCACAATCTTTTCTTGAAATTTAACCAGTCTGTTCTTTCTGTCAGATTAGAAAGTGCAATACTTTCTTCTGAAATATAGGACACACTGAGGCAAAGTCACCACAGTTTTGTGGTAGTTTATAGCTCTCTCCTTACCTCTGTCATTACCAGAAAACTACATCAGAAGGCTTTCTTTCTCTTTTAAACTTTATTCTGGGAGAGCCTGACCTTAGACACCTTTACGTTGGATTCACACAGGTGTGTTGCAGCCACGCACGGGGGACTGTGTTTCTGACGTCTTCATCTTTACCAAAAACAACCATTCAAATTTCTTCTTGCTTAAATAACACAAATAACCCACGGGCTTTGAAATAGTCCCGCCTTCCTGTGTCATTTCATTGGCGAGCTCTGGTTGTGTGGTGTCAACATGATTGGCTGACGTGGGAAAAGCTGAAAATCCCTCAACTTTTGACGAGAGATGTTCCGATACCATTTTTTCCCTCCCGATACCGATTCTTGAGCTGCCGATACCGACTACCAATCCGAGTAGGATATTACTCACCACGCCCAGCTGTAATATAATTATCATTGTTGTCAAACATGAATAAATACAGCAAATCCAAGCCATATGTCTTTATATTTATTTCCAAATAGACCAGTATTGCAAAATGCAAATGCAATTGAACTAAAATAAATTTTCTTTGTAGTGGTTTTATAACATCTTAAAACTTAACAGTCAGTTACAGTTTTATTCACCTTACATTTCTTCGCAGTTTAGTGGTAGGTTCACTGCAAAATTCACTGAGCGAAAATTCGTTGAACAATAACTCGAAGCTATAAATGTATGACGGTATCGAACAATGCTGTGAAATTTCGAGGGCTTGAAACAAGAACGAGCAAATTTTCTATGAATTTCACTGAAATTTGACAAAATTCAGCAAATTTCGTTCCAGTTTCTCCCTGCTGGTAGTGTAACAGAAGTAACCAGTAAATCAATCCTTAAATATAAATTACCTGGTATCGGTTGGTCCCTGGACTCCTGTACTCGCCGATACTGATACCGATACAGATACTGATACCGGCATTTTTGTCAGTATCGGGGCAATTTCCGATTCTGGTATCGGAATCGGAACAACATTGATTTTGACGGATCCAACACAGTCCCAGAATTAAGTTCAGGAGCATATGACGGCACCCCGTTCAGCCTGTGGACTCGGACGCAGATGACACACGCAGCGTAACAGCGCTCTGCTTCGTACGCTGCTTCAACCACCAGCCTCCACTGGGGAAAACTTGCTCTGAATCTACATACAAATGCTCAGCAGCATTTCATGACAAATATAATTAGTGTAAAGACTGGCAAAATCAGATGATGGACAATAAGTATCACCAGAAAAAAAAAAAACTCATAACAAAATTTGGTTTTTTTTTGTTTTTATATTTTTGGTGCCCAAGTGAAGCAAAAAGGACTTCTTAAAGCACTACCACATTAGATGTCAAAAAGACGGCAGCCATGAACCTGGACTGGGCATCAGCCTGGAGCTGTGATGGACTGACCGCCACCCTACTTCCTGTGTGCGCATTAACTGTACTCGTGGACATAATATTAGCAGACCTCTCTTTCCTTTAATGGCGTAACCCTTGTCCAAAGTACCCGCATATGTATTAATATCACATTGTATCTAATCTCACATTATCAGATGAGACTGTACTAAAGTAGCGAGTTCCCAGTAAATAAAGTTTTCACATGGAGCTGGGAGTAAACAGTCCTCCTGGCTCCTCGGGTTCAGGAGCCGTCTCTCCCACAACAAACAGCCACATTCTCCAGCACCATACGTCTCATTACTGCAAGCCAAGAGATGAGCGACATACAGGCCACAACACTGCCTCCCTTTCAATTAGAAAGGACTAGCCTAGCCTGAGAGGGCCTTCCTGTGTGGCGATATGCAAGCTAACATTGTACAGAAGAGCTATATGTCAAACCTAAGTAAACTGAAGAGGAGCTGAAAGCTTGGTGATAGCAGAGGGGGAGTTATGGCTCCACTATAGTGCACGACAGGCTTAAAAGGAGATGGATGCAGCTGCCTCTGGTAAACTTTGCAGCGGATGAGGGAGTACACACCAGGTACACGCCTACCATCAGTGGTCCTCATAAATTAAACTAGGAACATACCAGTTTTTTCTCAGCGTGCATTAATCAAGAGATAAAACAAAGCTGGTGAGTTCTGCAGTGTCATGCTTTGACTAAAGCCAACTGAACAGATCCTATCCAGCCCATCACATCCGGAGAAGGATGAGGCACAAAATAACAGGATGGAAGGGCCTTCATACTGCTGCCTTGCATCACTCACTTTTATGAGAATAGGGCAGCTTGAGATTTAACAAGACATTTTACTCGTCAAAGCCCCGACATTACATAACCATAAAATGATGAAGCCCACAAATCACATGCGACGCACGGAGGGGCTGGGCTTGGTGTGTGGCTCACAGGACTGCCAAAAAAACAGCCCTGTATTTCTGGGTGCAAGAGAACATGCGACAATAGTTAAATACAGTATGATCCGCTTGTCCTACGGCCAGATGAGAGCAGGCTTTCTGCTTAAGTTTCCTTGATCCAACATGAAACAGAAAATCCAGCTCTAAAACTTCCCTAACCCTTCTGCCTGCTGCTCTACATCATTTTCCAAGTGCTCTGTGCCATAGCTGGAACGACTCCACTGACCATGGGCGTCTGTGGTTGAACTAAGTTAGTCTGCAGGTCCGAAGGCAGGCAACGAGCAGGCGAACAGCCTCCGCGCCGCCTGACATAGAGCACCCTCGCAGGGGGAACGACTGAGTAATGGCAGGGTAACTTGATCCAGGGCTGGGAGGGAGTGGGAGCAGCCCTGACGCCTAAATCATAGCTGTGGGATAGAGAGAGGGAGACACACAAATGGGTCTGGAGGAAAGATACGCAGGGAGATGAGAGGCTGAGGAGACGGCAGGCAGGGTGAGCAGAGAAATGAACTGGGGGGGGGCCTTGGTGAGACAGTGTATCTGAGAATATTAAATGACAGGGGATGAACGTGAACACTTCTCTGTTGCTTTCAATACACGTGCCACATCCAACACGGTGGGCGGGAGCCTTAGAGAAATGACAAGGTGTGGCTTGAGTTTCACAAGCCCCTCTGAAACACAATAAACACATGTAAGGCCAAAAAGCCCTCTAATTCCCCCTGATGTCTGGAGCTGATGGAGAGACTCAGGCTGCTTGACTTCAAGAGAAGGAATCCCTCCCTCTTAATGAAGACCAAAACATTTAACCTGAAATCAAATACAGGACAATAAACAGAAACACATTGTTACTTCAGAAGCCAGGTTTTTATTTTATGGGTTTGCTTCTACAGTCTGACATGCTGCCCTGTGATATTCCTACTGCCCTGTTTGTTGCTCTTTACCTGGACACGCTGTCCAGGTGGAAATGGAAAGCCACTCACTCATTTTTTTCTTCTTTCTCCACTCCTTAAAATGATAAAATTTGACTTTAATGTAGAGATGTGTAAAGTGAATCAAGTCAGCCCCCCCCCCAGGCAGCTCTGTGAAGGTTTGATGTGGACAGCCGGCCTTGTTAATTGGGAAGCCAAAGTGCTCCCATACTGATGAGTTAAAAGATGGAAGAGGCTTTTCAAGTTCCTCCTGCTCTCGCCATCTAAGCACTTACAATCCACAACGCTGCGCCAAACTTTTCTGGTCATAAAAATCAGCCGGCAGCTCACATTACAGGCCCCGGAGCAGGGAGTGATCCAGGCGGGCCATGGATCATCTGTGAGCCGTTTCACAAAGCAGGTACATGATGTAAAGCTGGGTCCAGACAAAGACGAGACCAGAGGATAACTCTACTCTGGCTCTGTGATGTAACTCTGAATAGCTTCTATAAGGACTTATCTTTAGACAAATCAATTATGTCAGAATTTTCAAGCTTGAACTAATCAGTTAACAAGTCTCAGAGCCAGCAGAGAATAAGAGAATAATCATTGCTTATTTATAATGTATAGAAATTGAATAATGATTGAACATTTTCTAATGTTTATAGCATCCAGTATTATTGTTACAGTACAGAAACTTAAAGAAATACCCCGTCATATAAGTGAAAGAAAAAACAAAACTGAAAATCTCACTTACCTCTAAGCACTTAGCTCATCTAAGAGTTTCTGTGCAACGATAGAAAATGATGGCGGGGGGGAGGCCTGATTGTGGTAACTCATAGAGGGACTACCCCACCAGACCATTTCTTCATATGGGAGCACAACACAACTTCCAGATTTGTTCAAGCTCTATTTAAATCAGCTCAGCTGTTTTACAGGTCGGGATGAAGGTTCGGTCCAGTTCAACAAAGTCTTCATTTGTTGAGTTTTGTGACAAAAATCTAAAATACACGAGTGTGCTACTGTGTAGGCCCAATGCTGTAGTCTATTCTCATCAAAGTGTTGCCATCAACATCAAGTTTAAACCTCAGAGAGTCTGAAGCAAAACGGTTTGCTGAGGTGGAACAGTGCCAGGAACGACGCTAGCGCTCTCAGGAGCAGCCTCATATTATAATATCCCTCTGCTGCCTGCAGCCTACAAATCCTGTAAAAGTCAGTCATTAGGCTTCACATGTAATTTTCATTAACTTTTCTTGGAAACAAGAGTCGAGCAAAACCCACAATTTAGCAGAGAAAGAAATGTTCACCCGACTATTACTGAACCCACATCCTCACTTTTCCATCCACAATATGTTCCCCATGTATTATTAAAGCTAAAGATGCACTTTCCTTGTTCTTCAATCCACCACTTCTGACTTCTTTAGGCAGCACTTTACACATGTGATACACATCAGCTGCTTACAGTTCAGGTGTAGCTGAAAGAAAAAGGCCATTAACAGGCTGGCAGACTCTTATTCTGTACCAGAGTTTTAGATTTTTATCCCAGTAAGGTCAAACTGGTCTCTGAAACCATCACTCAATTAGTCACTGTAATAATGTTATTTAAGAAAGAGGAGCAAGTTAAATTGGTCTTTGAGTACCTATAAAGCGCCCATAGCATAGAAACAAGACCACTTTAAAAGTAGGCCAAGGCTTACAGCAACATTTAGCTGAGAGAAAAACACAGTCATTAGCGGCTACAGAGTCCAGCCTGCGAGCTGCTTCATGCAGGAATGACTGGCTGAGCATTTGATCATATCCCATGTGTTTCAACGAGGTTTCAGAGCGCTCTCCTTTTTTCAATGTTACTGTACTACTCTGATACTTCAAAGCCTTGGCAGTAAGTGGCGCCCGACTTCACAGATCTGCTGTGTGTGTGTGTGTGTATTCTGGTAACATGATCTTGGTCATGATTGAGCGGAAATGTTAGACAAGCATCTAAGTTTCCTCTGCATGCTCTCACCCTTCACATCTAGCCACACGTAAAACCACATCGGAGCTGCTCGCCGGTAAAATCACATCGCTTCAGACGCACTGACGTGTGTGTCCACTGGATCCTGGGTGTGTGTGTGTGTCAGTCCATCTCTCATGTTCCTGGGATAACAGATCCTTTTTCACACTGTAATGCTGCTTTTATAATCGTTGCATGCAATGAACCTTTAAAGTGAGAGACATTTTCCACAGTGAGCTGTGTGATAAAGGAAGTTGTCAGAGCAAAACTCTGTCTTTGTGTGTGTGTGTGGGGGGGGGGTTCCTCCTCACACTGACTCATCTATAACCTGAGCTGCTCTGAGTCGGCAAAAAATCTTTAAAAGAAAAATGTGTAGGCACACTAGTTTTCCAAACTAGCAGAGTGCCTGCTCTTTGAAATGAACAATAAAGGTAATGGAAAGTCATTTTCCAGATGAAGCTGCTTTATGTGTGTAGTCAGCTTTATAACTGTCACATGATGTGGCAGACGACCTGCACAAACTCAACGTTACGTTTCGACTCGTCTGCTAAAATGCAGCTAGCTGTGCTCGTAGCGGTCGTCACGAGACAAACGGAGAGCAGCCACTTACGGGAGAGCGGGGTTTCCTGAAAGAACTTCCAGGGGCAAAAAAAATTTATGTAGCAGTTATCTCAGTCTGCCCAGCGTTCGATGAGAACGAGCCAAGCCTGGCTTACTGTTGAACCAAGCTCTGGCTCTGATTGTACCAGAACCAAATGACCTACATCCCTGGACCACAGACCCTCATGGGACACCCTTAGGGATGCACTCAGATGCTCTTTTCTAACACCACAAAGCACACATGTTGTTTGGAAGAACCCCCACACACCCTCCAGTATCACTGCGAGGGTTTCTTTATTCCATAACAGGACCAAGAAGCGTATTATTCCTGTTCAGTATGAAGTCTCTGGTCCGATGGAGATTACTGTACTGACCGCAGCTCAGAGGTGTGATCTCTTTAAAGCATGAAAGCTGTGTATTAAACTGTGCTACTCAATGTCAGCAGTTGAGACCCGTCTGGGTTTTTTTTTTTTATAATTATTATTTTCCACATTAAAAGTGGAAAAAAAAAACAGCAAAGCTCCACTTTAGAGCAGTTCATGTAAAACACAAACACTGGAAGGTGAAACTCTTCCAGATCCAACAGAGGTCCAATCACCTCCATTCAAGCCCAATACAACTGTTACGTCACCAGAAAGGAGATATAATTAGATTTCTCTTGCTCTGTTTGCTAATTTTTATGCAAATTAGCAGAGTACAATACAGTGCAGAATCGTCAATTAAGCAGACAGTCGCACAGCAGATAGAAGGAGGAAGCGATGAAAGAAACAAAGAGAGACATAAATAAAAGAAACTGGATGGGGAATAAGGGAGTACAGGGAGAGGCTGCAGGCTCTCCGGACATTTAAGATCCTCAGCTCCACTGAGAAGCTTCATCACATTATTCTGCTATCAAGAAAGAAAAACAAAGAAAAACACTTTAAAATGATTACCTAGCTGTTTACAAGGTTAAGTGAGGTATCTCTCAAAATTGTGCCAAATAAAACATTTTCCTTAGTTAGAAAAGCAACAGTGACAAGTCCCAGCTTTCATATCTGCATGTCCTGGTTTTGTTCTTTATCCTCAGCGACACTTTGACCTAAATGCAGCAGTTCAAAGGGATTAACAAAGGAAATAATAAATAAAATAAAATAAAAGATTGCAGCCCTCCCTCCTACAAGCAAAGTACTGGAAGACAATGAAGAATATTTCCATGCCTAGGATTGTGGTAAGCAGTACTAGTGAACATGTGGAGTAGGAGGAACTGAAAACCCTCCTCCATCTTTTAGGTTGCCAGTATGGGAGCAGTTGTTACTCCCGTACTGGAGCAACAAGGTGAAGTGATGACGGTTCTACCACGGTCACCACCGTACATGTGAATGTGTTTATACAAGCCAGCACATAGAAGCAGAACCGGAGGAAAACTGAAGATGTTGTCTGAGCAGGTAAAACTGACTCCAACTCAAACATCCAGGTGAAACTTCGTGACAGCCTGACGAGCATAAACAGAGATGTTTTTCAGTTTCCAACCTGTACAAGGTTCTGAAGACGTAAACAGACGTGCGTTTACAGGTGTTTCTGTGTTTTTAGGCTGATTTACACACAGCCCACCCATCTGGCATCTGGTTGGCTCTTTTTCTCCATCACCCTCTAGTTTTTCTAGTTCACGACTTTCTGTGGTTTCTTTAGGGTTGTGTTTACTCTCGCGGCAACGTGTTGCAGTAGCTTGTCGCAGGTATGCAGCAGTTATTTTTGATTTTTGCGCAATTTTGAAGCACGGTCTGCGCACTGTTATTCCACCCCACAACGCAAGAGGGACAATCACGAACTAGCTAAACGTACTAAACTTATCTCTTGCGTTTTCCCTTTTCCTCACCATCTCGGCTGTATTAGACCCACAATTATCGCAATCTCCCTCCATGAATTACTAGAATATGTGCTGTCCTTGTAGTGTGGAGAACCAGAATCGTACGGATGTGGGTACTTCCTCACTTCTTCAATGATGCGCTCTTTTCTACACAGGTGTAGAATTGACCAATCAGAGGCCTCCTTTCTCTCCTCCTTGCGACACTCTCTGCAGCACTGTCTGCGGTCACCTACAATTTTGAGGAGGTGCACCAGAGTGTCTGCGGAGGGTGGGGGGGGCATATCTGCGTTATCTGTGTCACACACGCAGACGACCTGATTTCTCAGCATAAACCAGGATTTAGTCGCCTCTGCCAGGATGTTTGCTGTGAAAAAAATGAACTAGTTCTGTGAATTTGCCTCAATTTATTGTCAACACATGATGTGTTGGTATGAAATGATATGCAGCTGTCCTGGGATTCAGACGCTGCTCTGTCGGTTTCTGCTGGCAGCAGACCTGGATGGGTCTTAAAGCTCAATAATAGTTCCTAAAAATGATCAAACGTCCCTTTATAAGACAAGCGAAACTGATATTTTATGATTAGAAAGTTATTTTGTTCTGTTTTAATGCAGTTTAACACAGTTAACCGCTGACGCAGAGCTACAGAACCAGATATGGCAATATTTGAAAAAGAAAAGAAAAATGTTCTGTCAACTCAAGAAGTTAGTTCGGCAGCTTACACTGACCTTTGACCTCCACACATCCCAGGCAACAACACAGAGGTCACATTTCAGAATAGCGACACGCTTACAAACTTAAATTATTTCTGACCTGCAAATTCCTCTTCAATTGACCGTTTACAAAATGGTCACATCGCTCCCCCTATCTTCTTGCATGGAGGCATGCACGTTACAGCCACATCCGAGGTTTATTTGGACCTCACTATTTTGTTGTTAAGCATAAATATAAATAACATCTTCTGTTTCCTCCACCTGCTGTGCTGACAGTCAGACAGCAAAGGATTGTAAATAAATAGGAAGCATGCAATGGCCTCTACCATTGCCGTAGTATAATCAGACAGTCCTACACCCCTGGGATTGGTGGACCAATAAAAAGAAAAATAACATGACACGATTTACAAGTATGGCCTCAATACACATGAAAGTATCAATTATGGGCTTCATCTGTGGACAAAAAGCCGTATACAACAAATATTTTTAAAATAGTCCAACTAAATGTGCAATACTATTTAGGTTCATAAACTTAATTTCTGCAAGCTTAGTTTTGCATTAGGATGGTCTCATTTTAGAAGTATAAATGGAGCTGGGAAGCTGCTTTATGGATGTTAATGCAGTTTAGATGGCATGGTCAATACGGTGGTCAACCAACATGGTGGTCAACACGGTGGTCAACGTGATGGTCAACGCGGTGGTCAACATGGTGGTCAATGCGGGGGGGGGGTAAACGTGATGGTCAATGTGATGGTCAACGTGGTGGTCAACATGGTGGTCAACATGGTGGTCAACGTGATGGTCAACCCATGCAAATGATAAGGGTGAAAGAAGTTCACTTCGTGAAAATGGAAAGATTTATATCAAGTGTTTCACAAGGTTCCTCAAGTTGGTGTTAGCAGACAGTTTAGAAAGTTTCACCATGACTGACCCCAAAAACTGTCAAGAGTTCAGCACTGACTGGTCTGAAATTTCTATCTGAGTCAGAAATCACTCAAGTTAAAATAACCCCTTATTGTTCAACCTTCTACAAGTAAATCCTTTAACTATGAGGCCAAAAATGACTTCTTATGACTATTCTGTGAATGTTTTGACTAGGGATGTCCCGATGACGTTTTTTGGGTCCTGATCCGATTCCGATCTTTTAATTTTGATGATCGGCCGATTTCCGATTTTTCCCGATCCGATTTCACTTTTTTTGAGTGGGCAAATAGAGTTTAATTTCCCAATGCATTTTATTTTCTGTGTACATTAATAAATAGGCCTGCATCCAAGCTGAGATTAATAGCTTTTATCATCTCATAAAATAAACAATAACTTATTTAAACACTCTTCTTTCTTTCTTTTTTGTTTGGGAGAATTATTATAAAACACATTTAGTTACAGAACAGTGACTGTTCAACAGTCTCAGTACTAAAGAACATAGCACTTCCATTTAAATAGCAGCAGGTGAACTTGGCTAGCAGTTTAAAGCAATGAAAACACTAGCAGAAGTCTTTGCAATCAATGAAATCACATCAGAATAAAAATAACATAAAATATTAACTTAACTTCTTTCAAGACCCGCTGCACATGTTCGCGCACCTTTGTGTCCTTTGTCGTTCATGTAATGACGGGAACGAGGCTCGAGGTAATTAATGAGCCGGTTAAATGCCTTGTAAATGTGCTGGTCATCCTCAGTAATACATTCAGCGATTAGCTCAGTGATTTTTCTGTATTTCTCCGAGTCTTTCGGGAGTTTGTCCTTTCTTTTAAAAGTTTCACAGAGCGTTTGCAGCCGAAGCTGGTGACGACGGCAGCAGCTTTGAAGCTACTGCCGACGCCTGACAGAAGGCTGCGTGATCGGTGCTGCGTGCTTTTTTAAGTGTCTGACTAGATTGGTGGTGTTGTAAACGCTCTTCTTACTTACCCCTCGTGATATCTCAGCCTTCCACACGTTTCAAGTCGCAGTTGAAGCGTCGGTCTTTGTAATTTTATAGTGCTACCACACTGCTGACATTTTTGCTAAAGTTTAGCCTGACGCCGCCGGTCTTAAAACTTTTAAAGTGGATATAAGACAGCGCTGCTGGGAAACCTCATTTCAGTGCAAATTATTAAATGTATATAGTTTAAAAAATATTTCTGTTTGTGTAATATGATTACTTTAATAATTTGTGTTAATCAGGATCACTTTTTGAGGAAAAAAATAATGAAAAAAAGATCGGCGTGTTATAATAATGTTGATCGGCCGATCCGATCCACCTTAAATTTTTAAGATCGAAGGCCGATCCGATCAGGGGATTGGGATCGGGACACCCCTAGTTTTGACTTTTCAACTCAGTCACAGGCTCCTTTAAGCAAATGACAGTGAGTCTAAACAAAAGTATCAGTAGTTAACTAGAAGGATTACAGTAATTCTCCAACAGCATCTGAAACGCAGAATTAAAACTAGAAGGAACTGCGTAACTCAAAGCGAGATTTGGGAGGGTAAGAAAACTCAAAATGAAGTGCACGTGTGAAAGAAAATTAGATTTGTTTAGCAGCTGACTGAGGAGTAGTGATTCCACTGAGAAACACGGAGGAACCGAAACACAGACAAAAATAAAGAATAAATAAAGATTATATTGATAATAATCAAGATGAAATCAAAAACTAAGCTGCTTGAACAATGACATTAACACATATGGTAGTATGCTTACACAACCAGTGAAGTTAACCCCTACATCTGTCTGGGCTCATCATAAATACATTCAAGAAAAGCTGCTTAAAGCTTCCTCTTTAAATCCAACTGAAAAGCAACACAAAAAATTGTTGCTTCTGGTTCCAACATGAGGATTACTGAGGTTACATCTTCAACGAAGCATAACAGATAGTCTCTGGTGTTCTCTACTGTCACCTCAGGCCGGGCGATATGACCTCACATCAATATCACCATTAACTGAATGAGTCATCTCAATTACGATCTATGCTCAACAAGTAAATAAAATAACAAAATTAACTATAAAAACTGGGATGTTTTTCTAGTAAAAGAGTATGTTTTTATTAAAATATATGAAAGGAACCACACAAAGATCATCTATATATGGTGATTAAAAAAATATTTCATGAAAGAGAAATAATAAGCAAGATTACATCGATTACTGCTTCTGAATGTTAGTATTGATAAGTTTCAATATGAGCATCCAAGAGCATGTCAACAACTGAGGAACCAGCTGAAATGTCCGTGTTCACACTCTCCCCTTGTTCAAAACAGACAGAAAAGTGTGAAATCATGATGTTGTTTCAGCTTTCAGATATAAAAATGTCATCACATTATTGTTTAATTACATTACACACTTGAGCAGAACTTCATAGTTAGTGAAGGAATTCCTAAGTTTTAGACAAAGACTTATTCTACAAATTAACACTTTGACTGTCAAAGTCAGTTAGTTCATCTTTAGGCCAAAAGGAACATCTGTGTAAAGAACTTTCATCCAAGTGAGGCATATAAAGAAAAAGTCACTTTGAGAGCTGTGTGGAATAAAATGAAAGGTAAAAGAATGGTTTAATAGTAATACCTGCAGGGCAGGTTCAGTCCTGATTGGAAATATGTGGATAGATATTAAACATGCTCTTAAATGCTGCTAAATGTTAAATGCATTAGATGTTAAATGCACTAACATGAAATTATTGTGCTTGCACCCCAACCTGTAGCATGTCAGAGTACATTACTTACTGGAAGCATTAATTGTACATTTCTCATGGGAAACTGTTTCTTATGAGACACTAAAACTCCATCCATTTGCAACTTAGATGGCAATGGCCCATCAGAACATTACATATTTATAGCCACGTGGATATGTGTGCATAAACTGCAAAAAATGTTAAACCTCATACATTCCCGTTACACAACATATCCCTATACCCATATGCACCATCCAGCTTTACAAACTTCCCCTCTGGAGTTCAAATCTCCGCACACTTGCTCAGACGAAGTTCAAGGCTTTGGAGCAAACAGCATGGACCAGGTGAGCAGCAGCCCAGGTGAGCAGCAGCCCAGCCTCCTGTCAGCTCTGGGTTGTGTTTGTGTACAAACCGGACTGCAGGAAATCCTAGTTTGGTGACGTATTTCTGCTACGCACAGCCGCAGGCCTGCTCTGTCTTAACTGCACACTGCAACCCCCCCACCCACCCCCCTTTCACACATCCGAGTAACACTTTTCCGCCAACCGTTTAATGCATATGCGTTTTTGAGCAAAAATGCCTACTTCGTGAAGACTGTTACGAGCTGAAAGCCGTTTTCCATGCTGAAAAGATCGCAGCAAAGTAAGAGACTCTTTCTGAGCATGTAAAGGCTACCGTGAAAACATTGCAAACGAGCCGTGTTTGGCCCCATTTGTTCCGCATGAAAAGCAGCGAGCTGGGCTGAAATGCTGAATTAACGTTAAACATATCTCACCTGGATCCCCAGAGATCAAGAGGGAGCGCCTTCAAACTACAGAGCGCCTCATTTTTCCCAATAATCTGCAAACATCGTCGATCCTCACAACTGTTTCTCTCCTGCCATTTTGAGCCAAACCGTCTAAAACTGATCCGGGGGTAATAAAGCGTAACAGAGAATTTACGTTTTTAAACATCTCAATGTTTACATGCAAGTATAGGATCCATAAATTTAATATAGATATTTGGCTATCTATTTTTAAATCAATATCATAAGTTTCAGATGAAGTGAAGAACGACATAATGCAGTCACTAATTTCTAAAACACCCCTTGAAGAAAGGTGGTACGGTCCATGAAATTCCACGGACTGTCAGTCGCGGCAACGCAGTAACCTGTAGCAGCAGCAGAGTTGTCAGAGCCGCTCAGCGAGGATAGCAGGACCAGAACACACACACACTCAGAACCAGTACCACAGGACCAGCGGGACCAGAACACACACTGTCTGAGCCAGTACCACAGGACAGCAGGACCAGAACACACACACACTCAGAACCAGTACCACAGGACCAGCGGGACCAGAACACACACACACTCAGAACCAGTACCACAGGACAGCAGGACCAGAACACACACACACTCAGAGTCAGTACCACAGGACAGCAGGACCAGAACACACACACACACAGAACCAGTACCACAGGACCAGCGGGACCAGAACACACACTGTCTGAGTCAGTACCACAGAACCAGCAGGACCAATACACATACAGCCAGAGCCAGTACCACAGGACCAGCAGGACCAGTACACACACAGTCTGAGCCAGTACCACAGGACAGCAGGACCAGAACACACACACACACAGAACCAGTACCACAGGACCAGCGGGACCAGAACACACACTGTCTGAGTCAGTACCACAGAACCAGCAGGACCAATACACATACAGCCAGAGCCAGTACCACAGGACCAGCAGGACCAGTACACACACAGTCTGAGCCAGTACCACAGGACCAGCAGGACCAGGACACACACAGTCTGAGCCAGTACCACAGAACCAGCAGGACCAGTACACACACAGTCTGAGCCAGTACCACAGGACAGCAGGACCAGAACACACACACTCAGAGCCAGTACCACAGAACCAGCAGGACCAGTACACACACAGTCAGAGCCAGTACCACAGAACCAGCAGGACCAGTACACACACAGTCTGAGCCAGTACCACAGGACAGCAGGACCAGAACACACACACTCAGAGCCAGTACCACAGAACCAGCAGGACCAGTACACACACAGTCTGAGCCAGTACCACTGCAGACTGGTACCACAGGACAGTGGTACAGGGTTACTTCAGGGATATGGATCAACTTATGTCATCTATTTTGCTTTAAAGAGCGAAAGTATCCATCTCTAATATTAGTAAAAGTAGCAAAGCCCTACAAGAACATATTTATCAACTTAAACAAAGATAAATACTTTCTGCTTCAAATTGGACACCCAGGTGTCATTACACTTATTGTGGAGGCATTGGGTTAGTTTGTAAATCAGTTCTGTTCTACTAGAAGAGGATTTTCCAAAATCTGGGTTTAAAATAGCCTGAATGTTGTTATTGGGTGGTCTATATAGCTAAACATTTAAGATCAGAACTGAGTCATTTCTTTGGTTTCACCTCAGTCTGAGCACATGTCGTTCTGTGAGCAGTTCCAGTTTGCAGGGTACTGTGACATCACAATAGAATTATCCAGCGTCTTCATCTTGAAGTGAGTCATGCAAAGCAGTAAGTTAGAGTTAACTTCTGGTCCTTAAACCAGCAGTCATGAACAGATGTAAAACTGCTCTGGTTCTCTGAAAAGCACCTAGAGATCATTTGTATCGTAATTGATGCTTTATACAAATAAAGTTGACTTGAACTGAAGTGAAGTGAATTTAATTTAAATGCTTGGATATCTGTATCCCTGTGGGGTTCTCACCAAAATATGCCACAGATATTCATCAAGACTTCAGGAAAGTGCATCAAAGTTTGAAACATGTTTTCTATGAGCATTCTGGGACTTGTAGGATCCAGCATTTTTAAGCTTGACATTATTAAAGTGCAAATCCCTGCAGTGGCTTTTTTAACAGTAATGTAGTGCACGCAAAAGCAGAGTGACCTTTGTCAGGAGGGTTACTGTCTATTATGCTACTGTGTCTCTGCTATGAGATGGGTACTTGAAAAAGATAGATTTCCAGAATTTTATGTGGTGAATTGTTCAAACATTCTCTACGTTGCTGCATGTTTTTATTTGTTTAAAGTCCGTGCACCTCACTGGTTAAAATAATTGGCATTAGTCTTATGGATAGTCCTCCACATCCTAACTGCAGCCACCTGCAATGATTGATGAAACTGATTACATTGCATGAGAGTCCCTGCACTCTTAATGATTCTACAGTCGACAACAAGACCAATTCAGTGAATCAGATCTGTGCATCTATAATATAATATAATATTATATAATATAATCTAAGTACATCACGCAGTAGCTGACTTTTAACCAACATCTGTAAAAAACCAGTCCTCCCTTTGCTGGTCTGCTGTGGGCAGCAAAACTCTCTGGTAATAGTAAATCTTGTGTGGAAAATCTCCAGATAAACTTAACTGTTTCAAAGTCAAATCAGTCCAATACGTGAAAGTCCTGCAGCCAGTGTACACATTAAGAACCGCAGCCTGTTGGGTTTCAGGCTCAGAAAGGTCCTAATGCTACCGCTACTATGGTTACCATTGCTTCTCCTATTTTCATAACTAGTGCCACTGTTATTATCTGTGCTGCCAAGATTTCCCTCTCATACTGACTTCTTGCTGTAGTGTTTTCACTTGTTTATTTCTTAATACAACTGTAAAAGAAGATACTGAAAGACTCGGAATGATAGTCCAGCATTACCCTGCTGTTTTATTTGTTTATGCTGCAGGCTGCTTTAAGAATCCCGATGAAGCCCATACTAACTGCTGCTTTGCATTATGGGATGAATTAGTTACGACACACATGCATAACCATTAACACACACATTTAGACATATATGTAAATTGACACATAAATGCAAAACCTTTCTGCTGGTGTTTCACACTGTATTCTTGGTGCATTGAAGCATAGTGTTGTTAGTTTTGAGTCACCTGGGGCTACAGATGTCTTGTTTCGTTAACCGCTGTCACAGGTCACAGTGTATAGTCTGTGGCAGGTGATGATGCTCTCTGCATGTGTGTGTACACGCGTGTAAATGTGTGTGGAGACTCATATACAGAGATGCATACGCATGTATTCAGCTCACATGCTGCTCAGGATTTCTGTCTCTATACGTGACCTCTGTTACGTCCCTGTTCACACACATGCACACCTTCACACGTTGAAAAGCAGCAGCAGAAGTGTTGCGTTAAGAACAAAGATGTGCAATCAGGAACTTCAGGTCAGGTGTTGTCACTGGTGTTATTCTGAAAGCTTCTGTCTCATGCTGATAGTGCTCAGAGACTAATATCAATATTTCTCATCTCCCAAAACAGGAAATGAAAGAGAGCTGCCTTCTTCTGCAGCCCTCCATGAGACGCTGGAGGTACCACTCATTACCATTTGTCTCCTATGGCTCTAACCCTTGATGAAATTCTCAGATATCACCCAGAAACATCCAGTATCTTTGTGTGTATTGAACTCTGCACTATGTATATGAGCAAAGAGCTTTTTTTTTTTTTTTTCAAACAACACATAGTGGTCTTAACTATAGAGAGAAGTAGTTGTGGCATCCCTTCTGTGTAATCAATACGAGGATCTTTAGCCCAGGGCCAAATAGAATTAAGAATTGCTTTTGGATAATGACAGTATCGACCAGCGCTCAGCAAAGCGTTTCAAGCTGTGGCAGGTTAATTCCCCTCTATGAAGGTGTACAGGCCTCAGTCTGAGTCAGGTTTGATGGTCAAAGTACTTCTCTCCAGCGTGGTGGGGCTGCTTCACTTCTACGCAAGTACTTTTCCTCTTGAACCACACATCTGAAACCAATGCAGCATGACTCATGACATTGACTGTTCGTTAGAAGCTGAGCCTCTGTGTCATTCAGAGGTGCAGAAATTCTAACAAAGGATGCACGCAAAAACATTACTAACACTTTTAACATTTTGGAATAATTTATTCTCTTTATTGGCATTTTGCCCACCCGGATTTCCCCGAACCAGCTCATGGAAGACGTGTCCTGAGTTCCAGGTCAGTGTGAGTTACAGCCACATCAGCATGCAGAGCATTAAGGCTGAAGTTTTAACAAAATATAAAGCAGTTACATGTTTGAAAAAAGAAAGGAAAAAAAAGGCACAAGAAACATTTGTTTGTTTGAGAGAATGAGATCTTTATGAAAGTCAAAGCAAACAGGTCATCCGGTTCAAGAAGAAGTCCTACAAAATTAGTGGTATACGTTTTCGCACTTACTTTCAAGCTGATATATATATATATATATATATATATATATATATATATATATATATATATATATATATATATATATATATATATATACATATATATATATATCAGCTTGAAAGTAAGTGGGAAAACCTATACCACTAATTTTGTAGGACTTCTTCATATATATATATATATATATATATATATATATATATATATATATATATATATATATATATATATATATATATATATATATATATATATATATATATATATTAGGGCTGTCAAAGTTAACGCGTGATTAACACAAAATAATTTTAACGCAACTAATTTTTTTTTAACGCGGATTAACGCGAGCCTTAGCCTGGCCGTTGATGTACAATAGTAGAGAGGAGAGTAGGTTTATTGAGCTTCGGGCCCCGCCGTAGTTGTAGTCCTGTAGTCCTCCGTAGTCCTGTCAAAACAGGAAGCCATGCACTGACGTCGACGGCCATGCCGCAGACAGACAGACGTAAACATACCTCCGTTAGCAGTAATTGGGATAAAAAAGGATAAAAAAGATACTATTTTGAATGGTAAGTTCAGCTTCAAAACCTTGCCTGATGGCTAACTCCACAAGATAAATGTTGTTTGTGTTTGCTGTCGATGTGAATTTAGTTACCACCGGAGTCCGACTACTGAAATATCACTTGTCGGGTAATGAGAGCGCTGATGCAGAGAGCCCCCCCCCCGTTTGAAGCAAACCACGAAAATATTTTGTATGAAAAACATAAGAGAAAATATTGAGTATATATATATATATATATAATATATAATGGATTTTGGATTGTAGCAATAAATAAACATGCATTTGTTTTGTATAAGGCAAGCATTTGTGTACTCTCATATTAGGCAAGGCAACTTTATTTGTAGAGCACAATTCGTACACAAGGCAATTCAAAGTGCTTTACAAATGCATAAAATCACAAGAAGACAAATAGAATCATTCCATACTAGCATAAAAATAATCAATAATAAATAAAATTAATTAATGAAAAAATTAATTAATTAAATTTAAACTGAAGAGTGCAGATAAAATCCTTCCAGTCATCATCTTCACATCTAAACAGAACTATTTTCAGTCTGGATCAGAACATTGTCAGAGTTCAGGTCTGTCTCATATCTTCTGGAAGACTGTTCCAGATTTTAGGAGCATAAAACTGAAATGCAGCTTCACCTTGTTTAGTCCTGACTCTGGGCACCACCAGGAGGCCACTACCTGAGGTTCTCAGAGTCCAGGTTGGTTCATATGGATCTAACATGTCAGAGATGGACTTTGGGGCCATGAAGAGACTTGAACACAAGTAGAGCTGTTTTAAAGTCTATTCTCTGAGTGACAGAAAGCCAGAGACCTCAGGACTGGACTAATATGGTCATATTTCCTGGTTCTAGTCAGGACTCGTATTAATAAGAGTAATACAACTTGAAAAAGATCTGTATAAGGTAGATTTAGAACAGATAAAAATATGCGATTAATTTGCGATTAATCATGATTAACTATTGACAGTCATGCGATTAATCTGATTAATTATTTTGAGAAATTGACACTGGGCAAGTTAACGCGTTATTATCGTGTTAACGCATTACTTTATTAACGCCGACATTTATTTTATCACGCATTAACGCATGTCGCTCAGGTGCTGTTTTGAAAGGTCTGTTACTGGCTGCTGCGGAACCAGAAGACAATCGGCAAGTAAACATGCGGACATGGAGAGCAGTAAAAATTAGTGTACTTTACAGTTCGGGTAGCAACTCAGGTAGCAATATTAACAATTCTGTCTGAAAAAAAAAAAACCTCTCAAACCCCTTTGTTCAAGACGATCACGTCATTCCTCCATGTTACATCAGATCTGCTCCATGTGTTCACTGTCATACTGTTCTCTTACTGGTTACTTCAGTGCGGCTCCATCTCGTGGCACAGATGTGAAACGACAGCAGAGAGTCTATTCCTTGATTATAAAACAAAGCCATTTCTGGGTCACGTAAACCAGACAATAACATATTAACCTTTGTGTGATGTTAGGGTCTTTTGGACCCATTTTCAATCTTTACTGAAATAAAAATCATACAAGTAATACTTTTTTCAATTTGAAACTCATTGTCCTTGGCTTATTTTATGTGAGGGGCATGGAGGATAACTTTTTTGGGGGGAGCTCCCACTCTACACCCCCCCTTCACATTTACATCATATAGAGGGTGTTTGGGTCCAAAGGACCCTAATGTAAAACAATAGGGCAGTAGTCTACTCTACAGCTTTAGTGTGAACATTGGAATAGGACCATATAGATTGTTGCATACCTTTACTCTCCTTCCTTCTACCAGAGACAAGAATACAGGGGGTGGAGTGGGGGGATATATTTTTCCCAATCAAACTTGACCCAAGGGGGCGGGGCTTCACTAGCACGCCATTATGAAACAGGAATCCTACATCCCAGCCCCTGTGGTGTGCTAGAGACATGATGCATGCACCAGGGGGTCAACAGGGACAGCCCTGAGTGCACCTTACTGTCCCACAACCACCCTTGATCAAAGGGGGCGGGGTTTCGCTACCACGCCACCCGCAACAAAAATCCCACAATCAAGCCCCTGTGTGAAATCAATTCCATGTAATAAATATCAATATATATATATATATATATATATAACTTATATATATATATCTAAGCGAAGCCCTTGGAGTGAACAGCCCTTTTTGCATATTCCCTCTGTGGATAAAAGTAATTTACCCTGCTCATTATGTGAGACGTTGAGGTGTTTTGATGTTTGGAGATGAAAATGCTTTGAGATGAAATATTCATTTTTTTTAGTTGACTTAATTATGTATGTGTCCACTGTCAGGTTGAGGACTCCTGCTCTGGTGAGGGATGTTTCAAGCGTACCTTTTTTGCCATTGGCACAGAATACATTACCTCTTTATTACAAGGGTGCCTGGCATACACTCACATGCAACCTTATGGAAACATTAAATGAAGAGGCTGCACACCTCAGTGGACATGCTGAATAAGCATGAGCATCTCATGTTCCTTACTCATAATGTGAAGGCTCGGGCTGATTGTCTTTTTTGAGTCATGCATTTGCGTCAGCTATTGTTTTAGCTAAGAGGCCTTTCCGTTTAGACAAAGAGTGTACCTGTGCATGCTGCTCTGCTATTTAAAGTAACTTTGTTCCATCAGAGATACGGTGTTTTGTGCTGGAACATGTGAGCAGAAGCTAGAGGTGCCTTTGGTGTAATTTGCTTGGCATTATAAAAGTCACATCCCAGTGTGTGTGTGGCCGTGTGGTCATGTTTCACACCAGTATGCCGAGCTGTGGGAATTTCTGAGACCACATCAAAGGAGCACGAAAACATTTTGGGAAATGCTTGAAATGGGAGTGAGACGAGAAGACTGATACTGTAGTAAATGTGAAGCTGCAGCCTCGAGTGTCAGGTACCAGATCAGATGCCAGATTTGTGCGGCAGACAACTATTTCCATGAGTAGATTTTAACTGTGTCATCATTCTTAATATTTCATTTGTCCGATTTAGACAAACAGTGCTTGGTTGTGTGTAGATAGGCTGCTTATTAACCAGAAGAAAAGACAATATGAGATTCTATGTACTATCCAAAAATAGACTTTTTAAGGCTCTGAATCCATCCATCTGTCTATCTACGATAGTTATCCAAAACAAATGGATCCGACAAAGAAAAAAAAAATACCTGCAACAGGAATTTACAATTGTGTCTATAATTTATGGATGTCTCTCCGTATGTAAAACTATCAACAGCCTGTCCTCTGCCTGTTTCTAATCTGCTTTCTAAAACTGTGAAGTCAAGGCCTGCTAACTCCTTCCAACGCTGTAAAATCTGGAAATGAAACATCACTCTATCTCCATTTCAGCTGGATCCAGCCGTCACACTGACTTTTGATTTGCAAGGCTCTTTACAATTTTAAATGGGGCCTTTTTCTGTGTGCTTGGCTCGAACGTTTGAGAGGAATACTCAGAAAAGGACTATGTGAAGAAATCACATGTGATCTAAATATGCACATCTGGGAACAGCTGAAGTATCCACCAGTCTGTTAAACTACCTAGTTAAGTTCTCTAGGCTCCCTGACAAACATCAGCTATATACACTTTCATTCTCCTTCTTAATGATGTTTTATAAACCCACAGGATGACTATTATGAACTGCTGCCTTTACTGACTTCAATAAGATTAGAACAACTGACTCATATTATTTGAGTAAAAGTTCACTCTCAGACTGGAAGGCTAACTGTATTTCACATCACAGCTGTATTTGGTGAATAACTGTCCGTCCTGCGGAGGACAACTTCAAACGGATCACATGAATGAGACTGGGCGTGAAAATCCCTCTGTGTTCTGAATCTGATCCGTCTCACTGTTTTCTGCTTCCCTTTCATCCACGTTGTCAGTTACCGCTGCGTTCTGTTTGCCTGAGAAGCTGCACCTTGAAAGGAATAACAGTGTACCCAGACCGGACCGGGCTCCAGTTGAAATCGGAAAGTTGGATTTGCTCACTGAAAGGTTTACAACAAATCGCTGGGACATATTTTGCACATGAAACCGCCATGGCAGCATGTTCTCTGATGGATGTTGGACTGTGTGTGAGTTGTTTAATGAGATGAAAACTGATTAAAAAAAAGGTACTTAATAACAGTTTATTACAGCAGAAATCATCACTTTTTATCCACAAGACAGCCATCTTGGAGTTTGTGGTTGTGGCTGGTGAAGTTCCTCCAACTGTCTGAGATGGAAATCCAACTTTGGGGGCGTTCAGCTGGACTTTTCCGACTCGGAGCACAGAAATGCAGTTTTCAAAGAGAAGTTCCATTCAGAAAATGACAAGTTGGACCTTAACCTTGATGGATAAAGTGGAAAATAATGAAACATAGTTACCCCTAAGTGCTTTGCTATTTTGTTTTGCTGTGAATTCAAACAGTTTTTGTTTTTCATTTCATATAAAATTCTAGGTTTACTTGCTGACCTACCTTTCTGGGGAATGAAATGTAAAATAGAGAAGTCAGGTAGTTTTGTTGTAGGGGTCTTCTTAGATTTCTTTCCTCTATGTGAAATCCTCATTTGTAATCAAATGCAGCGTTTCGTTAGTGTTAAGTGGATCTCCATTTATACATGTTATAGTCCTACTGTCCTGTTTATTTCTGCTCAAATTAATCTTCTTATGGGAAAGTGTACAGTGATGCAATAATAAAAGGGGGGGGGGGCACTCAACCAACGAAAACAGAACTAATAACTCTAAATGGAGCTTTCTTCGAGGCTCCTACACGTTGAACCATTTCAGGCTGTCTCAAAGATCAATGTGGTGAAAGAATCATGGAGATATCTTTGGTCTAAATCAGCTGTCCTGTATTCTACAGTATGAGCGGTTTGTCGACGGCCGTCACACTGGTCCGGCAGCAAAGACTACCTGATATACATTTTTACGACTGTCCACATACCAGACGACTAAAATGCAACTTGATTATCGAGACCTATCGCCATTCCAAAGAAATATCAGAATCCAAATGTGGCCTCTCCTCTCTAACCAGGACCACAGTCTTCTCCTGCGCTGCTTTTTGAAAACGCATTTTGGCACATGTAAATGCTACAACGGAGCAGCTTATTTCCAGATGTTTCTTTAGTGTCGGCGCATACTGATTGTCCAATTCTACATCCATCCACATCTTTTCATCAGTGGTGGCCTACAGTTGAAGAGGGACTGATCGGGCATACAGTCTGCACCAACCCGTCTGAAGCACTGTACCTAAGATGAAAGCAAGTCCTGATAGTACAGTGTGAGACGTTATGATCTCATACCACTGGCTCTGATGCTGCTCCAGACAGGACTGAACTCTCCACAACAAGACTGATAGAAGATCTGAACATCTGGCTGCAGACACTGAAGGACCTCAGCTTCCTCCAGAAGTAAAGTCTGCTCTGTCCCTTCTTCTCATCAGCATCAGTGTCTCCAGTCTGTTGACCCAGTCTGAACACTGAGGCATTAATCCTCCACCAAAAGAGGCAAAAAATAAAAAAGGTCAGTACCTGGAAATACTACTCAGGACATCTTTCAGGCCTCCCGCCTCATGTGAAGCAGCCTGTTAAACCTGAAGCAGTTTATTCCTCAAGCTTTGAAGAAACTTCAAATGTGAAATAAACACAAACATTTGAGAAATTAAACTTTGCTTTCACACCAAAGCACTGACCTTTGTCCTCATATTTATCAGTATTTTAAAAGTGAATTATAATAGCCCCTGTCTGTTGAAAATGTGTGTCACTCCAGCCTGATAGGTAAAAGTTCATAAAGTAAAATAAAGCATTTGTTACTTCTAAACTCCCCAGAAGAGGCTTTCAAATGATTTAGTATTAAAACAAATCTTGCAATGCGTCACTGATCATTTTCATAATATTACTGCAGTAATCCCACTTGATTCTTAAACCCTTCCCACGTGCGTACTCTATTCACCTTCAGGAGGTTTCTTCCTTTCTAGACACTGAAACGAGCCTCATGTCCATACATGTTTATTTCCAAAGCCATGGTAGTTGTTATGATGTTATTAGAGTCATTTCCTGTGCAGGAACTTCATTTTGGGGTCCCCGTTCTCTCCTAAAACCTAGTAGCAGCCCGTCACCCTCTCAGCACCTCTGGCTGGCTCTCGTAAAGGTGTGGGTGGTCTTGGTTGTACCCTGGAGTGGTCGCATGGATGGTGAGCTGTGAAATTACATTAAGCCGCCAGGCTAAGGCCCATGGCAATCCTCCTAATGAAAACTGTTTCACAGTGCAAGCTGCTCGGAGCAGCGGAGACAATCGGTTTGACAACCAGTGCTTAATTTGGAGAGGTTGAGTAAAGGGACACCATAGTGATTGCTGGCATTCTGGATGTTCATTTATAGTGCTTCATCGCTTTTTATGTCAACAGGAAAATGTTCTGATGTTCTGTGCGTATGTGTGGGAAAGGAGTAGGTGTGTGGCATTCGTATTCATCCAGTAAAAGCAGCAGTGGGCTATCGCAGATTGAGACATAAGCGCATCCACAAACATAAACCACCCACATGCTGTTTGTGCAAACAACTTCACCACTATAGCTACAACTACAGGGTCTCATATGCGTTTTATTTTCAGAGCAGTGTGACATATGCACTCGTATCGGGGAAAGAGATCATAAGCAGCGGCTTTGCATTAAAAGGTCATGTGTTTCTGAAAGAAAACTGAAAGCTGTTCAAGTCTGAGGGTGCAGCTCTGGTGGGTATCTGGGATGGAAGCTAAATCCTGAACTCTTAATTTACATGACGTATTTCATGAACAACACCATGTTTCCTCTCCTGGAGACTAAACATGGTCTATATATAAATCTAAATACAGAACACAGAGTTTTGGAAGTCGTATTTTCATTTTTCTGTGGTTTTTGGCCAGGGAGAGCTTTTGTCTCAGGTTTGCAACCATTACTCTGTTTATCACCAGCATGTCACAACGGCCCTTAGAGTTTATTTCCTCCAACTAAAGTTGTGGAATCTAGTGCAATATGAATTTTCAAAGTTTCAAAAGTTCATTTCAAATCCCAGCTTAGTTTGGTGGAAGCAGCTGGTGAAGAGGCCCTGGAAAGAGCCGGGTAGTTTGAATTTTATCCAACATGTTAGCGTGTTTGCCACGACAACTTCAACACTGGTGATGTGCCAGTGTCATTGTGGTGCTTTGACAGAACTTTGCAGCTCCTGGAGTGGCTCAAAGTAATAAATCATTATATAAACAGCCCAACTCAACAACAGAAAAAGTGCCTTTTTTCCAGTGTGATTCACTTTTTTCAGTGTGATTCTGGTTCTGTAATGTCTTCAATCACGACCACCCAGCAGACAGATATCTAAAAAACATCTCAGGAGATGAATGATAAAAATAGGCAATAATTTGTAATTCAGTCTTTCCAAAAGATAATTTCCATGTTGAGTTTCAGGGTCTTACAGGTAACAACTGGGGAAGCTCTTCTGATTTACAGCAGAAAAGAGTCTGGAAAATGATCTTCACTGGTTAATAACATCATCCTGGCGCTGCAGTATTCCTCACTTCACACATATTATTTTACCACAAACTGCTTTTTGCCGTGAGTAAAGATGAGTCCAAAAATAACACCTTGATAGACCAACTTTGTCGTCTTCAGAGAAAGCACAAACGCTGTTCCAGCCACAAGGACAAATGAACAGTAAAATGCAACAGGAGCTCCAATAAATACAGTATAAATTTAAACTGGGCTTTCCAGAGGACGGCTGTCTCCCTCTGACAGTCACAGGAGGGGGGCTAAGACCGGGGCAGGCCCGTCTGGAGCTCTGAGGTGCTCCACGTGCATGTGTGTGTGAGGAGAAGTTAGTTCACACACGTGTCTACCTCGCCAAAACAAGTATGTATCTTGGCCTGCCATGTAGACAGGCAGCATTACGTTCACCAGCAGGTCAGTAGCTGTCTGCCCCGTGGACACACACTCCCGTGGAATCATGGGAGAAGGGGAGTTTTGTCTCTGAGTGACCAGTCGTCCCTAAAAGGAATTATCTGATCCTGATTTGGTTCATCTCTCAAAGTAAGAAAGGATACGCAACATAGGACATTTTTAGACCCTTTCACACTGGAGGTGCACAACATTGATTTTACAGGAGAGCATCCATTTATGTGACATGGGCGATGCTACTCAGTCTATCAATATAGTTGCACAGTATTCTCTATGACTGTTGAAGTTGAATGAATATGCTTTTTTAAAAGTAAAAGTTGCATAAAGTAACATGAAAGAGAAAGGCGCACATGCCTCTCAGACAGAGAAAAAGCTCTCGTCTGATGAGATGCGAAACTTTCAACTCATTTAAGGTTCACTTCTGAGGACCTGCAGAAATATTTTTTTTTGTATTTAGTAGGGCTGGGAAAGTTAACACGTTATTATGGTTTGAACGCATTAATTTATTAACGCCGACATTTATTTTATCGCGCGTTAACGCATGTTGCTCACATGCTTTTGTTTTGAAAAGGGTGTTACTGGCTGCTGCGGAACCGGAAAACAATCTGCATGTAAACGTGCAAAAAAGCTAAAACAAACATGGAGAACGGTAAAAATCTGGAAAAATAATTCTGGACTGCAACAAAACTTTTGCGTCATTCCTCCATGTTACATCAGATCTGCCCCATGTGTTCACTGTCGTGCTGTTCTCTAGCTGGTTACTTCAGTGTGGCTCCATCTAGTGGCACAGATGTGTAATGACAACAGAAAGTCCAGTCCTCCATAATAAAACAAATTCAGTTCTGTGGCCCGTTTTTTTAAATTTTTTTATTGAAATATAAAAAACTGCCATTTTTTTTCATTTTTTTGTGTTAGATTAAAAAACAAAAAATGTAATAAAATGTCACTTTTTAATTTTTTTAATTTTTCATTGATAAACGGATTAGTAATGTTACTGAACTTTAACACGGACATTTTCATTTTAAAGTTCTCCCAGACGGAGGATTTGACAGAAACAAGGTTATTTGTAACAACTGCCCGTTAACTCCCCGTTAAAAGTTTCTGCTGTTACCTCAGAAATTACCTGTTTTAATGTTATGATTGTAGCTCAGGATTTTGTTGGTAGACTTTTTTTTTTTTTTTTTTTTTTATAAAAACAGGATGACATTAATGCCCTGGCAGTGCCAATAAGCTTTATTTTATTTTACATTTTTTAAGATGAGATTTACACTAAATATGTGATACTGACAAGTGCTGATCAAATGTTATGACACTTTAGTTCATATGGCAGCAGAACATTTAAATAAAAGTGCATTTTACACTTCTTTTGAATTTATTATTTGATTTTGCATATTCAATGTGATTAATCGTGATTAATCAGGGAAATAATGCGATTAATCACGATTAAAAATTTCAATTGTTGCCCAGCCCAAGTATTTAGAGTGCATGATATATAGAAAGTCTCATATGTGATGAAAAAAATCACAGGTGGAAATATGTTGCCCTTAGGTCCTTTGAATCAGAAACAAAATTCCAACACTTTTCTAGCTCGTTTTTGAAGTATTTATTTATTTATTTTTTGGCCAATTAACTGTACACTCACTGGTCACTTTAGTAAGTATACCTATTCAGTTACTCATCGACACAAACATCTAACCAGCCAACCACATGGCAGCACTTCAATGCATTCAGGCATATAGACATAAACCTTTTTCAAAACTGCATGACACAACACACTATACAGTATGTACTGCAGACTAGCGCTGCAGCTGTCATTAGAACCCAGTATGCCACAGTAAAAGTGATTATGTTATGGCATAACCATGTGGTTCTACTGTAGTGGATTATAGGATACAATATGTGAGACAGACTGATTGGTTTCACAGTGGAAATTTGTCTGGAAGAAGCACAACATCCGGTTCAAGAGGTGCTTTTGGCGTTCTTCAGATGTTCAAATGCTGCAGGCAAGAGCAGTATGCACTAAAAGTGTAGTATATCTTTGTGAAAACAGCTATGGTCTAGACAACCTGCTGAAGTTCAAATGGGAACAAGGTTATTCAGGGTGTTATGACCTGAATAACCTCCTGTAGACGACCTGTAGACGAGAGGTCATAACAAGAATACATAGCAAGAATGCACAACGGGAAATATACGAGAATTAGAAATAAGGTGCAAATAACAATAAGTAACAGTGCAGTAGATAATTAATGTAACAGGGGTTGACGATATGAGCATCATGAATAACAATGAATACAGTTACCTAACCCAGTACAGTTAGAGTAGATTAGATTTGTTGTATTTTATTAGTAGTTGCCAACTCAAAATACTTAAAACACAAACTAAAGTTTCTCCCTCCTTTCAGGCATCAGTATATGAGGAAGAGGAGCCATTTACTACCAAACTATCCCACTCAAAAACTCCATCCAGGAGCATTCAGTTTCTAGGCTGGTCTGACTGTCCATGGATCGCATGCATGCGTGAATGTAACCTACCTGGATACCAACCTCACAATTATCAATACATCACCAAAACCACGGGTGCTCAGCAAGAGAGAAAGAACCAAATAAATAAAACCGCTTTCAGAACAGAAAAAAACAAAGGAAGTGGCTGACTGGAAGTAGGATGAAGTGTGGGGCCGGTGATTACAATGATCAGATACAGGAGGTGCTGGCGAGGACCTGCCTGAAACACATGACTGAGACAGGAGAGCGCCACCCAGAGGAGCATATGGATGTAAAAGAAAAGATGCAGGGCTGGACTGCCCATCTACTGGGATTATCTCCAAGGTTTACAGAGAATGATGTCAGAGATCAGAGAAAAATGCTCAGGTGTTACAAACAAGGTGTGCAGGAGGCCATCTCTGTTGAACCTTGAAGCAGCTTGTGTGCAGCAGCTGAAGACCTCCATGGGACCCAAACTGAGGATCAATAAAAGAGTCTGCTGTGACATCTGGATGGTGGAACATGACATGTCATGTTGTATCTAACTTCTGATAGATACTTACAACACAATAACGTGCCATGTCACAAAAAGGTTAATTCACATGTAATGATCATAACATTACATTATTTTGGTTTTAGTTTTTTTTTTTCAACTAATAGTCTCCAGACTTTGGAAGACTCACCACAGAAGGAAAGGGGGATTTTATACAAATACGCGGCTGATAAATTAGCACAATGCTTTAAAATAAGTTTCCAGCCCCTTTAAAAGAGGAGACGTTCTGAAACACAGTGGAATGTTTTGCTTTGACTGTGTCTTGCTCACCTTTCACCAAACAGATATCTGAGGTGTGGCTAACTTCAGCAAGCATGTCAGCAACTTCCTGTCTTGAAAGAAAAAAAAGAAAAGAAAAAAAATCCATGGAGGAAGACGGAAGTGGGCTAAGAGTACTCCGTCTTAGACTGACGTCCAGTCCCTGAAACACTGCACTGTTGGCTCTCAGAGTCGGACAGTGTGGTGAAATGCTCCAGCTGATATTTATTTTAGGAGCTTCCCCGGAGGACTGACTTGACCTCCGGAGACCAACTTGAGAAAAATTCTCAGGCTTTTGCATTGAGGATGTGTTTATTTGTTGGAAGCCAAATTGTTATGTGGGGATGTCAGAAACCGTCTTTCCCTTGAAGCTTAGCTCTCAGTATGCTGTCTAGTGCTGAAACTGATCTTTCCTCGTCACTGCCGTATCAGTTGCGTTGGTATCACCACCTGAGCACTTTAAATGGTGTGCATGTGTATGGTTTGGCTGGATAACAGCCTCGGCTGCAGCTGTGCAGAGTGGCTGTGATCGTGTGTGTGTGGGGGGTTGGTGGTCTGCAAAAAGGGGAGGAGGACCTCACATTTAGTTGCTGCCTCTTGGGAGAGATTAAACAGTTGAGTCTTTGCTGCGTCTCTCTCGATCACTGTCATAGCCTCCTGCCTCTTCATCTCTATTTGGAGCTGGGCAGGGTGTACCTTTGCAGTCACCCCCCTTTTTTTCTTTTATTTGTGCACTTTCTGTTCCCCTCTTTTAGTCTCATTTCCTCTCCTCTTTTGCTTCCTTGTTCTCTCTCCATCCATCCTGCCTACTTGTGACACTGAACTCTTTCCCCCAGAGTGTTTCTATTTTGCAGCATGTTTTTTTTCTTTTCGCCCTTCTGACTTCTAGACTTCCAGCTGATTCTCTCAGCTAACGGCCCAGATGGCACAGAGTGAGTGGCCCACCCACTCCCTTTTATCCCAACTGCACACCAGCCCCTCTGTCCCCGGTCTCCCATAGGCTGCTTGGTACTCAGCCGTCCCACTGAGCTGATCCCTTGGTCCTGTGTGGAGCACCGTGGGGCTCAAGCACTACTCACATTAATCTCCTAAACGATCCTGGACCTAAGAGGATCAATACTCATTTTCAGGGAGCAGCATGATCCCTTAATGTAGTAGAGGATGGCTGCTTATCCCTCTCTCTTTCCCCCCCCACCTTCCTCTCCTCTGTTTTAACTCCCCATTGAAGGAGCAAAAGTCAACCTCTCATTTCATTTCAGGTCCACTTTGGTTAAAACAATGTCTTGCTTTTATTACGGATGTCATTATTCTGGTGAATAGCACTTCTTCAGGGGGACTCCAGATAAAATATGCCTCCGTCTTCATTATTAGTATTACATTTCATGGGTGGTGGGTGTTTTTGCAAAATTAGACCAGTATCTCATCATTAGCCCTCCTGAACCCACATTTATCCGAATATTAGAGCGGTCACAGGGCACCTATGTATATCTATGAACATAAACGCCTCAACGACGTTTCCATTTGTTGGATTACAAATGGGAACATCGTTTACCAGGGAAAATAAATCACCCCGTTTTACTCCGGTTGCTCTGAAACACATCTGAGATTTATTCGGGCTATTTCATATTAGCAGCGGTTATAATTGTTATTCTTTGTTTTCCACAGATGCCGAAAAAGTGACTTCATGCTAATAGCTGCATGATCCAAGGAAAATGGGAAAAGCTCTGACTTTCCACTGGATAACAAGCATCCTATTTTTCCAGGCTCCATGTGCAGGGAACACCGCTACGACCGCACGGTTAGCTGGGCGTCTCATCATTGATCTTTGCTGATGCAGACTGTTTCTGGGGCCTTCTTTTCATCAGCAGTGAGAGAGAGAGAGCGATGGGCACCCTCCCCTCGCCGTGTCTCCCAGGCAGGCTGCACTGGCGGGACAGGCCACCTGGAGCAAGTTTGGATGTGTTGTTTATGCTAAAGCTATTACTCTCTGTCTGGGCAGCCTGCCCTGAGAGCTGGACCGCTCTGCTGCTACTGAATTATTCACCCCAGAGATCTGCCATCCTCTGTATACAAGCTGTCACATGTAGCTGAATGATAAGCTGATTGTCCACCGGTGAAACATTTGTTACCTTGTCTCGGTAAATACTTTACAGATTTATTAAGAGTGCCTATATGCACGTGACATCAAATGAGTCTATGAAACTATTCTGCTTTTTAAATCACTTCCAGATATTCCATCATGTCATGTCCGGGACAATCAATCAGCCTTTACAGTACAAAACTGGGTTTTAGTTTGACAGCTCCCTGAGAAATTACACTATCTGACAGAGCAGAGCCAGAAACGTACAGTCTTCTACTTCCTCGGAGCTGCTCCTGATCTGATGTCCTACTACCACTGCAAGTCATGGGACCTGGAGCATCCTTTCACTCCCAGTTTAAAAACTTTATCCTCCCCGCACCGAGCATCCAGAGGAATTCACCTCAGACATGTGATCCTGGACTTTTCTTTCCTGTTTACACAGAGCCTAGAGTGATAAGTGTGTGTGTGTGTGTGTGTGTGTGTGTGTGTGTGTGTGTGTGTGTGTGTGTGTGTGTGTGGTGTGTGTGAGCGTTCAGGTCTGATTGGATGCAGTCTGAACCTGCTGATCGAGCGTGCATGTCTGCGTCCTCTTCATCACCAGGGCTGTGGGCTCAACTCAGGAGAACAGCGGAGCCTTTCTTTAGGTGTAGGATTGAATCAGTGATGACAGTCTCATGACCTCTTCCTCTCTAACACACACTTGCTCTGTCTGCTGCGTTACAAACTCACTGCACCTCACACACACACACACATGCAAACATAACATGTCGCCAAGGTAGAAAGGTAACGAAACTTTATGTATTATATGTTACACCTTTTACATATCAGGACAAACCGTGCATTGAGGTTCTGCTGAATTATAATTAATTAGGTACACCCCAGGTATGTGCAGCCCCTTGTAAAATTATGTTTTAGACTACAAATACTACAAATTTGAGCTAAATTGCTTTATGTTCAGGGAAACAATTACGTCCAATAAAACTAACACAAACACTAACTGCTATCATGTGTTGCACACCTTAAACAAAAAATCTGCGTGTTTTGGACAGGTAGCCAACCCTCTCTGCTCCCGGCACCGGGACTGGACCGCTCCGGCTGCGTGGGCAGCGTGGGCTGCGTGGGTCGGGGAGGTGCGGGAAGGTAATGTCGTAAAAGCTCCACTGTCGTAAACCAGGTGCGGAGAAGGGGAGGTGAAGGGGGAGGGGGGAGGAGGAGGAGGAGGAGGACTGGGGGGGGGGGAGAGGGGGTGAGAGAGGAGGTGACTCTCCGGCAGCATTTAGACACAACGAAAGGATCATGGCGGATGGCCCCAGGTGTAAGCGCAGAAAGCAGGCGAACCCGAGGAGGACCAACGGTGAGTAAAACTACTTCCGACGCGGAGTTTTCCGCTCCGGCAGCCGCTCCGGAGGCTGCCCTGTCTCCGGGTAATTCTGCCAAACAGTTAAGCAGCGCGTAACTGAGGTTTTTTAGTAACTGAAAGTGGTGGGAAGTAGCAAGTGAGCGCTGCGCGGTGCACCGTTATACCTGGGTCGCGTCTCTCCCTCCGCCTAGCGGTCCGCTGCGCCGGAGACCGTTACACGCGCCTCACTCCGGACCGGCTTTTTTCCTGCTCACTTTACACTTTATTTATTCATTTCGGTGTCGGTCGACCTCGTGAAAGCGGTCACTGTTGGTTTAATTTAGTGAGGTCCTGTCGAGTTTTTGAAGCCCAGCAGAAAACTCGGACCTGTTTCTGTGAGGAAACGGTTACCTGACCGTTACTGCGGCTCTCAACGGCGTTAAACACGGATGGATTAAACTAACAAAACAGAGAAAAGGGCTTCATGTATGTGCAGTTTGATAAAAACCATTCATTATTTGAGTGTGTGTGTGTGTGTGTGTGTGTGTGTGTGCGTGTGTGTGTGTGTGTGTGTGGGAGCACAACAGTTTGCTCGGCTCTTTCTTCTTTCCAGTGTAGCAGGTAGTAGACTGTTGCTGCGCTGCTTTCAACTCTCTCCCGGAGTTTTTCACCTTATAACCGTGGAAACGGGAAAACCTTGCTGTTGTGTTGACCAACTGTCCTTTTTCACCCCCCTTTTTTTTTTCATTTTCTAACTTATTCCAGTTTCCGTCCCGTAGATAGTAACCTATAGATAGTAACTGTTTCCAGGGAGGTGCTTTTAAATCACTGTTATTTTGCGCCACTAAAAGTCCCGTGTGGGAGCTGAGGGGGGGGGGAACATGGATGGGGAACCGGTAACCGGGGCTCCGTACAGCGAACATATCTCACGCGCTGTTTGTGTGAGCAGCGCGAGCGCAGCCCATATAAGGGCAGCGGATCCTCTCCTGTCGCGCGCTGGGAATCCTGATTCTGGTCGGACCGAGGACGCGGCTCACTTTTATCTTCTGTTTTTCTCCCTTAAAAAAAAGAAAGAAAAGACAAAAAAATATCCCGTTTCACACGGAGGGCAAGTTTGGTTATATTTACAGCGGCGTCACATTTATGATGTATAATTTAAACGCACGTGAAGATCGACGCGTTTGCGCTTTAGTGTTAAGTATTTAGTGTTGGGATTTTTTTTTGAAAGTAGCAGACTGCTAGTGTTATTCTTCTTCAGTGTTCGGTGAATTCTTTGACCTAAATATGTATTTCATGTTTTCATGACACGCGTGGACGACGTGTTTCCGTTAGTTTTTTAATAAACGCGCGTGCTGGCTGCCGTCTCCTTCCCTGTTGTTTGCTCGTGATGGTTAGTTGAGAAGGTTTCCGGTGTTTTCCGTTCATTAGCTGGTGTTTTACTCGGTGTGGAGGCTACAACAACAAGGTGCGGACACACCTCAGATAACGGTTCAGCTCTCAGGGTGTGGATGTTTCTTCTGCCTCGTGGGAGGAAGGGAGTCTTTTTTTATGACTTTTCTGTAGCATGTTTTCTCCCTTCTTTACTTTAAAAAAAAAGAATCAAACCTTTCTAATAATGGAGCAGCTCTGCTGATATTTGAAGTCCCATTCGGAACCAGACAGATGGCTTTCCTGTTGCTCAGCCTTATTTGCATTTGCTTCAAAGAGCTGTCAAGCTCTGCTTTTGAGTCTTCCTCCCTCCCTCTGACCAGGCAATTGATCTGTCATGTAAATCAACCACCATGCATATGGAACGCTAAAGTTAGAAGTTAAAAGATTTGTCACTTGTTACAACGGATTTGGTTTTGTTATATATTTATAACAAGTTTTGACACCGGGCTTCTGCACTTTTCTTTATCAGAAGATCTAGTTTCTTTCACTTTTGTCATTAAAGAAGCCCTCCCTTGCATATTCCCAGCATGTCTTGCTCAGTGACTTAACCAGGTTCCTGAGCCAAGATCAAGGTGAGCCCCGCTCGCCGCCGTAAACAGAGAGGTGTTAACAGCCTGCAGGACGACAGGTGTTTGCAATCGGCGGGATACTGCAGCTTCCTTTGTCGCTCCTGCTCAGCCAGCTCCCCTCAGGAATAGCAGCCATTCCCTGCAACGGTAATTTAACACAGCAATTTGGGAATAGAGGAATGTGCCCGGTATTAACATTCTTTGCAAAAATAAACAGGGCTGTGGTGCTGGGACAGCTTTGTATACATGCTTACAAGTGTTTTTTTTTTTTTCTTTCACATTTTCACTTCATTGTTAAGGTGATTGTGAAATAGGTGTACGTACAGGTTGCTGCTTATCTCAGAGGAAGTCATTGAGCGTTTCTCTAATTTTCTCCCCTCTTTTTCTCTTTATGTGGCGTACAAACACACTCGCACCTTGACGAATCAAGCATTCAATAAAGAGAAGGATGTTGTGGGCTTGGCACTTTGCAAAAACCCACGCAGTGTTGGTTAAACTCCACTTAAACTAAACTTAGTGCCCTGGACTCGCTCACCCCATCTAGAAACCGTTGCATACGACCACATGCTGTAAATTTGCGGGAGAACAATGAGAAACAATGGTGTAGCTATAGTTACAGTTTGCGCTGTGAAACAAGCAATATTTTGGGCAACATTTGAGGCTACAGAGGAGGTGGGGATTGGCTCTGCAGCGCCACATGCCGCTTGTGTGTTTTAAAAGACATCTGTTTACATTTAAAAGGTCCACCCCTGTTGTGTGAGGAGTTTAGCAGAGGAGGAAATTTTTCATTTCTCCTCACTGCTTTTTCACCAACTTCCTCGGCAGCTTCATTCGAAAGTGCCAAGTAAGAAGAAAATCCCCCTTTGCCTTCACACTCGCTCTGTCTCTCCCTTCTCACTCCTCCTTCCAGAGCCTGCCCTTTATTTTGGTGAAGGTGGGGGGGGGGTGAGACACAGTAGCCAGGGGTGCTGTTGATTGCCCCCTGACCTAGGCACCCATGCGTTTTTAGTATGACTTCACTTTCCCCCCTCTGTGCCATTGTGAGGCTTCCAGCATGTCCAATTGTGTTTGTGTTTAAGTCTGTTCAATGACGGGGAGAGAGAGAGAAAGAAAGAGAGAAAAAGAAAGAGAAAGAGCGGGGGGTTTACGGAGGGGGTGTTTCTCTGCGGCCTCCCTCTTTCCTTCTATTCCTCACTGACCCTTCTTCTCAAACTGTGAGCTCCATGTTCCCTGTGGATGAGCATGGGGCTGACGGGGGGATGGGGGGGGGGGGGGGGTACAACAGGTGACAAGTGGGGAGGCGTCAGTGCTGGCAGATGGGTTAGGGTTAGACCACTATGTATTTGTGGATCTAAACAATAATATAATCCAAAAAAAAATCATTTTATATCCCGTGTATAAAGGAGTTGCATTTTTTTTTTTTATAACTTGCTTTCCATTATATATCCAGAAAAAAAAAACTAGCTCTCAGCAGAGCTTCCTGTCCATCAGGGTGAGAAAAGGCCTCTCCTCATCTGACCATCCTGCAGAATTAAAATTACATGATGAATGACCACACATCCACCTCCGTTAAAGCAGCTTAATGATTAGCTACTCCCATGGAGGAGGAGAGCATTAGCCTATAAAAAGGTGCTCTCCCTTCATAAAGACGGCGTTTTAAACCCAGAGTCAGTTTCAGTAACCCCCTTAACTGCGGTTGGATGTGCTTTATTGGGGTTTGTGTGGCTGAATGCCTAAATGAACCATTGTGTGTTCGGGCTTTAGTGAGAAAGCCTGAGGAGAAAGAGCCTAGTTACCTTTGCAGTTTGCCTGCTCTACCTCATACACTTTCAGTGGCAGAAGAAAAGGGCCATTCAGCGGGCCCGGCATGGGGAGGGAGAGCCCTTTTCACACTCGGCTTGTGGGAAACTTCTGCTCCATACTGTGCATGCCATTTGCATATGACCCATTCTTTTTTGCAAAGGTCCCCGTGAGGGTGGAATCCGTGGAACGTTTGCAGAATTTCTTAAATCCCTCTCTCACGCAGCCCTCCATCCTTCAAGAGCCTGCGCTGCTGTACTCTGTTTGACATTTTTGCCTCGGAAATGTCGCTTACGCCCGTACCACATTTACTCTCCTTGATATTAATGCTGACGCATCCCTGTGGTCCCGTGTGTCTCGAGGAGCAACGTTCGCTACTCGGTGTACGCTAAGTAAACCGTTAAGGCTCACTTCGGCCTTACCAAAATCCACACCATCTACAAAACAGCCTTGGAGGCTCCTTTACTGATGTTAACATTGCTAACACTGTCCCTACGATGATAAACCCATCCTGTAATTACTGCAGGATGGGGGGGGGGGGGGGGGGGGGTGTTGCTGGGTTTATGGGGTACTACGGAGGAGGATGAGGCAGTTGGAGCCTGTAGCATCGTGTCAGCTCACTGAACCTTACAAAAAAACAACTGTCACACTTGAGCAGAATACCTCCCCCCCCCCCCCCCCCCAACACACACACACACACACACACACACACATCCTCCATAACAGCATCTTGGGTTGCCTCTTGCCAGCATAGAAGATCATTTAAGTTAAGCATCATCTTGATGCAACAACAAGTGGAAGATCTTCCACCTTGATGCTGTTGAGGGAGCCATACTGGAGCCATACTGGTGCCATACTGGAGCCATACTGGTGAGCTGCAGCTCTGACAGCCTCGACCCTAAACACAGATACTGACGCAGACCGATGGTGTCTGGTGGTATTGATGCGGTGCAGGGAGGAGGGCTCACTTAACTGTATCATGTAAGCTAACCGAGCAGAAAAACCTCCTCTCCTGACTCCAACATGGAGTCATGGGCTGACAGGTGTTTTTGCAGCCTTGTGAAACTTGACCTTTTTTTTTTTTCCTCTTCTGTTTTTGCTTAACTATTATTCTCAGTCTTTGCCTATATGTGTGGGATGAGAGTGAATATTCTCCATCGTGTGTAAGCTTGTGGAGAGATTTAAATTTCCATGTAGATGGAGGTAAATGTTGTGTATATCATGTCCAGCGCCGCCTGTTGATGTGTGTTTTAATCATGTGTTAGCTGCTCTCCAGAGCCACGCAGAGTCCCTTTTGGGCCTGCCTGCATACCCCTCCTTGTCCCCACATCCCCACCATCAACTCCTTCTTTCCCTTTCCTTCCCGCCCACCCATCCCCTCCCCTCTTTGGGGTCCTCAGTGAAGCGGTTAATGAAAAAGACTGGACTGACACAATAGGCAGAAGGCGGGCCCAGTACGGGGGTCTCACACCAGCTTGTGTTTGAAGCTAAAACTCATCAGGGAAAACCTCAGCTGTAGCTTTACTTCAGACCGCCTGACTTATCTTTTTACACAGATGTCGGATGTCTTATGCCTTTTATGTGTGCTTGACCTTATTACAGCCTGACGGTGTCTCCGTCTACAGTGATGATATTAGATGACATCAGATGAAGAATAATCCACTGTCATGCATTGTGCTCTGAACACAGCCAAGTGGATGGCTTTTTGCCAATCCTTTATGATGACCATATTGATTTTCCTCTCCATAGCACACAGAACTGATAATGGCCCTCCTGAGGGGCTACACATTCATATTCACATCCTGATTCCAGTGTACAGTCTTGCTGTGATGTCCCGAGGACCACAGTGACTAACAAATCCACTGCTCTGTTCACAAAGCCGCATGCATCGAACTAGCAGGGCTGAGCCAGCACGGTGATAGCTCCAGCAAAAACAAAAAAATCTTAGTCACCCTGTTTGTTAGTCAGGGAGAAGGCCAACTGCTATGCTGAACGTCAACATGGATAAACATCCACACGGGATTAATGAGAGGAGAATGGCCGACCTGGAAAAGAGGGAGGGCTGGTTCCTGGGAAGCGTGGAACATCCACATTGCCCCATTTAAGCCATGAGTGTTTTGTTGAGGTCCCTATCACCCCTCTAGTGGTCTAACCAAGCCAAGTCCCACTCACTGACTGTTTACAAGACAAAAGCTGCAAAAAAAAAAAACAATAGAAAAAAGCACATAATTGAAGGGCCACAAAGACAAGAAGTGATGTTATCTGTGACCTACACGACAGCAAAGACACATAACCAGCGTAATACTTCACTACATTCCCCCTGTCAGTTGATTAATATATGCATCCACATCAGGACTTCATGGACAGTCTGTTTCCTTGTTTCTTGCCTCTGTCTCCTGACTCTTTCTGATATCCCTTAAACAAATACTTGAGTTATATATTTATTCTTTTGGATTTGATGATTTGACTGCAGATGTAGAGTTTTTATCCACAAGCACCTGTGGTAACAGAAGTTTTTCAAGCAAGCCAGACAAACATGGCTTTCAACTGATCATGTTAATAGTACTACACTAATATTGATTAGTGATTGTTTACCACTTTTTTTTTTTTTTAATTAATTTGCTCTTTCTCTTAAGGTTTTTCCCTCTGTAGTCCTTCTCTGTGTCTCGTTTCTGTCTCTGGCAGCTGCCTCGGCTGTGGCTCTCCAGCACAAGCAGGTGCTGTGAGCATGCAGCAACTCAGCCATACAGCTCTCATAAATAACACCTGACAAAAGTGTGAGAGAGCCAGCGCTCCAGCCAGAGCGAGGAGGGGGGGGGGGCAGAGATTGAAAGTTTCCTCTGTTAGAAGAACAAGGGCGTGGCTCACGGTCAACTGCTGGCCTTCTCAAGAAGGACATGTTCAAAATAGAGAAATAAAATTGAAGAGGATCAGATAAAGGGGGTGGATTGTAAGCATTTTCTTTCTGAGAGAATGTGCTGCTCGTTCTTCTGAATTTTGTAGTCCTCAATGCCAACTTTTCAATAAACCCTTTTCATGCAAATGTCTGGTAAATGGATCTTTTTAAACACAAGGGCAGCTCTAAGTGACTGGTTAAGTAGGAACTTGAATTTAAAGGAAGGGAGCGTTATCTTTTCTCTAATTAAGATGTAAGAGCTTCGAACAATTTTAATTGTGCTTTCAAAGCAGATGAGGGGGTCAGAAAGGAATTTATATGCACACCTTTACAATCATCATCAGTAATGAACCAGCACTCAGAATAAATGAACCCATGAATCATTCTGATCAAGGACCATTAGTGAACACAGCTCAAAATGAAACCTGTGCTGTGTCTTTGTCATTTTCTGCTCTTCAGATTCAGCAACATCACAAACACATCCTGTCTCATCAGAGGCTATCGATCAGCCTCTCAGGGCGAAGGTTAGTTTGTCATTTTCTCTTACCTCACCGTGAACAAAACCAGGAAGTGTGCGAGAGATTACGGCCCAGGATGCAACCTGAAAGCCCTTTATCTCTGTGAAAACAAGAGGCTTCCTGCGGCTCTGCTCCCAACCAGGCCACATCCCCCTCCGTCACCCGGCCGGCCCCCGGCACCTGTGGCAGCCTATTTAGGGATCCTCATCAGGGGCCACAGAGATCACAAATCGGGGCAGAAAAAAATTGAAAGCCTGGCTAAAGAAAGCTACCCTCTCACTGTAATGCAGGCCTGCCTGCTTCTGTCCACATTTAAGGGAAAAGAAAGAGAAAACAGTTTCTTTACAGTCTCATTGAAAAGGTTTGACCCCTTTGCTGCATAAAGATTAAAAGGTTGCTCTGGGTCTTGTCATTTAAAGTAATTAATTTATATATTTTTTCAGTATGCTTTGAGACTCGTCAGCACGGCGGATAAGAACTCCCTAATGACTTCTTTGTCTTCCAGTAGCTTAGTAAGTCTGTGTCCTTGTTTTAATTGAGTTCAGAAATGAAATTACCCACTTCTGTCAAGCTGTCATGACATCCTGTACAAACACTCCGCAAGAGCTCATCGTCAGATTCCTCCTCTTGTTATTGCTCGCCCCCTTATGTTGAGTTTTTAGCCCCCCAAACCCCTTAGTCTTGCTCCTTTAAGTTGCTGCCACAGCTGGCATGGGTGGTTTGTCTTGACAGTAGCCTGTGTTGAATTTCAATGAACTCCATCCTCCCCCTGGTCTTATTATGCCATTGCTACTAACTGGCTCCTATTCACTGCAGTGTCCTGACTTCCCAGAGGGATCTAGATAAACAAGGCCTATTCAGTCCCTGAAAAGTCCCCCCCCCCACCTCCCTTGGCCTCTTCTTGTTTTAGTGCCAGGCTGCAGCGCGCCCCGCTTGCCTCCAACGCCAACAGCAGCAGGCTTTGTGCCATCAATACATCTCATCCAAACTGGACTCTCTTAGAGGGGTTGAACCTCAGAGTAGAGGCTGATAGCTGCAGTGAGTTAGAGATGAGCGTGGGCGTGTTCACATGTACAGTGTGTGTGTGGGAGGGAGCAGTTATCTGTGGGTGTGGTGTGCTATGATGATGCAGGCCAAGCTGACTTCCTGTTGTTATAGTCCATCGGGGGAGCTCAGGGGGGGATGCTCCCATGGGATTACCCCATGAGAGTCACATGGTCCAGCTGCATTGCGTTTAAAGACCATCTTCTTTGTGATTTTTTTTTCCTTTTTTGTGAGTGTGTGCAGATGTGTGTTAAATGTGGTTCAGTGAGCACATTCCTGATCTTTACCTGAATTTTGACCCAAGTGTGAACTTTCTCTGAGGATCTTCTATTTCTTGCTTTCTTTGTTAGATTATCTGCGTCTCCCTCCATATTTCCTCCTAATCAACAGATCTCAAAGGAAAAGCTCACATCTCCCCAGGGTGCCTCCTTCGTTCTCCCTCTATCTCTCCTCAGCAGATGTTTAAAGGCCATTTGTTTGTTTACTCTATGGAGGTCACTTTGATTGATGCCCACCATAAAACAGTTCCTGCAAACCAACGCCACATACCTCTCTACTTGAGTAAAATGTTTTAAAGACAGAATCATACAATGTGACCATTTCCGTTGCATGGGCAGCGCTTGCAGATGAAGTTATATCCCACATTTCTGTGTTTTCTGGCAACCACGTTAAGCGGGAGAGAGAGCTGCCTCGGCAGTAATGGCCCTCCTGTCCAGCCTCTCTCCATCATGCTCCGACTCAGCAGCTAATTTAAAGCAGCTCCCTTCTAATCGAATGGCTGTCTGATAAATCCATTCAATCAGGACAGATGTCCAGAGGGGTGTGGCAGTGACACAGCGTCTAGACGGGCCGAGAGGTGAGCAGACAAGTCCAACATGATTTCAGATCTGATGGAATTTTACTTCCTTGCCTGTCATTTACTCTTCCAACAAGACATGGCATTTTGACCAAAAACAGCATCAGGAGTACTCGAAGGGGCAGGGAGAAATTCTTCGGGGATTGTCTGGGAATTACTGTGAACATGCAATGATCGTAAAGCATACCCTCAGAAATACCAGCAGAGCTCATATTTGGGTCAAGCGTCATGTAGCCCTCTTCTTGTTGAGGACAGAGACTTGAGGCTGAATTCCACCTAATAATTGTATTGCCCCATGACAGATAATATTGATACAAAGCTGTTTATTTTTGATGATGAGTCTATTGAACCCAGGCATGCGCTTTTCCTTGTCCTGAGGGAGCTTATCCCTCACTGTGTTTTATTAAAACCCAGGTTCTAATGGACCAGCCCACTGATAAACAAGCAGATTAACCAACTAATAAAACATACATCACAATATATAGAGAGGCCCCTTGGAGGCTGTTTCTGTTAATATACAAATATGGAGGATTACTGTCTGCTGTCTGCATGGCTGTGGAGAGGGGATTAGGGTACTGGTCCAGACAGATTGGATTTAATGTGTGTGTAAGACAAAACGATTGCTGTACTGCAAAGCCTACAAAGCTCATGTATGTACAGGCTGATCTCTGCTCTCTGCTCAGACGCCATCACATCCTGTTGTTTGTATGGATCAGTTACATCTATTACACCTGCAGGGCAGCTCTGACTTGTTAAGTTCAAACTTGTTATTTCTGTGTTATGCTTTATCAAGGATATTTCATTTTCTGCTTGTAGCTTCCGTTAGCTCACGTTAGCGCAATTTCAAAACTCCACGGAAGCGATTTTTATGTTGTAGGTGGCCGATCGGGTTTTACGTATTAAAGCTTGTGCTTCCCTCCTCGTAGAATTCACTCAGAGGATTCGTCACAAATAACCACCAAACTATCTTCTTCTGAAACTTTAACGAAGTTCCATGCCGCCATGTTTGTTGTGATCACTATGCTGTGCCGTATGCTGCATTCAAGGTGTAACGTAAATTCCCACGTTCCCTCGTTTGCTAGTTGTTCTTTCAGCCTTTTCTATTTTTTTCTTTTTTTATGTGTAACATGGGAAAATACTGCGAATATCAATTTAAGTTAGCAACTACTAAAATTATGACCGAGTTAACGAGTTGTTCTCTGGCATGAGGGGGTATTCTTGATTTTCCTTATTGAGTAATCGTTTTTCTGATTATGCCGACGTAACTTGAACATAACATTCACTGCTGTCATTCAAGGCTCAGAAGGAGCGAGGCACTGCCGTGTTGACAAAAATATATATGTTATCGGGCTATTCGTCATGATATCGGACTTATCGGGATGACATCATAATTTCCTGTTTTCGGCCCGATAATTATCGTGCACTTCTAATATATATATATATATATATATATATATATATATATATATATATATATATATATATATATATATATATATATATATATACATACACACACACACAACACACACACACATTAAGGTAAGGATCCATATTTTTAAGGGCAAACTAGCATTACTAGATTGAATTAGATTGAAAACTTGTTTTTTCTCTTGATGACAACTCCGCTCTGTCTGGTTTATGGGATGTTACAGTGAAATTTAATTCTGAAGCAGAATGCACGCACACAAGCGTGCGCACAAAGCACAGACTGACGAACACAAATCTTTTTTCTTTGTCAGCTTACAGTCAATAATGTCAAATCATTCAGTGTACTTGGCACTGAGAAATTAGTGCAAGTCTGATGCACTATTGAATGGACAAATCACTAAATAATGTGGCTCTCTTAGAAGCAAAAGCTTTGATAGAAAGGGACAGAATATGCCAACTCCAGCATATAAACTCTTCCTCTCTTTATGAGATTGTGTAGAGAAGCTCCACTATGTAGTCTATAACTCCAGAGAGATTTGTTCTGAGTCCCAGCATTCTCTCCAGGAGCCCCTTATTCAGCTCCCTCACTATTAAACTGACCTTAAGGGAATCCAGATAACCATGAAGTTAGCTCTCGGAGGGGAGACCGGTAAACACACTGACATGGGTAAACTCTGCTGGTTGCGAGCGAAGAAACCGACCTTGGCTGTAATCACTAAAAAATAAAAACATGTGTAGTATCCTATCCCACAGATGTCCTAGAGATAACACTGGGTGTGCGTGTCCTTTACCTGCTTTAATATGCGGGCCACACAGAGGCGCATACACTCTCACACACACACACACACACACACACTCACCCTGGGCTGTTTATCCCCAAGGGCACACAGCTAAAGGAGAGAGAGCCCCTTAATCATGTCCCTGTCCTGCATCCTCGTTATCAGACACGATTAATGAGTTCTCCATTAATGAAAAAAACTGGAAGTGCCATCCCCTCCTGTAGACAAGGGAGGTGGTGGTGGTAGTGGGGAGCTGGGGGGGGGGCTAGAGGAAATGCTCCTCAGGTGCTCTGACATCATCCTCCAAGGTAGATGTGATAGCTGCCACCGCTGTTAGGAGTGACGGAGCTTTGGGTTTGTTTAAATGCACCTGCATGTACTTGGGGGTGGACAGAAGGAGTAAACTGGTTACGGACGTGTGAGTGTGTGTTGGGGGGGGGGTTACTTTTCTCAGTAATTTGTTTTGATTGTTCAGTCCCAACCTCTTGGGTCTAATGCGTTTTGCCTTTGTATATCTGTCTTTCTCTTTTGTGTGTGGCGGCTGTGTGGTGCGAGGAAGTTAGATGACGAGACTGTGGAAGACGAGGGGGGGGGGGGGGGGGGGGTGCGGGTTGTAGGGGAGAGGGTGGCAGGTGCAACGGACACCCGGCGCAATCACCGGAGCTCGGCAAAAACGGCGGCAGGAAATCAACGTTGTCTTGGCAACCTGGCACTATCGATTAACAGGGCCGTCTCCGAGCTCACATGGTAGTCCCGGTGGAAATGGGTGCTGCGTTAGATTTCAGCAGAGATGGAGGACGAGGAGGACTAGGAGGAGTGGATGCTGGACTGAGAGCAGACAGAAAAAAAACAGTAGCAGGGAGAGAAAGGAAAGCAATGAGCACAGGTGATTCCATCTCTCTGAGGACTGCCTCAACACCGTGGCTCCACTCGGCCTCTCTTTCCTCCTTAAGTGGACGTCTACCTCATCTTCACGGTGCTCTTAGTCACTCCCAGATTTATGACTGCAGGATACTTGTTGTTCCTAAGTCATTTTCCTGGTTGAGCCCTTCTCAGAGCCCTGCAAACATTTAACACGCATGTGTCCCTCCATCTCCTCCTGTCTCTTTTATACACTCGTCGTGCGTCTGTTTCTATATAAGGGGTTTGTGTGAGCACAGTTCTCTCACAGTTTCCAAGCCATTAGTTCACATTGTGCAGTTTGATTTACGGACCCCATGGCACACATGAAGAGTTTACTTTCCCTTCTCTACAGGGCGAGCAGGTCGCTGTGCAAACCCCTGCCTGTGCACTGTGATTACACCATAATTGTACACTGAAGTGGCGATGTTGCATAAACTCTGAGCAGAAGTAATCAATATACAGTATTGACTTGTTAGGAGTATTTTTGGCTGATACCTCACTGATACAGTTGGTGTATTTTACATAGACCATGCCTTTCCTTCTTTCTTATCAATAATTTAATATTTTTTTTAAACTTTTATTTTGTCACCTGCAGTATGACCTGAGCGCTTGTGTGACATGGAAGCTTTTTGAAAAGGACAGCAGCACAAAAGGCCTGGCTGTCTTCATGCCACCGTCCCACTGTCTTGCTTCCTCCTACCTCCCATGGTCAGCTGAACACAGAGCAGTCCTCTGTCCTGCCATCATGTGGCTTTTACAGGCTCGTTAACCCTGAGCTATCTCCTGAACCAGGCTCAGCATTGCTCCGTGCACCGCTTTCATTTAGCAAGCCTGACATGCAGGAAGAATTTTTACTTCTGACAAAATAAGAAAAAAAAAGCTTGCTGATTAACAGGTTGAAGTATCACAGGTAATAAATATGGATTAAAAAAAATCATCTTGTGTGACTTTCTACGTATTTATTAAGCAGCAGGGTGGGGCATCCCTTTAAGCTGGACTATGGAGGTTAAACAGCGCTGAGTCTGTAATGAAATTAAGCTAATAACACATATATTCTGTGTTGTCCAGAGAAATGCCTTACAAGACTGTAGGGGCGCCAAACGTCCCCACTCTTTTCTCATCTCTCTTTATTTGGGGCTATTCTGGGCTGGACTAATGTGGCAGTGGTGCTGCGTGCTGAGCAAGTCAGCGGTCATTAGGGCGTGCAGACAGCACTCTGCCGGAGGCCACAGGAGCCAGCCTGTCTCATGATGAGACCAGTGAAATGCCGGAGACCTCAGTGCTCAGGACGTCCTAGAGCTCCATCCAATTAGGCTCCTTCGGCCCGGCCCATAGTCACTGTTACAGGGAAAGAAAAGAGTATGAGTACTTCTGTTTGACATTTTAGACATTAGACATTTCTCAAGTTAAATGTATGCTTGCATTTGCTTCAGATCTGAGAATTGGATAATTACATTTGCATATTCCTTTGTTTGTCAGAGCCAGATATTACAGGTTTTTGGTTGTAGGTATGCTGGGTGGAGTAAGCATCATCCAGCTGAGTTGAGCCATGACAGAGAGAGAGAGGCTCAGAATACTGAGATCCAGTCATCTTCCCCTGGGAGAGGCCGACTGAACAGGAATGTAAACATGGCAGCTAAATAAACTGCTACGTGGGGCACAGAGATGCAGACGCAGAAGTAGATGAGGAGAGAGAACGGGACAGTGCTTTATTGGGATGTTGAGATCACTCAAAGAAAAGGATTGGTCTTTGCTCTGAATGGTCTGGATCGGGACAGATGCAGTGGAGGGGATGTTCTCTGACCATTATCTGGCAATGGTTGTAATCAAAGAATTTAACCTGGGAGGGAGGCTGATATCTACCATGCATGGAGGCTTACAAGGACAGCTCAGCATTCCTGTCCCTCCCCTCCTTTTAACACCTTATCTCAACCTCTCACTCTAAAATAAGATGCACTCACACCATGTCACATGGCACCAGCCATCAGCCACAGCTCTTCAAGTGCTCCACAAACTTAGAAAGGTTCAGTGTGCAGGTAGCTGGCCTCATTTTTTAAATTTTTTTTTGAAAAAAACATTTGAGAAACCACCACGGTTTCCACTTTTATCAGCAAACTTAAGATTCTAGACTTTGTCCTCTCACTTTTGATGATGCAAGCACGGGCTTCATTGTTATTTCCAGTACAGTGTCAGGTGTTGTGTGAAGTGTGAAGCTTCGCCTTGTCTTTGGTGTGACTGGAAAATCACTCTCACTACTGCTGCAATGCTAAAGATATTTTTCTTTTCACGTTGTGAAAAGACTTGGTCTTCACAGCTCCCGACGTGCTCTCTCACGCTGATCTCGGTAGAGGGAGAGAAGCATCTCGAAAGCCTTCTTTTCCATTTGTAGCTTCTTCAGGTTGCCCTTCAACCCCAGCCCTAATCCTTCAGGCTTGTTTTGATGTGGTGATCTGACTGTTGAGCACAGGTGCTGCTGGCTGTTGCCGTGAGCCCTCTCTGGCTGCCATAACTCCAGGCAGGTGGCAGCCATTATGACTGTGTGTGTGTGAGGTAGCGGGCTGGAACGATCAGCCAGTGCAGCGCCTGTTCTCCTCCGATGGGCAACTGTTAACCAAGTAACTGACTTATACGAGCTATCACAGGGATCCTGTGTCCCGCCACACTTTTTCCACATCTCAGACACTCTTTCTAAAAGACACTGCTGTAGATTCCTCTTCCCAGGTTGCTGTACCTCCCTGTTTTACCCCCCTCCCCCTTCTACCGCCTTTCATTTTCTTCTAAGGTGGATCAAAGAGAAGAGGTCTGCGGAGGCGTATGGAACCAGTCTCAGTGTCAACAAGTAGCTTTCTCTGCTTCTTTGCTGCCCAGAAAAATCCCCTTACATACTACAGACACACACACTTACAGTGGTCACAGGAAACTGGGGCAGCTCCAGTCTACAGTGTCCTTTTCTTAATCCATTTTACACTGAAGCCAGCAAGAGCTTATCCGTCATCACCTCATCAATTAATGTTGATATTCTTCCTGATGTCTTCTTCTAATCTCTCTTTGTCCCCCTTCTATCTCCTGCCCCCCCCTGCCTCCACCACTAGGCTCTGGGCCAGAGGTGCAAAACAGCATCTTAACCTGGTGTCTGAACCTCCGCTCATCCTTTATTCATCCCCATTAAAGGAGCATGAGCGTTGTTCTCCCTCAGTGCAGCTGTTTCTCCTTCCATTAGAAGGATAAACTCTTGCTGCGAGGGTTCCTCCACCTGGTCTTCTGTAGATAACCGGGACCTGGACCTGAATGAGCTCTCCGGACACCTCTGAGTCCAGCGTGTGACAAGACAGGCGATGCAGATACAGCGTCACGGGCATGAGTGGTGTGGAGTCTGGTGTTTTTAAGCTTCGACGGTCATAAATGTTCTGCAGTTGCGCTGTTTTCTGGTGAATATTTTTGTCCTACTGCACATTCGAACAAGGATGTACAGACATTGAAATCTTCATTTGCGGAAGATTGTTGTCGTTTTAAAAGTATTTATATGGGGAAACAGTGGCACGAAGGGGAAAAACTGAGAACAGGCATGAAAATGAAAGAAACGTCAGCATATCCAGTGAGTGTCTCTCAGCGCTCGGTAGAATCTATAAACTGCATCTCAATCAGTTAATCCAGATGCTACAAATTAGTCTTGTGAGATAAAAGACCACTGATCTTTTTTGTGATTTTGTCTCAGTACATAACACGTGTCAGAACATGAACAACAAATCCCTGTGTTCTGCAGAGGCAGGCGCGGGACTCGGCGAGCACCTGTGCAGTAATCCTGATACTTTTGGAGGATCCATTTAAAGTGAGCGCAGGCATTAAAGAGTGCTGGATGAGGAGGTCAGGATTTTCCTTTAATCCTCACACCGATGCTGGCAGAGGATGGCCACGAGATCTGAGAGGCGGCAAAATGCTCCGCGGCAACTACCTGCACATGCTTCAGGAGACGTGACGGCTGTTTACTGAAAGTAAAGGGTATTAACAGGGCCCAGTTAAACTGGGGTACATTGGGGTACATGGTGTACAAAGCTTTGTACAACAATCGAAGACCAGATGTACTTTTACCTGTGTCTGACTACAAAAACTAAAGCAATATGTTTAATGGAGACTTCTGATGTTAATCAGAAGCTATTGTGTGTGAAGTCCAGATCAGGCCCACATCCACCAACACGCCGACAGCTTTTACACATTTCCGGCCCTAATCACAAGCCCGTGGATCAGGGGCATTACTGTAAAGTAGCAGGTGCCTGTCCTTCGCTTTGGTGCGACGGCTGATTTGATAGTAATCTATAATCTGGAGGGCTTTGATGCCACAGCCGTGCTTATCAGTCAGGCTTTGTTTGGCCAGGCCAGAAACGTTGGTTTTAACAGGATGACATGCCACACGCTTAACCTCTGCTTGTTTTTCAGCGATGCTCTTTTTGTTGTGGCTGGGGTGTATTTCTCTGCGCATGAATGGACTGATGCTTTTTTATCAGTTATGTATCCGTGCACAGGCATTTCAGTGTGTGAGTTTGTTTTTTGTTTGTTTGTTTATAGAGAGGTAAACATTTATTACATTATAAGAAAATCATTTCCCCCTGGTTCGGGCTCGTCTTGAGGAACAGTGTCAGGATGTCTTCTTGTCGGTGGGTCACCATATTACACTGTGGAGAAAATAGTGGAAATGCAGCAGACAGTGGAGGTGTTGGCAGTGACATGTGCAGCTTATACGGCGCCAGCGGCTTTTATTGGACAATAATGGGAGGCTTCCACAGATGAGTTACAGGGACGCACCCGTAACCCTCCATATGAAGGGCTTTTATTTGAACTCACAAGAAGTGGTGCAGAAATGTGGAAGGTTTTGCTGTCGTGCATCTGAGCCAGGTCTTTTCTGGCCTCTCCGGCTTTATACAATAACACCTTTAAGCCGTGTCCCGGTGCGGCCGTTGGTTGTGGAGTTGTACCGATGTCAGTTTTCTCGGCCAGTTCTGATTTCAGGTCTTTTTCAAAGGTCTGGCCTACTGATCCAGATTTTCTCTCCAGGAATTATAATCCACCACACAAGAAACTGTTTTTTTATAAATGTTGTTTAATTTGACCTTTATTGTTAAAAACATTGATCAAACGATAACAGCAGGGCCATCTGTCTGTGTCATAGATTACAGGAGTATTTTCTTCTAAATCCTACAGAATATTCTCCCCTATGTGCTAGATTTTATTTTATTTATTTATTTTTTTTTATTTTACTAATCTCTTCTATGTGTCTGTGTAAATATACAAATGCATTGGAGAAAAGGACAGGTTTTTTTTGACAAGCCTTGAACTCAAACTGCAGTCCAGTTTTTTGGCAGGTGCTAACATGGACATCAGCAGCTTGACTGCTAGCACGCTGTGTGAGTGGCATTAAAACAATTATAACGTTCTCGTTAGACGTTGCTTGCCATTGTGTGTTTTGTGCTCAGGTGAAGCATCGCATTTCTGAAACTTAGATCAGCCATTCCCAAACTTCAGAATACCAAGGCGCAATTTGAAATGTGAAAAATCTCCGCGGCCCACTGAGACCTTTAATCACAACTGTGATCAACATACAGGACTAGAAGCTGTTCTGACAGGGGTCAACAGATAAGGTGACACTTGTCACATTAAGATGATGGTAGAATAACACTTAACTGCTTTGTTTCGTTACTTCTTAATGTTTTTAAATCATGTCGTTAATATTTTACAGTAATTAAAAACATATTTACGGTGGGCGGTTTCTAAAACCCTATATAGGAAGAAGAAATACTATGGAGCACGTGTAATAATCATTTTGGTACTTTCCAACAGCATCTATGCTGTACATGTACAGTGATGAGTGCAACGGCTTGTACAGTATGCTGTTCATGCAGTGTGCTTGTGAGGAAGAGTGTGCACGTTTTAGGGAAGCTTTCCTCTGAGTCTCACATGACCTCGAGATAAACGGGTTGACATTTAGATCCCGTGTTATGACGGGTGAATGTTAATGAACTTATTTCGGCTGCATGAGGACTGGACCTTCCGTTTTTGCTTTGTCTCACACATTGAACCCGTTTCATTGAGACGATACGGCGGCCATTGACATTAACTCACTGCGTGGTTTTGGGACGACGTAAGCCCGGTAATGGACTAAAGGTATTAGATGATTAGATTAACCTAGACGTGCACCTCCACAGCATTACCACAATGTTATATTAAGTTCATACTTAAAGTGTGTCTTTGCTGTTCTGCATGTCAGTTAAAATCCGTGACTAATGTCAGACCAGGTGATCACGCTGTGAACTAGACTCAGCTGACAAACTGGTCACACCTGCCGTGAGTGTACGAGTCACATGCAGTCAGATGAGCTTCTCTGAAAGCGGCCATCTTCCTGTCTCCCACATAAGGTGCTGGAAGTGTGGTGTCAGCTCTGAGATAGCCCCTTCAACTTCCTGTTGCTCCTCAGATAGAACCTTCCTCTTGTCTGCACGGGCTCGGCAGGAGGAGACCTGTGGAAACACTCTGCAATCTGTCTGCAGTGGAAAACTGAGAATTCCAGTCTGTGCAAGGTTAGTTATGTAGTGATGAAGGGAAATTTTTACTAATTATGAGCGAGTCAAGTACCTCTCCTCCAGAAGTGTTTCTCATTCCTCTGGAGAGCCAGCTTCTCGTTCTCTGTCCTCGCTTACTCTACGTTGGCCCTGCTCTCCGTGTTGATGTCCAGTTGGAGCACCTGGGAGGAAGCAGCTGTAGGTGGTGATTACAGTTCAGAGACTCCAAAATAACCTCTCCCCCTTCCCGCCAGCTCTCTCACTCTGTTCTCTTCTTCTGAATCACCCCGTCATGAAAATAACAAATGAGAGAAGTGCAACGACTAGGAAGGCAAAAGAAAAAGAACCTAGATGTATTATCCCCTGAATCTTCTGTTCTTAGACTCAGAGAGGCTGCGTTAATGTGTTTTCCCTGGTGAATATAAACATGTATATATACGGCCTGGCTCATCAGTATGGACAGGACTGGGCTCAGCTCTCACAGACGAACACAAGATGAATGATGTTAAATGAACATTGCTACATAAGACCACTGCCAGTGTGTGTTAGTGTGTGTGTGTGCACGTGTTTTCTGTGTTAAAGCTACAGACCCTGTACCTCCGAACGAGCGCCACACAAATGCAGAGATACTAAAACATGCTAAAACCCAGTGCTGATGAGTTTGTTTAAAGATATTCTTTTCATGCTGATGTCTTAATGTCTGTACACAACCTCAGCACACCACCCAACAGTATGTGTTCAGACGCGACCATCAGGACAAGTCCCAGTTGGTGGGTTGATAGGAAGAGTTGTCCTTGGACAGAAGTGTCTTTCTTCCATTTCCTTTAAGCTCCAGTTGAACAGGAAGGCCAGTGTTCAGGTTCATGCACTCCCCCGTGGAAATCCCCCAGACCAGCAGGGAATGAAGACACAGCTCTCTGTGAGCAACCGTAGCCACTGTCACAAAGACTCATCTCCTTCCCCTTTACAGGTCTAGCAAAATATTCTGACTTTCAAGAACTTTAATCTGCGATGAGCTGTTTAACAGGAACGGGCCAGGAAATGTATGAAGGACCATAAAAAGAGTGAGGAGAAAGTTTAGAGGGGGCATTTTTCCACTTGAATTAACGGTGGCAAACCGGGATCAATAATCCAGAGGTGATCGGAGGATATAAGAATCTAAGAGGAGAAGCTACAGTTAGCAGCATCGTCGGTTTTACAGATGTGGGTGCTCTCAGGACCGAACCTTTATCAGGTGGTGGCACTAAGCATGGATTCTTGAAAACACTTGACATGGAACAGAAATGAGGCCCTGTCCCAGAAAATCTGTGGCTGTTTCACTGCTCAGTGACTTCATATGATGAGTGACATCACATGGGATAGTCCTGACAGTCCAACCCAGCGATTGCAGTGAGGTTCCACCCTCTTGGCCTCCACATGTGTAGAAACCCCGCTCTGGCCTCCTTCTTGTAACCTTGAGGAGCAGAAACCAGCATCTGACCAGAACAGGAAAGAAAATGACTAAGCTGGATGAAGGAAAAAAAACACAAAAATTATTTTTTTTTTTTGGGAAGTAAAATTTGTTTCATTATGCAAACAAAATCAGTCAGTCCCTCATCTGTCTCACTTATTCTCTCCCTCCATCTTTAAAGCAAAAGTTAATTTTTCTATTGCTCAATGGCAGAATGTAGTAATTGAGGTGCACAGGAGCAGTGTTTGACTCTCGGCCCGTTACCCGTGGGGACTGAAAGATCTGTGCCTATTGATCGTCCCAGCTGGACTGTCAATACTCCCCTTCAAACTCTGACACTATTGGTCTCCCCAGGCAACCACACACTCCCATGCACCATCTGAGCACCTATGGGTGTAATGGAAGAAAAGAAAAGAAAAGAAAAGAAAAGAAAAGAAAATCAGTGCACGACTACCTGCTTTTATCTGTTGCTCATCCATTTCACCAACAGCTCTGCTCTCTAAAGGTGCATCGACACCGATCTCTGCTCGGCAAATCAGTCAGCAAATCGGCAATCGGTCGTGTCAGACAGTGAGTACCACGATCGTGAAGAAGCTGCCCACAGTGGACTCATGGGACCCCCTTTTCACATGGTTTTGATGAGGTCTTGCAACATGTGTACACACAAGTACTCCCTCTCGCCTGGTTTAGCAGGACAGATTTTCATAGGTGTCCTTCTGACAGGCAGTCCACCCTCATGGTCATTTAACAGCAGGGTAATTGTGTGAGCAGTTCTGGTTGACCGCTCTTCAGCTGTAGTCACTGTGAAGTGTGATGTTGTAGGTGGGGGGGGGGCTAACTGTTCCTGATCACACGGGGAAAGACCACTTCGCCTGGGGAGAAAGGAAAGGATGTTAAGGGGGGATGTTGGTGGAAGGCTGAGGTGACAAAAGAGCTTTTGTGGATGTAAGTTTAGTGTGTTAACCCCTTTTCCCGCTGCTTCACATGAATAACAAGAAACCACTGTGACAAACTGAGCAGTAGCCTCGGGCAGCGTGTTTGATTCTGCGCTGTGTGTCAGGGGTTGTGCAGGACGTCTGGCCTCTGCAGTCTTGTGACAGAGCTGACATTCTGGAGTTGTCAGTTGTTGTCAAAATGCCACAAAGAGAAGGATTTTCAACAAAAACGAAGAGCTCTCAGTGCATTTTCTGCATGTTAGTGTCAGAATTAGTGAAGCCACAGTAGGTTGTCAACGTGGATCTGGGCCGTGCCTTCACTGAGGTGCGTCGACCTGCTGATTGCTCTAAAATAGGAACTTGCAACTTTGTGAAATGAGATGCAGCAAATGTACAAAAAGTTACTCCCAGGCTATTTTTGCTTGGAGTACACGATAACTATCTGGCCGATAACAGGAAATTATGACGTCATCCTAATAAGTCCGATATCATGACGAATAGCCCCGATAACATATATATTTCTGTCAACACGGCAGTGCCTCGCTCCCTCTGAGTCTTAAATGACCAGCAGTGAATGTTATGTTCAAGGAACGTCGGCGTAATCAGAAAAACGATTACTCAATAAGGAAAATCAAGAATACCCCCTCATGCCAGAAAACAACTTGTTAACTCGGTCATAATTTTGGTAGTTGCTGACTTTAATTGATATTCGCAGTATTCTCCCACATGTTACACATAAAAAAAGAAAAAAATAGAAAAGGCTGAAAGAACGACTAGCAAACGAGGAAACGTGGGAATTTACGTTACACCTTGAATGCAGCCTGGAGCACAGCGCTGATCACAACAAACATGGCGGCGTGGAACTTTGTTAAAGTTTCAGAAGAAGATAGTTTGGTGTTTATTTGTGACGAATCCTCCAAACGAATTCTACGAGGAGGGAAGCACAAGCATAAACTTTAATACGTCAAACCTGATCAGCCACCTACAACATAACAATCGCTTCCATGGAGTTTTGAAATCGCGCTAACAGAAGCCTAATGCTAACGTGCGCAAGCCAGCAGCAGTCTACCCTCCCTCTCCTCTCCCTCATTCCTCTCATCTAAAGCTTCCATGAGATTAAAAATAAAAAATAAAAACTACTGAACCTCCTTTACTTTAATTAAAGTTATTAATTTAAATGGAACCACAAGCCAAAATCCCTTAAATGTTAATCTTTTATCTTTTTCAGTTTGTAATTCTGATGCATGTATTTCCATCAGTTCAAGCAGCCTTTATTTTTTATATCAGTCAGTAATGAACCTTATTTAAGTTGATGTGAGATATCAATAGGTTTGTTTGATAGCTTTGAGAAAATGTTTGAGAGGCTTGCCAGTAGTTTTTCATTGGAAAAAGTAATTATCTGTTCATATAAAAAGTCAAAACTATTTTGATTTTGTTCATAGTATTGATGTAATGATCTTAGGTATAGGTGTGTGTTATCGGTATCGGCCTTATCGGTTTTAAAAAACAGTTATCATGCATCCCTAAGTTTTGCACTTCCACCTGCCCGTGCATGTGTGGAACAGCGTATATGAACATGTGTGTTGCCCTCCAGCTTGTCCCCTCAGTGGGACATCTGTCCACACCTGACCTTCACTGAGGAACACACCAAGATGAATGTTCTTTTTTTGAAAGTTTCTACCTTTCATTCGGTCACTCCCATATTGTCTCTTCGCTGCATTATACTGTAATTCCATTACTTTTTGTTTTGCAGCAGTCTTCCTCATTTCAACCTTTAATGTCCCCTGTTCCCAGCCTTCATTTCCCAACTATATTCTTGCTCTTTCTTTCTTCCTCAGTCTCCGTGACAGTTTGTGACACTCCCTCCCTGGGGCAGCCATCAGTTCAGATGAGCATCGTATGTGACAGGCCAGCTTTGTCTTTTTAAGCCATTAGCTGCTCTTCCCCTCCTACCTTTGCCATCATTCCCCTTCACCATTTATTTTTTCTGCCCTCCTTTTTGTGCTCATGTCTGCGCACATATCTCACTGTTGACTGGCGATCTCTGTCTTAATCTACATAGCGAACACATTTTCCAGTTGACCATAGTTAAGAGAGTGGAGGAGTGTGAATATGTGACAGTTCCTAATTCCTCCTGGATGAGTTAAAATTGAATTTACTGATTCTAGTGAGTCTGTGCAGTCAGGTATGCGTACAGGTAAGCAGGATTTAATGAGATTTTCCAGATGGAGGATTGTTTTGCAATGTACCTCTCTCTCTCTCAACCCCCCTCCCTCTTCATAGGCTAGTGCACTTCTCCCTGCAACACACTCCCCCACAGTAAATTGTCAGACCTAATACAGGCAGGAATGTCCAGTCACCTGCTCCTAAAATGCAACAGCCCTGTGCAACACTAACCTAATATAGACTTGCACTACACAACCTGGTTGGATAACAACGTTATTGCTCATTGCATATATTTAAACACACACCTCACTGTGCCTCAGCTTGGCTGTGCAGCCACAGTCCTGCAGTGTGGAAACTCAGGTCCTGTTAAGCAATTATAACATATCAGTCTTTTTAATGGGGACATTTGTGGATTTTAGTGGTAAATGTGTGTCTCCTTCTGTTCCTTGATATCACACAGGACACAGGACAGTTTTGCCTGCCACTTGCTGATAACAAGTGATTACCCCAGCTCTGGATATGTTAACATGTCCCAACTTAATCTATATGCAGGAGTGGATGACTTTCACATGTGTGAGCTCAAACTACATCCGCTGACCCAGCGATGTTGCTGTCATTAGTGCTGGAGTGCCTGGAGAAGGAAACAAGCTCAGTAATAAAGTGATTTTGATGCTCCTAATGTAACTGACTCTAATTATAGCCTTCGCTCAAAATGTCAAGCCGATGCACAAACTGACAGAATCAAAAGAGAAGAACACTGTTATACGACAGTGAAGCTTTCAAAACCAATCTGTTAGTGCAGCCTCAATAGAACCAGACAGCAGAGGTGACGGGGACATTTCATTTTGTCGGGAGACTCCAATGAGATCTGACGGAGGCGAATGCAAAACTCGCCAGGTTTGTGTTTGGTTGTCCTCATGCGGCTGCAGATGTTTTGCATTTCACTTGAAGCAGCCGCTAACAGAAGGGAAACAACTGTTTATCCAGGTGTGCGCTGAAGGTTTGGAGTTGCCTAAACATTTATGTTGTATTTTTTTATCTTGTTTCTGTGTTCAAGGTTACTTTGTTTGCAGATGAAGAGCACAAATGACATAGTTTGTTTTCATTTGGTATAAAGCCGACTTGTAATTGATAAATGGGAAAACAGTTCAATCATGGAGACCTTAAAGAGAAGAAGAAGAGGGGGAAAAGAGAGCGGGGGGAAGGTGGCTGCCGGAAGTGTGACTGCAGGTTTTCAGGGCTTATCAGAACCAGCAGCAGATGTTTCCTCCTCTGCACCTCTCTTCTTTCCCCCTCCCCGTGCTCCCCCAACTCATACAGCAGTTCTTTCTCACTCACCTGCCTGTACTTTATACGGCCCGACGGGCTCATGAGGTGGGCCTTCTCTCACCAAACCTGCTGAGCGCTGGAGAACCGGGGCAGGCCCCGTCACTGTTGACGGACTGATGGGGGTGCGTTAAGAGATGCGGCACGTAGGTAGCATTACATTTAGCAACATTTGTTGCTAAATGTTCATTTTGTTGTTTTTTTTGTCCATAGCCTTCTGTTGTGATTGTGCAGCCGGGGTCATGTGACCATGTCTGTTGACAGTTTCACGTACAGACCACACACTCTCACTTAGGTGTGCCAGTGTTATTACCTTGGATGGGGATGTCTCACCTCTAACATAAACAGCGGTTGGGAGTGTAGCATAAACTTGGTGGCTAGAGCATTACTGTGGATCGTGCGTGTGCGTTATATGAAGACACCCTCCCGTCCTTACCGGCCCACCTGGCCTTATTTAGAAAAGCTAGAGAGAAGCCAGAAGCAGCAGTGTAACAGTGCTCATGGATCATCATGCTCATCAGCCCCACAGAGAAAGACCATCCCCACCCATTATGATTCATACCACAACAGTATGTTATTCCTTCACCATAAAAACGCTCTTTGAGTTTTCATTTAGGTTCAACAGCATTATCAGTATTCTTTTAGAGATAATTCCACTATCTGCAGCTCAGTTCAGTCTTGTTTCAGTCTGCCTTCCACTCATTAACACCCACCGACTTCCTTTACACTTCAAAGTATCATCATGCAGATTAAAAGAACAATAGCTTCCATTAGCATCGGTGTTATCATGAAAAGTGCTCATCAGATGGTAGATGAGTGACCCACAGAGGCTCATAAGCTCACAAGCTAAACCTTGATCAGCATCATTAGGAAGAGAAGAGCTCTTTGCCTTCTTGTTCACTCCACAAATGATTGCTATGGAGAGCTGCGCTCTACAGGTTTTTGAAGTGCTTTCGCTTTGATTGCATAATCTTAACCACTTGTTTGTGCATTGGTCGTTGTGCAGGTGAACTTTATGCTGAAAGGATCAAGAGAACATTTTTTATCTCCTGTACTTTGGGAAATAAATATACAGCTGTGAAAAGGACCATTTTTTAGGACAGCCAGGTGCTATTTTTTTCTCAGGTCTGTATGGGCACTTCTGCTTTTTGTTTTCCCAGTCAAATGAGCAAGAGTCACTTGATGTGGCTTGGGGAGGTTTTGGAGCTGCATGTTGTGTTGTATGTATCCATGGAAAAAAAGCCACAAGAGTACTTGTTGTGACCAGCTCTAAATCTTCCAAAAAACAATCCCTCGAGACCTCCAGGGGTCTTGAAAAACTGTGAAGGTATACTGTTCACATTTACAGGCTTTAAAAAAGTAAGCATCCAAAAAAAAAGTCTCTTAATAGGTCTTAAGATTTGATAAATAGAATCTGAGATGAACAAAAACACATCACATGAGTTATTACACACGTCATTATTTATTGAAAAAGATAGAATAAAATAAAAAGGTTGGGTTTGGACATCTCAGGTAGGAAGCTTCCAGGCCTCCATCTTGTAGAGGGCCTAAGCTTGAAGAGAGCAACAGGGATGGGCCATTGAGGATGTTTATATGAGGACATATACATATATGTGCATCTCTCAGTGAACTGAAGCAATGTTATTGACAGGCCAGTTAGCTCAGTTGGTTAGAGTGTGGTGCTAATAACGCCAAGGTTGTTGGTTCAACCCCCGTACGGGCCATAGCTTTTGATTCAGCCAATGTCCTCTCTGGGATTATTAAAGTATTTTCCATTCAATTATGAAAGACTTGTCCAAAACTCATCAACAACATTTATGCTATTATATGGAATAATGGCACGTTCCCTGACTGCTTCTGCATTTTAGCCTTTTTTAAATAATAATATTGCAGTGTAATTTCTCATGTTGTTGTTCATCTGAGGTTTTATTTACCTAACTGTGTGATCTAATCAGGACCAGATGATTTTAATTACGCTCTGGTAAGTAGCACCTCGATTCGAGGAGGTTGTGCTTTCTTCTTCATGTGACTGACAGCTGGCTTCAAACAGCATTCGCTTCATCTAAATCTGAGGCAGTCCATGAAGAAAGTTAACCACGAAAAATCCCCAATTCTTTTGTTTTGTTATCAGCACTTAAGTTGACCTTCCTGACTCTGTGGGAGGAAGGCTGTTGTTTTAAAAACCAGCAGCGTTTACCTCAGCACTGAATGAGGCGCCTCACCTTGAGACGGCATACTTGAGGTTTTGAATGGCACGGCTTTGTTTTACTTTGGTTCGAGCTGGGTTTTTTTTGTAGTGGTTGGCTTCCCTGAGAAAATGGCATTGCGGAGCCACAAGGGCAGACTTTCTGACGGCAGAGTGGTTCCTCTTTGAGGATGCCTGTGGTAGTTTCACCACTGTCTGCTTGGCCCTGAGCTCAGAATGAGATAAGTGGCGCACCTCAATGAGGGAGCCTGTACCAAGGCTAAATATAGAGACAGAGGAGAGGTAGAAGGACAACCAGAAAGCTGCTGCTGCCGCTGCTCGCAGTGAGTCAGTCTGTCTAATCACAAGCAGACCTCACAATACGTGTCAGTCTGTTGACTGAAATTAGTAGCAGTGAGAGAGCTCACCCTTTGATCTGTCTCTTTAAGAAGCAAACTGAGAGAAAAGTGTTTTGGTTGGACATTCCAGACATACCTCCTACACATTCTGGTGCAGGGCTGTTGGCCGTAGATACCAGCTATAGGCTTTGACTTTCTCACAGATGCCCTCATAGCTAATGAATCAACTTAAGACTTACTTCAGATGGTTACGTGTTTGTTCACAGGCTATATTTGTTTCTCCGTGTCCAAATCTCAATCTCACCTATTAAGCCAGTCACTCACACTTTGAGGGGCTCAGAGCACAGAGATAGTTGACTCCCACAGGGCTGAGATATTGCAGTTCCTATCTGGCGTGGCTCAGAGGAGGAAAGCACAACCTGAGTGATCTGCTGCTGTCCTCCTCTACACTGATGTATTATTTTCACACGATTAGAAACAAAATCAGCACTATGATAGCTGCATAAAGGCACATATGGCACTGCGTGTTCTGTGCAGCTGACGGATCAGTTTGCCAAGGTGATCCCCTCCAGCGGAGTAACACTGGACCTGTTTTGGGACCGGCCCAGCCCGTCACCCATTCCATTGCTGGTAATTGATACAGCCTGGCAGGTGTCATAACAACACAGCCGTCTCACTCATGCAGGCTTATTTAAGTGTTGCTGACATGGACTGTCTGGCACTGTCTCTCAAAAGACTGGGAAATTTGCAAATGAGTAAGAGCATGTGAATACTGGAAAGGTTGGAGAGACTGGCCTCAGTCAAGCAGTTAATGAGTGCTCAGCTGATGCTGGCTACTCCACGTATCTGAAGCATGTTTCGGTCTGTCTAGCCTCTTGGGTTTGCATTTATAGATCCACAGGCTGTGTCTCTGTGTGAGGGTTTGGTTCAGTTGAGATCCACAGCTATTTTCTCAGTTGTTCGGGACGTTGCAGCTATGTAGAAAAGCAAACTTTCTGAAGTAAGCACGCCACCTCCTCCACCTACCAAAGCTTTCTGTTTCAGATATGCGTAGGAGTCATCCTCCTGTTGTGTGCTAGCATGCTAGCGCTAATGAGACCAGCTGTCCAAACGCTCAGCCTTTCAGCCAGAAGGGGCTGCAGCCTTTGTTGATGTGAGGTGTTACATCTCCTGTTAGAACACACACTTTTGTTTTAACACCACCAACCATTTGGCACAGGAAGGCCATCTCTGTTCACCTCCTTACACACACACACACACACCACCCGCCACCCGTTTACTCTTTTTCTCACCCTCTTTGCTGCACTTTGCAGTTCCCGCTTTAATAGTCCTGCTTGCCATCGCCACTTCTCGACTGCACACACCAGGACATTGATTTTTCTCTGTACAGCTTTATAGTTGATCATTTTCTCTTGACACTGACAGCCGAAAGTGTTGCCTTTGTAATCGCTGACCTCAGCTCCACACCTGAGTGGCTGTGGCCTTAAACAGCCTCTTAGATCCATCCTAAAGTACCGTCTGTTTCAAAATGAAGTGTTGCTCTGTGTATGGGCCGCTGAACGGACAATACATCACCTGGCAGAACCGCTCTCACAAAAAAGAGTTAGGGGGGGAGAGAACGGACGAGAGAGAGAGGAACAAATACAGATAACAGCTGCATCATGCTATGTGATTAATTATCAGTTTATCTGAAAGATATCCCCTCCTAAAAATACTACAAATATTGGGATCTTAAAAAAATATTTAAAATTACAAGTGCAGATAGCAACCTTATTTTAAGAGATGTGTATCACACCTTGACTGAGCTGAACGTATGCCTTGAAAACCGTAACGGCGTTCACATCGCAGTAAAGAAAATAAGGTGGTATGGAGTGAAAGAGGATAAAGAGGATGCGAATGAAAGCGCTCTCCTGATGAAGCCCTATAGGATTTCGCAGCTGCAGCACTGCGGTGATGACCCTGTGAACGACTCGACAAATAACAGCGCTTCTCTCTCCTCCTTCGCCACCTCTCATCCTTCCCGCCCCCACACCTCCTTCCTCCAGCCTCCCCCTCAGTCTGAACCTTGCACGTCTACGGAGTTGTGTGAATACCAACTTGTTGTAATGGGCCGCTCAATGCCGAGAGAAAAAGAGAGAGACCTCACCGAAACAATCCTCATTGATTGAAACGGAGGCCCACAATTCTCCCAGATACGCCTCCTCCCGAGAAAAAAAAAAAAAAAAAAACATTTACAGCCACTTCAGAAAGAGGTGGGCGAATAGGGGAGGGGAGAGGGAAGATAGAGTAGAAAATGTTAAGGTGCTTTGTACCACCGGTGTATATTCAAGGAGTGAGTGCAGGTGGTGTGTGTGTGTGTGTGTGTGTGTGTGTGTGTGTGTGTGCCAGCGCTGCATGCAGAGGTAGTTGGAGCGCTGCAGCCCAGGCCCTCTGCTGACGGGGCTGCTCTCACTGGAGGATTGATTTGGCCTCCGAGAGGATCTGTGGCTCTCAGTGGAAAAGAGGGATGCTGGAAGGGAGGTGGAGGGGGAGAAATGGAGGCAGAGGGGGGGTGTGAGTAACACAGGTGGAATTGAGAGACGGAGGAGCAGGGTGGAAATGAAAAGAGGACACAGAAACAACACACTCAGCGCGCACACACACACACACACGGACACGTCTCTGAAACAGACAGTCGGTGAGGAAAATTTACTCCCTGTAATAACCCTCTCTGTAGGCAGGCTGTCTCAGTGTCTCTTGGCTCTTTTAGCCCATAACACAAGCGACCGGATCACACCAACTCCTACACAGCACACACACCACCTCAGTCTGCAATCTAATGATCTCACACAACAGTGTGTGTGTGTGTGTGTGTTTGCACGTCCAAGTGTGAATTTTATCTTTTTCTCTGCAACACGGAGCCTGTTGCTGCAGTTTGTTTTCTCGGTTGGATGTATATCTTTCTCCAATTTACGACACAAAGCCATCAAAAATATCAGCTGCATTATTTCTAATAGCCTCTCTTCTCTTGTTGTTAGTGCCCTTGCAGTTTTATTCTCCCCCGCTTTAACAGCCTTTTTTCCCATGATGTCATTTCAGGTTTGCGTTGATCTATTTAAGTTGGGCCGTGCTTTGTTTAATTGGTGTTTCCAGCTCTCTGCCCCATCTACCTCCAAAGCCAGTCCCTTTAATAGTTTTGACATTTAAATGACATAGTACATATATTTAACCTTGCCAGCTCATAGCCTTTCACATTCAGGACTCATCATTAAGAAGCACCCAGAGTACACCTCTTATTATGCTTATAAAGTGCTAAATGTGATGGCATCTTCTCTCTGCTTTAAAGACTAATTAGTAAAACAGAGAGTTTATTTTATCCGCTGTCCCCTTGTATCTCTCTGTGCAGTGACTAACTACAATAATGTGGTGGAGGCTGGCTCAGACTCAGATGATGAGGACAAGCTGCACATTGTGGAGGAGGAAGGTAGCCTGGCAGACGGGGCCGACTGCGACAGCACCCTGCCAGACGATGAGCACCCAAATGTGCGCGGCTGGGACTCAGGTGAGACTGCAGGGCACATCACTATCATCAACACCTTCGTTTCCCCATCCAGTGTCAGAGCAGCCTTCTCAAGTAGTTCTCTGAGCAACAAACATTTATGCAGTATCGACTACAGTTTGAGTCATTTAAAGTATCACAACACAAAAAAAAGATGTATAATTTGTACCTGCTTTGCTCAGTTGTTTGATTACTACTGTCTAATCTTCTAAAGACATACAATCTTAAGTTTAAAAAATGCCTCACTGACATCTGTACACAGTTACGTACCGGGCTTTGTCTCATTGTGAAACGTGGAGCATAAGGAAACAGGTACTACACGCAGCACATTTCTAACTGAGACAGGAAGCATGATATTTAACAGAGACAATGCCAAAAGAGGGAGAGACCTTCAAGTATAGAAAATAGCTTCCCATCCAAAGTGCCAGCGGAGAGCTTTACGGCACTGGTGGGCATTGCAGGGGCTCCCATGAACTTCTTTTTACCTCAGATTGTATGGAAGTGACATCAGAGGCAGCTCACCACCACAGGAAGGGCTGACATCACGGGCCTCTCCTGTCTTCAGAACAATTGCAGGTGCTGAAGGACCTTGGTGTTTCAACCTGGGCTCAAGGCCTCTCTGCTGTGCTGCTGACCTCATGCTCCGTGGACTCTGTGAGGGCAGCTAGTTAGCTTCAGGCTACTGCCAAGCACTCAAGCATGTGATTAGATATTCAACCACAAGGTGTAACTTTCATGTTTTTTGCTAGATTTTTCACAGTGACAAATGTTATATAGGTGTGGTGTGTCCAGAGATATGTCCACTCTGAGTTCAGGGAAGGGATTTTTTAGAAATTCCTCTCAAATAGGTTTCCATCAGTTTCAGCTGCAGGGTTTGAATTACAGAGAGAACGACACAGTTAAACCACAACCGCGTTAGCAGAGAGGCCACCTACTCTCAGACTGCTGTCATTTTCACTGCTGCTCTACAGCTGGATTTTCTTGCATAAAGGGAAAGTTGCAGGAAGAATAATGTCATTGGTTTTGGCCAGAGCTCGTGAACACGAAGAACTTCAAAAGCCTTAGTAAGAGTGCGACAGCTGGCTGTGCTCCACCGTTATGTCTGATCAGGCATACTTTCTTTTGTTTTCCCTCATGTGAGCACATGCACACTTCCCTCTCATTCTTATACTCCCTGTCCAGAGCTCATATCATGCATCAACCAGCATCTGAGCTGTCACTCTGGATCGGACTGATGAAACACAGGGAAAAGCCACAGTCCTTTAAACAAACACGTCTTTCGTCTCTCATCCCTTCATCCCTCTCACTGTTGGTCTCACTCCCAAGAACGGAGTTTCTGGTGTGGCCTTGAAAAGTGACCACCACCCACTAATCTTCTCCTCGGCATTGCCCAGTTTGTTTCAAATTAAAGCCTTGACACCCCTTCTCAAGAGACTTAAGTACACCAGAACCAAAAAAAAAAGTGGTTTCCTTCAGCACTTTTTCATCTCTCCTTTCATAAACTTTCCTCATCTCAAATCTTTTTTTCTCTTTTCACATTCCCTCACTGTTCCTCCTGTTCTGAATCATTCCTCTTGATTATATGGTATCATGAGACCCCTGCTCACTGTCATTACTCATTCACTCCTGAATGATTATGTGGTGGTGGAGCCGCCCGGGGTGAGTGCAGCAAACTAGAGCTTACTCTCCTCTAAGAACCTACTAACTGCAGGGGAGGAAAAGGTACAGGGAGCGCTGACCAAGAAGGGATTCAACTTTACATTTAATGAGTTTGACAGAATGATTACATCTCTGAGAGTGGGCAGGGTGGAGCTGGAGAGGCTTGATATTACGAGGCTGCAGTGGCACCATGTGATAGTAAAAGGCTGCTTGGAGATGTAATCTTTAAAGGAAACCATTAATAAAGTTGCAAGGGTCTCTCTCACACTGTACAAATACTGTTTCATCACTGCCGGCCTGATGCACAGTGACAAAGTTTGATAGTCTGTAAAGCTGGCCTGAAATCTATTTTGAAGAGGTTACTTGAGTTTGAAGACATGCAGAATGTTGTGGTTGTGTTACGATGCGATGGTGTTAAAAATGAGTCACCCTCCTGCACAGGAAACGGGGAGCTCTCCAGAGGGTTGGGAGGATTATCCAGGGGAGACACAAGCACAAATGTTGATAGCACCAAGCCAAAGATAAGCAAATCATCCCAGACTTGGAAAATCTTGTGCCTCTTCTCTGCTTGAACTCCTGTTAGAGATAAAGAAAAACCTCTTTTGCAATGATAGTGGAATATTTCAGGAGTTATTTTGGAAATTTTGATGGCTGATACATGCTAGAACCTATGAACTAGTCTGGATGCACGAACACAGGAAGCAGTGAGGTCAAAGGTTGGCCAGGCCAGAAAATACATCATGGGACACTGCTGTATCGTGTTGCAGAGATGTTGGCAGACAACAATGAAAGCAAAGCAAGAGAAAGAGAAGAGGGGAGAGTGGGTGGTCTGGTGTTGTAGTTTGAAGATGAACTCAAACGTGCACGAAGACGTATACTAGTTGGGTCGGAGTCAATAAAGATCAGAGCTGCAACACAATGCCCTGCAAAAAAAAACCCACGGCGCCTCAGATCTGGGGCTTTTTCAACTGATCTTCCACGTGTGCAGCAGTGCATTCACATCACCGACTCAGCACATAAATGGCCTATGTGATGTTTCATGTCAGGGGAGCAGCCTGATAACACGGAGCCACCTCAGCAAGGCTGTGAACCCTCCTGGCCTGCATCTGCGCTTAAAAAGAGCCGATTGAGACAAGCAGTCCCTCTCTCTCACACACACACTCACACACACTCACACACTCACACACACAAGGACTGAAGACAACAGCTTGTCAAACTATTTTACACAGACCCCCAGTTGGGACTCTGCTTCTCACACATTCTCAGTATTGAGCAGCCTGGAGGTGAGTTTGAGTGTTTGGATGCAGCAGCTGGTTCAGCACTTCCTCACATGCAGCTCATTTTCAGTATTTTCCCATCACCATCCAGCATTCTAAAAAAAAAAAAAACATATTTTAAAGGAGGCATACATTTTTTTTTTTTAACAAATTGTATTTAGGTGTATATAGGAACATTTGCTTTAGGGGGTGGGGTCAGCCTCTCCACTCCTGTCTCTTCTGTGGGGTGTACCCTTTGAAACAGTGTTTTAAATTTGTGCTTCCTACATCTGAGGAATAGTAAACGATGTGAATAATGCTACTCTGATCTGGATCTGTGATGTCACAGTACTCTACAAATCTGAGTGGCTGACTCAGTAACATATTTTCAAATCGAGCTAGCCTTACACAAAGTGAAAAGATTGAAGAGAATGTTTCTATGTTGTTTTTTACGCAACAGAACTGGTTGAGGTATTGATTTTCTTTTAGATTCTTGTTCAGAAACAAGGTCATAGGAGAAAAGCTGCATGATATGTGGGGATGAGCAGGCCCAAATGCTGGATGGGAACTCCACCTATGGACTTCCTCAGCACCTGCTGCTGTCTCCTGCTTTTCGTAAGCAGACACATATCATCACCAAAAGACAACTTCTTTGTCTGTATGAACTCTCACAGGCTTGTAACAGGCCAGGAGGTTTCTCTCAGCAGTCTTTAATAACCATAGCAACAGATGACTGCAGTTGTATTGTTTCGCAGCTTTGTTAAGGTACACCAGAGGAAGCCAGATTCAGCCCGTGTGTAAGAGCACTGGTATTCACTGTGCGTCGGTGAGTCATGAACTGCTACACCTGCTCCCATCTCCAAGGAGAACACAGCTGACCCCGTCTTTCAACACAGACACAATGCACAAAACACTATTCTCCAATCTTCTCTAAGCACGTGGAGAGCTCAAATCAGTCTATAAAACATCTGCCCAGTACACACCGCTGCAGAGTTCACAGCAGGCAAGCTGATAGCTCATCCTTGAAATGATTCTCTGTAATGACACTCAGAGGCACACCAGCACATCCATGGAGCAGTGATCTCCTGTTTAATTGCTGACATGTTATAACTGGTTCCACCAGCCATTTCAGATATCACTGGGAGAGCAAAGGTAGAGAAGGAAGGAAATGTTCGTGCCACCACAAGCCGATCCTCAGGTTTCACTTCACCTAAGCTACAGCTTGGTAGTTAGTGCTCCCCAGACCTGGTAGCTGTGATACAGATGGAGAATATGATTGGCTCCCACATGCAGACTCCCATTTGCTAATCAGTCTGATGTCCAAGCCTCTGCTGAGAGCAGAGTGTGTTCTTCCGTTCACATGTGATACCTGCCTGCTGCAACACATAACGAGTTTCTTCACCTAATGATCAGTCCCAGTCACAACCTTACCCTACACCATGAACAGAGGCTTGCGTCTAATCTCTCTCACACGGAGAATGATGCTCACACAGTCGTTCTGTGGCCTTTGGAGCTAATGAGTTTTCTCATCCTATTGTGAGAATCAGGATGTGGTTTGTTTTTCACTTAACACTGCTCGCCTCACTCCAGGCTGCTGATCATGTAATGATCAAGAGCTTTGGCTCTTAACAGACACCCTAGCCCTGTCACGTGTTCCAGACATTTTTTCATACATAAAGGTTCAGGTTTCATATCTACATTGTGAATCAATAAAAAAAAAAAAATGTTCAAATGAAAAGGGAATCGATGAAGGCTTTTTGTAATCAATGTGTGTTTGTCTTTCTACAGTGAAGGAGGACTGTGCTTCAGACGGTGAGGATGACATGAGCACAGATGCCCTGGTAGAGGAGATGCTCCAGCAAGGAGACACAGCTGTCATCTACCCTGAGGCCCCAGAAGACGAGCTTCAACGTCAGGGTACCCCTGATCCCAGCATCCATGATGAAAACGGTACAGAATATCACACTGTGTCCACAAATCACACACATCACTTTTTCCCAGCCAAGAGTTCACCGTCGCTGAGCTCTCACCCGACTACACCGCCTACCCAGTAATTACTCACCCCCCGGGGATGGCTCTACCTGCTCCCTCTTTCACCTCAGGTGTTAACTCCACCCCATTAGCACTACTCTCCGACATCATTACACTGGCCACTATTTGTTAAGTGCAGTACATTGGGGCCCTTTATGGCTCCTGGGCTTTTGGCTTATACCTGCTTTCACAGAGGGGAAAAAAGAGAGGGAGGGTGGGCAGTCAGAGGAGGAAGAGGAATAGCAACACCTGAGTAAATTTGTCACGTCTGTGAGAGTTCTGACTCACCGCTACCTGAGCGATAATGTGTGTGCATTCCCATCCCGAGGCCCTCACCTGTCCCACAGGGGAACTTAATACATCAGCTGTTAACAAGGTAATGCTTTACCTGTGTGGGAGCCGGGCAACTGAGAGCCTCTGTTAACCAGCTCAGGTCCAGGTGGGCGGCTTGTGTTTGCAAAGCTCTTTTTTTTTTTCTCCTTACGCACATTGATGTTTTCTCTGTGCTTCTGGCGCATAATAGGCTATCAAATTATGGAATTTGAAGGGTGTAAAAACTGGAGTTTATTGGCTTTGTGTCAGAAGGAAAAACACAAACCAAAATGAAATGCAGCCCCACCTTCCCAGCCCAGTCTGCTGCAGGAAGTGTTGCAATCACGGGATAAAAGCAATAAGCTTTCATCCATTTGGTCACCTGGGTGCTGTTAACCTGTGGGGGAGGATCTCTCAGCGACTGGTGAAATGGTAGAGGAGTGTTACTGTGACAGGTCGTCTTTAACATCAAAGCCCCCCCACCTTCTGTGACTTTGTGTTTTTAAGTCCCCTCCTCCCTTTGCTGACATGTGCCATTACAATTCTCCCCTCTTTTTTTTTATTTTTCTTTTAAACAGGGACCCTGATTCGTTCTCCCAGCTGCTCACTTGCCCCTACTGTGCACGAGGCTACAAGCGTTACAGCTCCCTGAAGGAGCACATCAAGTACCGGCATGAGAAGACCGAGGAGAGCTTCAGCTGCCCAGAGTGCAGCTACAGCTTCGCATACCGGGCTCAACTTGAGAGGCATATGACCGTCCACAAGAGTGGACGCGATCAGGTAAAATGTACAAACTCAGCCCCTCGCCATGACCAAACATGGCTGCTTCACTTTCATGACTTGAAATAACTAGTTAAGATGTAATTCAGCAGTATAGTGTTTTAATTCATGCAAACCTAGTGTTACCTTTAAAGGCAACTTTGCTGTTTCTTTAACAGCCTCCAAACATGACAAATAAACATGAACTTTTGCCCTTGATTGATTCATGACATTGTGACATGAATTAGCAGTAGTTCAAAGGTTGTGTTTTCTGTGTGCGTCTCACTGAATGACCCCTCACTCCTCATCTGACAGAGGCACATGACACAGTCGGGAGGCAATCGTAAATTCAAGTGCACTGAATGTGGCAAAGCATTTAAATACAAGCACCACCTGAAGGAGCACCTACGCATTCACAGCGGTGAGTGGACAGCCCCAGTGTGTGCTGTGTGCATGTATGTGTGTCTGCGTGCGCGGAGGTGTGTCTCTGTTGGCGACACATTTTTCACTCTTCACTAAACCGATATTTATGTTTTATGTTTCCCATATTTATACATCCTTCATCGTGTTTGGGTCCATTGTGTGTTCCTCCTTGTTACGCCATAATTGTGTTTCTTTTGGTATTATGGGACAGCAATTAGAGTAGGGCATTTCCCAATGGTGCCATTACATCAGCCTTTAAGCATCATTGAAATGCATTAGAGCTTTTTCCTGCTTTACTGCTCATAGCCTTGCTTACTCATTTAGCTTCATTCACTAATGGAAATGTGTGTCTGTGTCCCTTCTTTCTCTCTGTGATATACATTGTGGTTTTTATTCAGGAGAGAAACCCTATGAGTGCTCCAACTGCAAACGCTTCTCCCACTCAGGCTCGTACAGCTCCCACATCAGTAGTAAGAAGTGCATCAGCGTCATCTCGGTTAATGGCAGACAGCGCTTGGGGAGTGTCAAGAACCAGATCCAGGGTTTAACACCAATGCTGCCCACATCGCCTTCAGCCCTTTGCGCCCAGATTAGGGATAAGTTGGAGCACAGCAAGCCCCTGCAGGAGCAGCTGCCCATCAACCAGATCAAGACCGAGCCTGTGGACTATGAGTACAAGCCACCGGTGATGACATCCCACGCTGTGAGTGCTATGAACGGTGGGGTTTTCAGCGGTGGAGCTGCAGCTCCTCTGCAGGGCACAGTGCAGGCAGTGGTCCTGCCCACTGTCGGGCTGGTGTCACCCATCAGCATCAATCTATCAGATCTGCAGAATGCTCTTAAAGTCGCAGTGGACGGGAACGTCATACGCCAGGTGCTGGAAAACAATGCCAAAGGCCAGGTTAACTCAGGGTTAACCTCCGCAACACTCCACCCGCCGCAGCAGCAGCTCATCTCAGCCATCAGTCTGCCAATTGTGGGTCAGGATGGAAATGCAAAAATCATTATAAACTACAGTTTGGACCCCAGCCAGGGCCAGCTCACAGCCAGTAACCTGAAGAAAGAGAGGGAGCCAGTGTCACCAGCTCAGCCCACTGCTGACACGTTCAAGTCCCAGAAGCTCCCTGAGGATCTGACCATCAGAGGCACCAGGGCCCAACGAGACAAAAGAAAAAGAGGAAAAGACCACTAAAACCTGCCTCCTGTGTGATAGTTGTCCTGGTGGGCTGGACGCACTGCATGCCCTCAAGCACTGCAAGAAGGAAGCTCTCAGGCTGAACGGAGCGGGCCTGGACAAGTCCGAGTCCGCTGTTGCTGCCTTGCTGTCAGAGGGAGGACTCTGCAACCAGCCCAAGAACCTCTTGTCCCTACTCAAGGCCTACTTTGCCTTAAATGCAGAACCCTCAAAGGATGAGTTGGCCAAGATCTCTGACTCCGTCAGTCTGCCAATACACGTGGTGAAAAAATGGTTTGACAAAATGCAGGAGGGTCAGATATCGCTCGGCGCCCCAACACCTCCCTCTGAGGAAGAGGACACCTGTGAAACTCATAGGGTGGTGTCACTGGTCCCAGGGAAAGACACAGCCACTATAAACCCTTCTGTGAGCCAAGATAGTCCTACAGAAGCCACCCCAGCTGAGGTCAATGGCACTGACAGCTCACCGGCCTCCCCCTCGCCACTAAACCTGACAGCAGGTGGTCCCATCCAAGCTGATACCCCACAGAGCACTGAGGGACCACTGGACTTGTCACTGCCAAAGCCGGCCAGAGAAGAAGTGGAGAAAGTGTTGCCTAAAGCCCATGTTTACCCCTCTGCTTGCTCCGGTTCTGCCAATGAAGAGGAGCCCCTTAACTTAACTTGCACAAGGAAAGACGGATCACCACTCTCAGCCATGGGGGGCAGCCCCGCTGCAATGTACGCCAACCAGACGAGTGCCAAACCCCTCGACATTGTAACCACGATGCAGTGCTTAAGAGCACTGGCCTCCAACAACAAACAGACTATCCTGATCCCCCAGCTGGCTTACACCTACACCACAGCTAACAGCCCTGCTGGCAGCGAGACGCAGGAAACCATCCACCTCAATGGAATCAAGGTGCGCACACATGCACGTCTCTCAGTTTTAGCAACAGCTTGAGTCTTTATATGTAACATGTGATACCACTCAGTTAGCTTAGCATAACTGAAAGACAGATGGAGGATGGGTGGATCTGTGGTTTGTGTGCTTTATAAAGCTCAGCCCAGCTACCTGTTGGTCTCCAGTATTGAGGGGAAGCTAACATAAGTGGTTGAGGGTAGTTTTAGGTGCTCGTGCAGATAAGAGGGTGGGGACTTCCTTCTTATTGACCTTTCAGTGAGAACGCCTTGAAGGATCTTTCCCAAAATGTCAAGTAGTTACTTGGACTCAGACTTGCTGCAGTCTTCACCGTATCGCCGACTGAATATGAAGGAGGAACTTACTTTGTTCTTTGCTTTGTTAGTTTCATCAGCTTTTCAGAGGTAGTTTTGGTTCCCGTACTGTTTTTGGAAGTCAGCCACAGTGAACAAGTCTGACGCTCAAGCTTTTTCAGAAACCTGTTGATTCACAGATACTGAAGAAAATGTTTTACAAACCTTGAGAAACAGCTGGAATTGAATCAAGTTGGCTTTTATCTTTTTAAGTAATCAGTCAAACTATTCAGTCCTGATATGGTCCAGATCATTACTTCTTATTGTTCACAACCACTACAACATGATAGATAGGCAGAAACCATCCAAAATAGAATCAATAAGTCCTATATAGAAATGTCCAAATTCAGCTGTTTGTAAAAATGATAGTCCTTAATAGCTCTTCTTTGTGAAGACACCTAATGGGCCCACAGTGATGGATGTAGATGTGTGGGTGTGTGTGATCTACTTGGGCTGTCACCCAGAGGACATGAGGCGGCGCTTTGCCGCGCAGACCCTATTGATCTGTTGGAATCTGTTTAAATGTAGCACCTCTGCTTGCTGCATTGATTCATTCGTGTTGTATTATACTTTTGTGTTAAGTGGATTGGCATAGACCTGCCTTGTTAAAAAAAAAAAAAGACACCTTAGTATATATGTAGACATTAATAACGCTAGTAAACCTTTCACTACAACAGAGGATGAGTTTCAGCAGTTCAGAGCCAGTTATGTTTCCAGCCAGGACAGTGACTGGTGCTGTTGAGAGGCATGTTTGGGGAATGATTCAGCACCATTTCCTCTAAAGAACGTATGTACTCTCCGCTGTTGTTTTTGGAGGCTCAACTTGAGAGGCGGTTTTTGTTTTTCTCATGAAACTAAAACTAAAACTGAATTCCTACCGCCTTGTTAACATGACTTCACTCGTTCTTCAGGAGGAAAGGCAGGACTTCAGCTTAGAGGGTATTTCCGCCATGGAGGAACAGAACGACTCAGACTCTGGCCCTGCGAGGAAGAAGATGAAGAAGACAGACAACGGCATGTACGCCTGCGACCTCTGTGACAAGATCTTTCAGAAAAGCAGCTCGCTGCTGAGACACAAATACGAACACACAGGTAAAGCACACACTCCGTTGTGACGCCCCCCCACACACGCACACATAAGAGCAACCAAAAACCACATATGGAACATTAGGAACAAAAAAATCAAACCGGAACTTGTCTCACCAGCGATGGCTTTGAATGATGAGTCAGTGTGCAGGCGAAGGGGGATTTTGACTTACAGCGAAAAGAAGGGTGGACACCTCCATTCCAGCAGGTATTACTCAACATGCACAGAAGAGGTCTGAGAAGTTCTTTCCACCAGCTCCCCACCCCTGCACTGCCAGCTTCTCATGTAAAGCACTGGATGTTGCAAGAGGCGAGCTCTGGTAGTGATTTGGACCGCTCTGAGATGATGACTCTGCGGCCAAGCCCAGGTCAACACTCTCAGAGGCGTTTTAGATTCTCTTTCTTTATTACTCTCATACCTGGCTTGGAACCACAGTTTTCTGCTCCAAGTGACCTCATCTTAGGTAAAGCTAGTTGCTTGTGTTGAAATGCTCTCCTTGGATACATTGATGATAGCGTTTTACGTTTTCAGGCTTTGCCATTATTGAATACGGAGGATTTGCTTGTAATTGCAATTGACTGCTTTTTGGTTTTTTTCCCACACATGAATATGCTTTATTTTTACTCAACAGAGGTTTTTCTTCACTATGCTGACGCTCTTTTATATCTTCGTCTCTGCAGGGAAGCGGCCTCATGAGTGCGGGATCTGCAGCAAGGCCTTCAAACACAAGCATCACCTGATTGAACACATGCGGCTCCATTCGGGGGAGAAGCCATACCAGTGTGACAAGTGCGGTAAGCGCTTTTCCCACTCAGGCTCGTACTCCCAGCACATGAACCACCGCTACTCCTACTGCAAGAAGGAGACGCAGAGCCAAGCAGGAGGACGGGAGAGTCCTGTAGAGGACGGCGAGGCTCACACTGAGATGGAGGGTCTGGGGCAGGTGGAGAGTCAGCACATGGCTCCCTCCCTGCTGGACTTAGATGAACGAGGGAGTAGCACCAGAGAGGACGAGGAGAGTGAGGAAGAAGAGGAGGAGGAGGAGGAAGGAGCAGTGGACATGGACGATATCCGGGTGGTGCAGATAGGGGATGAAGGAGGGGATGAAGAGGAGCGAGAGTACAGCAATGACAAAGAGACAGAGGGAGCAGTGGTGGTCGGAGGAGGAGATGAGGAGACAGCAGAGGCAGAGGAAAAGGAGGAGGTTCACACAGGGCAGGAGGAGGTGCTGGAGAGCGTTCAGGAAAAAGAAGCCTGCATGAAAGATGAAGAACCAATGGATACAGAAAGAGGTGTGACTGAAGAAGGAGAAGGAGCGGTCACAGAGGAGAGCGGAGGGGAAAGGAGCGAGAGCGCCGTCTCTGGAGACGAGGAGCAGACGCAGCAGGAGAAAGGAGATACTGACTGAAAGCAGAACGAGCCTCCTCCATGTGACACAATCAGACTAGTCCTCTCCCCGCGGAGAGGAGGAACGCAGGAGATGATGGCTGGTCACTACTGTGTAGAAATCCAGGTGTGCCTGAAAAAATACTTGTGACTTTTCCACAGGAGAAAGATTTCTCACTGTTAGAAAAATCAGTTTGTAAAGGAAAAGATGAAGACGAATACGGATTTTAATGAAGGACATGCATTATACAGACTTTGGAAGCTAGAGCCGACACGTTTTAGATAATGTTTTGTTACTAAAACACCTTGGGTCCTTTCTTTTTATCAGTGTTACTAATTTTATCACTCATATTTTAACCTTTAAAAGCTGTACAGTTGGGAGATATTTCTATATCTTTTTAATGCCAATGAACAAAAAGTCAGTATTTTGTTAAGTTGGGAGTACAATGAGAAAATTCCTGTGCACTACAAGAGGCTTGGTTTACGTCCAGATTGAGCGGTTGAGTTGTGTTGTCTACCCTTCAGTATTAATGTGCTGGTTCCACCACGCCGTCACGCTCACCTGCGTGAGCATCACACTTGTTCCTCATATTCTTCTTTTTCTTTCCTTTTAGACTTTTTTTTGTACGATGCAGCGTTAAATAGGAATCATTTGACATTTTAAGGAATGACCTGGATAGATGATCTGAACACGGCTAACTCCACCGAGCATCACCACTCAAGACCACTAATTAACCTTTTATATCTCGCTTGTTTAATCTGAACACTAAAACAGTGTGGCACATAACCCCCCCCTAAAACTGCAACTTGTCTTTTTTGTTTTTCTTTACACGTCTGTGCAGATTAAACAAGTAAGATCCTGTCAGTTGGCGACGGTAACAGATGCTAAGAGGCGGATTAGCTGTTTCAGGTAGTTAATGGCAAGAAAGTAAATGAATTAAAATGTCAAACTTGTGCTTTAAATGTTTAGAAAGAGCTGAAAGGGGAAGTAGAAAACCGTGTGACCCCCCCACCCCCACCCCCATTGAGAGCCTTATGCAAAAGAAAAAACAACAGGAGAAGCATGCGAATCAGAAGTGCCGTTGAAGCTTTGCAGCTGTGATCAGGTGTGTCCACGTCCCAGGTGAGTGCTGATGAGCCCACCTCCACCTCCACCTCACCTGTCTGCAGTTCCACCACCATCAGCAGCTACAGATTTATAACAGGATGATGATGGAGACTGGTGGGTGGAGCCATCGTTAGCCGTGTCCTGCCTTGTCCAAGCTTGTTCTGTGCACTTGTTTAGCGCACCATGAAATGCTCAAATGTCTCTTCAGGAAACAAAATATAAACAAATATGTATCCCAGCGGCTTCAGTCATCATGTTTTAGCTGTCAGTATTATTTTTGTCTCTTCTGTTGGTTTATACTCTGTTTCAGTGTGTGTGTTTTACGTTTCCATCAATGGCAGTATTATTACCCCCCCCCCCTCCCCCCAGCCACATGGCTTTGTCTCTTTAGTCATAGAGAACTTTTATATTTATGTGTCTTATTTTTTATATTTCTTTATGCTTTATTTATTACACTATGTAGTGTACAATTCTGTAGTTTGTATTAATACGATAATATATTTTAGTATGGAAAAAAAAAGAATCAAAGGCTAATTACTACAAGCCTGGAACAATAAGACTCCGGCATACTGAAGTATGTTTTTTGAACAAAGGATGAGATGTTTTTCTAAAGGAAAAAAAATAATGAAAAACATTGCAAATGGAAAAATGAGAAGCTGTGACCTCTCTGCATCCAGCCCAATGTTAGTTTTCTTTCCCCGATCGAATATGAAGCTACTGAAGTCAGAAAACTAAGTGTATGTCTAATAGCATGAGTGTGTGCTGTCGTATTGAAGGATGAACCCCAACCACACCAACTGTCCTCCAAGCCAAGCCAAAACCATATTACCATATGTTCTTATGTTTTCATTTGTGCCAATTTGTTACTCTATGTCAGTGTTAACACCACGCCCAGTTTTATAAGCCCCTCCCCCTTTAACCGCCTCATTATTTTTTATGGTGATTGTTTTTGTTTTCTTTTTGTTCATTTTTTATGACTCCCCATCTCACAATAAAATACATCAATTACAAGCTCCTCGCTTTGTCCCAATGTCGTCTTTATGTTTCTGAAAAATATTTTCGCTCCCTCAACACCAGAATAAAAATCTCATACAGGTGATTTTAAAAGAAAAGACGTGGATGTAAAATGTACAATGTTGTTTTCTTCTTTTGAATTTAAGCCAGCTGTTCATAAACGGTTCTGGAAACATGAAATATTGAAGCAGTTTAAGTAGAGACACTCCGTTTACATGCTTTAATCCATGGATTATTTCTGCCAGTTACAAACAAAAAAACATCTGTAAGAACTCAAATGTGGAAGTTTCATAGTGATATTACTAATTATAATAAATAAAAAATAGAAGTCATTTTACAGGACTTGTCTTTGAAAGCCTTTGTGACAGAATTATTTTATATATATATACACACGTGGACAAAATTGTTGGTACCCCTCAGTTAAAGAAGGAAAAACCCACAATTCTCACTGAAATCACTTGAAACTTACAAAAGTAACAATAAATAAAAATTTATTGAAAATCAAATAATAAAAATCAGCCATCACTTTTGAATTGTTGATTAACATAATTATTTTAAAAAACAAACTAATGAAATAGGGCTGGACAAAAATGATGGTACCTCTATAAAAGATTGAAAACTATTTGACCAGAGTGACATGATTAACTCAGGTGTGTCCTTTAATTGACATCACAGGTGTTTCCAAACTCATAATCAGTCAGTCTGCCTATTTAAAGGCAGACAAGTAGTCACTTTGCTGTTTGGTGAAAAGGTGTGTACCACACTGAACATGGACAACAGAAAGCGAAGGAGAGAATTGTCCCAGGACATCCGAAAAAAAATTATAGACAAACATCTTAAAGGTAAAGGCTATAAGACTATCTCTAAACAGCTTGAAGTTCCTGTGACAACAGTGGCTCATATTATTCAGAAGTTCAAGACCCACGGGACAGTAGCCAACCTCCCTGGACGTGGCCGCAAGAGGAAAATTGATGACAAATTGAAGAGACGGATCGTTCGAATTGTATCCAAAGAGCCCAGAACAACCTCCAAAGAAATTAAAGGTGAACTCCAAGGCCAAGGTACATCAGTGTCAGATCGCACCATCTGTCGTTGTTTGAGCCAAAGTGGACTTCATGGGAGACGACACCACTGCTGAAAAAAATCATAAAAAAGCGAGACTGGAATTTGCAAAAATGCATGTTGACAAGCCACAAAGCTTCTGGGAGAATGTCCTTTGGATAGATGAGACCAAACTGGAGCTTTTTGGTAAGGCACATCAACTCTATGTTCATAGACTCAAAAACCAAGCATACGAAGAAAAGAACACTGTCCCTACGGTGAAACATGGAGGAGGCTCAGTAATGTTTTGGGGCTGCTTTGCTGCATCTGGCACAGGGTGTCTTGAATGTGTGCAAGGTAAAATGAAATCTGAAGACTATCAAGGCATTCTGGAGAGAAATGTGCTGCCTAGTGTCAGAAAGCTTGGTCTCAGTCACAGGTCATGGGTCTTCCAACAGGACAACGATCCTAAACACACAGCCAAAAACACCCAAGAATGGCTGAGAGAAAAGCGTTGGACTATTCTAAAGTGGCCTTCCATGAGCCCAGATCTGAATCCCATTGAACATCTGTGGAAGGAGCTGAAACATGCCATTTGGAGAAGACACCCATCAAACCTGAGACAACTGGAGCAGTTTGCTCATGAGGAGTGGGCCAAAATACCTGTTGACAGCTGCAGAACGCTCATTGACAAATACAGAAATCGTTTAATTGCAGTGATTGCCTCAAAAGGTTGTGCAACAAAATATTAAGTTATGGGTACCATCATTTTTGTCCAGCCCTATTTCATTAGTGTGTTTTTTAAAATAATTATGTTAATCAACAATTCAAAAGTGATGGCTGATTTTGATTATTTGATTTTCAAAATTTTTTATTTATTGTTACTTTTGTAAGTTTCAAGTGATTTCAGTGAGAATTGTGGGTTTTTCCTTCTTTAACTGAGGGGTACCAACAATTTTGTCCACGTGTGTATATATATACTCTAATATCACTGTCAGAAGAATAATATTAAATTAAAATATTTTATTTTTTTTTACTTGGTTGTTGAATAAGAAAACCTGTAAAAGTCTTGCTCAAATATGGTCTAACAAGAATCATAAATTTGGACTTAATCTGCTCTGAATGCAGATGCTCTGAGTCAGATTTTAACAAAATGAAACGAGTACTCATTTTTATAAATACATTGTTTCCATATTTGAACTGAAAATTGGCTTAAAATACTCTGTAGTCATCATCTGATCCGTCAGTGAATGTCTTCATGAAGACAGGACTTGTGGCTGCGTATAAACAGCTGAGGTGTCTGGGAGACAGAAGTGTCTCTGCAGCCTGCAGGCAGGGACTCCTGACGTCTGTGTGGAGGACACCTCACTGCATCTGTTCCCTCGCTCTTCAAGTCCTCTTTCATACAGCATCATCGTAGAATGAAACAGGTGGTCGTGTGTCTTCACAGTAAATGTCCACGAGTCTTTCCTCAGCAACCTCCTCCCTCCTGCTGGCTGCACAGTCCCATCTCATAGGCTGTTGTTTGATATTTCTGGCTGTTCATTGCCTCCTGTACGTAGCTGCTAACATGCGTCCCTGAGACGCTCAGATCATCCAAACGGTGAGATAATCAGCTCATCCTGGTTCAGATTCATCAAAATGTTACCTGCAATCTACATTTACTGTAAGCTACCGAAAGAGAAGCAGCCCTCTGTGATCGGGCAGAAGGCCCAGCCCAAGGTCAGCGTTATTGATCCAGATTAGGTTTCCTGGAGGGTCGACCCCCTCCCCCCCCTTCTTGCCCCTAGCCCCTCCACTACCATGAATTAGTAATGGGAAAAGGACTAAAAATCCATACTCAGTGGAGGATCTGAAAATGATACAAAAGCTGGAGTGAGCATATTTAGTGGTTTTCTCCCTCAGTCTCTCTCTCCACGAGCGGTCATTGTTCGGGGTCTTTAGTGTTGAGAAGGTGATGTTGATGCTGTGTCTCTTTAAGGGACGGCAGGTGAGGGTGGAAAGAAGAAGAAGGACTGTGATGTGTTGGGGGAAGACAACAGAGGAAGGCAGAATAATCTGTCAGAGCTATCACCCTGTCATCATGTTAAATGGGCCTCCAGAGACATTTGGGGGGGGGGTGAATAATGCTTTATAGGACAGCTTTCACTGTAGCATTACAGCGTCTCGCAGCATCTTGTAATTGTACCTGTTATAAATGTCTTCAACAATTGTAACAGCAGCGCTCTGAAACTCCACAAAGGTCAACAGTGTGTCGCCTGTGGCTCCCCTGCTCACCATGCAGAGCCGTTTAACAGGCTTTCAGGCCAATCCAGGACTTAAAGCCAAGATATTGCCATATGTTCTGCTGGGCTCAGCATTTCAAAGGAAAATTGAAAAGCTATAACTGCTAAGAGGATATGGAGTGCTCTTGCCAATAATGGTGCAAAAGTCTGATGGAGTACCGTGGCTGCCGGGACTCTGACACTGAGCCAAACCCATGGGGCTGAAGCTCCCTGGGGAAATTTAGAGAAAAGCCGGGAGGAGGGAAGAAAAAAACAGGCCTCAGGAAATGGCAGTCACTTAAATATCATGTTCATTTACTCAACCATTAAATAGGTGAACATACACGTGGACATTATGTGTGAGTGTGTATGAATGCGGCGCGTAAAGGGGCAGGTTAACATGTCACGTCATGTGACAAATTGCTGTTTCGAGCCACAAACTGCTCGGCAGGAACTCATGCATAACTGAAAATCTGTGTATTTAGGCGCAATAAATAAGCAGCGTCACACACAGAAATCTCTGCTCTTTACAGGGCTGTCAAAGAAATAATGACACTTTCTCTTAACAATCCCAGCACCGACTTTCATTTAAGCGTGCTAGCAACTTCAGCAACACAGCGACACAGAGGCAGTTTGTGAAAATAGTTCGCTTTTCAGGAAAAATGTGTAGCTTCCTTAAAGTAGAAGCCCACACAAAGAGTTAAGAATCTTTTCAATGATTCTCCTGGAACACTTTGTGCCCCTTAGTTCCAATAGTATCATTTAAACTCCACAGTCTACCTGATGGCTACTTCCAGCAGGATAACACACCATGATCATGTCAAACTGTTTTTTTGACAGTAAATTTACTGTCCTGTGCTACAATGGGCCTCCACGCTTTGGGATGTGGTGGAACGGGAGATTCTCATCGTGGATGTGCAGAAATCTGCAGCACCTGAGTGATGCTGTCATGTCGATGTGAGCCAGAATGTGTGTGTGTGTCTGTAGACAGAGCTGATTGGATTGTTCTGTATTTGTCTTGTAGTCGTAACATGTCCCTGCAGAATTACCCTTCAGCAACAGTAATATGAAACCAATCGTTAACCATCTTGACATCCACTAAGGTTTTCAGTGTCCTTCCTTAACAGGCGAGTCTTACCTTAATCACAAATAAAAGCTTGAAACCCTTTAAACACACACACACATACACACACACCTACACATGCACGTGTTTTAATTTTCCTCCTCTTTCTCTCAGGCTGAATCCTATTACAGTGTTTCTCACAGATAAGCCCTGGTGGAATCTATCAATAAATGAAATTTATGCATCATTGTTTAAGCTTGTAATTGCTTAGAAACTCTCTTCATCTTATTAGGCAGCACATCTTTGGAGTTTCAGAACAGAATATCTGAATGTGTGTTGCTCCCTTTTTGTCCTCTTTTGCTCTTTCTGACAAATTGTTAAAGGAACAATAATAGCTTTACATGCACTCGTTCACAAGCCTGTATGTATATATACATATTAGGGTTGGGCAACGATTAAAATTTTGTGTATTTGTGTGTATGTGTGTATGTGTGTGTGTATCTAGGTGTGTGTGTGTTGTAGCAGTTTCCTGCTTCTCTTCAGGGTGAGGTTCAGGGCTGACTTTCACCACTTCCCCTCCTGGTTACCACACTGAGACTTCAAATGTGCAAAAAAAATACCAGTGCAACCGCAGTCACCTCACAATCCTTACCTCCACAAACACACATACGCACGTACGCACACACACACACGTACACAGCAGTGCAGAGCAGCCTGTGTTTGCAGGTACGGCCGGCCCTCCCACACTGCTGGGACAGCGAGGAGCAGCTCTCAGCCATGACTAGAATAACAAGGAGCATAGAATTCAATTAAATGGTCAGCTCTTTGAAAAGCTGCCACCCTCCTTCTTGTGTGTAGACACAATCATGCAGACTCACAGAAACAGAGACACGCTACTCAATGTGCTACTGACACACCTCCACCCAACTACCCATACATACAGCAAAGCTTCATGAGCACAAACACACCAACAGGTTGCAGGAGGAAGTGTTGCCCCTGGAGCTGCCACTGGCTGCTGGAGGTCACTGGATGAACCCATAAAGAGCTGGGACATCTCTTTACAATTCCTCAAACATTCACGTTTTAGCCTTCAAAAGCAGGTGGCACAGTTCTACAGCACTGAGAACTAAAAGTTGGAATCCTCTCTCTAAATCCTGTTTTTATTTTTGCAATTTAATCTTGCAGCAGATGTTAGATTTCTTGCACACGTATGTGAATGCAGCAAGAAAGAACGGTGCAGACAAAGACACAAGACGGTCAGTGATGGGTGTGGTGAGAGTAGTGCATGTGGTGTTTGTTTGGTGGAGTGTGTTGTAATGTTTTATGTAACCTCTGTCTCCACGCCAGAGATTAAAAAGCCCAGCAAACAGACATAAAGCAGTGATGTGAAGCTCCAACGCTCGCCCAGCATCAACCAGGGACCACAACCAGTATTACAGGCTGAAACACAGTTGGTGCTGGTTTGTTGGGCCGGTGTCATGCTGCATACCTCCACCTGGGTATTGGATTTCCTCTCCAGGCCCAGCAGGAACCATTCAGCCCGGCCAATAATAAGTCATCATCATGATCGACAACTCAGGAAAATACCTGACACAGCATGAGAAGATATGCACAGTCTACGAACAAAATTCAACAAAATGATTGTGTTTCAGCACAATCAGAACATTAAAACAGGTAATTTCTGAGGTAACAGCAGAAACTTTTAACGTGGAGTTTAACTTGGCAGTTGTTACAAATAACCTTGTTTCTGTCAAATCCACCGTCTGGGAGACCTTTAAAATGAAAATGTCAATGTTAAAGTTCTGTAACTTTATCAATCTGTAATTATCTGTGTATCATTTGTTTTTTTCTATTTTCAATTGTCAATCAAAAATGTAAAAAATGTATTCATTTTGTTTTTCGTTTTTTAATCTAACACAGAAGACAAAAAATGCCTGGTTTTTTTTATATTTCAATTTTAGCAAACAGGCCACGGGAACCGAATTTGTTTTTAACATTTAATTGTCCGGTTTACGTGACCCTGAAATGGCTTTGTGCAGCAGTTCAGGTAGCATGGCGGCTCTGGAATCACATACTATAATATTTGCAATATTGTGGAAATCTGAATGAAAACTATATAGAATATATAGATAAACCAAAGCGCTTTCCAGCTCTGTGTCTGACATCAGTCTTTTTCTCCTCAGATCATGACGAGCACAAAATGTTCTGATGCTCATTTCCAGCATTGCAGGACACCCATCTGTTGTTGAATAAGTCATTGATCAAACTACTGTATTGGCCCGAATACAGGAGGATATTTTAATCTAGAAGTCATATTCTCAAAAATGGGGGCCGTTTTATAATCCAGGACTGGACTTTCTGTTGTCATTACACATCTGTGCCACTAGATGGAGCCGCACTGAAGTAACCAGTAAGAGAACAGCAGGACAGTGAACACATGGAGCAGATCTGATGATAAATGGAGGAATGACATTTTGTAAATTAACAGTTTTGTTGCAGTCCAGAATTTTTTTTCAGACAGAATTGTTAATATTGCTACCTGAGTTGCTACCCGAACTGTAAAGTACACTTGATTTTTACCTGTTCTCCATGTCTGATTTAGCTTTTCCACGTTTACCTGCCGATTGTCTTCTGGTTCCGCAGCAGCCAGTAACAGACTTTTCAAAACAAAAGCATGTGAGCAACATGCGTTAACGTGCGATAAAATAAAAGTTGCCGTTAATAAATGAATGAGTTAATGCAATAATAACGCGTTAATTTGCCCAGCCCTAATGTATATATATATATATGTATATATATATATATATATATATATATATATGTATGTATATATATATATGAATGTGTGTGTCTGGGGCGCCGAAAAGGGGGGGTAAAGAATACGGATTATAGGGGCCCATGATTGAGGGGGGCCCAGAGAGGCCCCTAATGATGATCAAAAATAGCATCAACAAATTTCGCCGCTGTGTTGGGGGGCCCGGTAAAGATTCTTTTCATGGGGCCCAAAATCCCTAGCGCCGCCCCTGGTGTGTGTGTGTGTGTGCGCCGTATCAACTATATGGTTGTCAGCTATATAGTATATAACACCATTTGTCACTGATAGATGAGACAACAGATGTCAGTAATGCGGCGCAGCTGATTTGCTTTGTAAAATACTGCAGAACGAATCATTGGATGAGCAGTTCTGCCTGTCTGGGGTGAAAGAGTTTTGTGACACCACTGAGCCAGAGGAACAAGTATGATGACACTTTCTACCACTGAGCGCATCTCAGGTGCTCTGAGCGCAAGGAGAGGGCCAGTGTACGAAGGGATATGTGCACAGTACAAGAAACTCAACAACAGTGTTCTGGAAAACCTTATTTGCCAGATACAGAACCGATTTAAAGATCAGGAACAATTAACGTTTCTTTTCCTCATTAATCACCAGCAGTTTCAGACATATCAGAAATAAATTCCCACATCCAACCTTTTCCAGCTTGACACCAGAGCCACAGAGCTCTATTTGATGATCTGACCTGTTTAAAAACAGAAGTGACTGTGATGTAGACCATGATGAACTTTGAAGGGAAATGTCCCAAAGATCTCCTTGGTTTCCTCCACAGCAAACATCTAAATGAAATCATGCCACAGCTGTACAGACTGGCTTGTCTGGCCGTGATTATTACCATATCCACTGCAACTGCTGACCAGACATCCTCTGACCTCAAGAGAATAAAAACGTAGCAGTCCCACCATCAGGGGGCGCTGCAGCACCCCAGCACCCCTACTTCCCATGGTACTGCTTAGATCTGAATTCAAATGTTCACACTGTGGTCCAAAAATACAAGCGTGAAAATACAGTTCTTTACCATAAAAAACATTATATTCCAGTCTTAGATATACGGGTTATTCATGTATTTCTTTGGCAAATACTTTTTTTTGTTAAAGTATAATATTCAATTCAATTAAATTCAGTTTTATTTGTATAGCGTGTGTTACAATGCCAATTGTCTCATACTGATTTAATACTGATTTAAATTTCACTTCCATCCATCCATCCATACCTGTTTAATCCTCTGCAGGGTCACGGGGATCTGCTGGAGTCTGTCCCAGCTGTCTTTGGGGGAACAGGCAGGGGTCTACCCGGACAGGTTTATTTAACCTGACCCTGCATGTCTTTGGGCTGTGGGAGGAAACCTCACACAAGCACGGGCAGAACATGCAAACTACACAGAGAAAGGCCCCTGCTGAGGTTTGAACCAGGAACCTTCTTGCTGTGAGGCAACATTGCTAACCACCAACCCTTAAATTCCAGTTTAACTGTAAAATAACAACACATATCCTATTTTACTGTCACATATGAAACAGTTACTACAGTATTTGTTACAGTAAAATTCTGCCAACCACAGTTTTTTACAGTATTTTTTACAGATCATTTTTTACAGTGTACCCTGTTCTGCCGGTAGGACTTGGGGACCTTGGGGGACCAAATGATGAAAGTGCAGAATCTCTACTATGTTCCAGCCCTGTTTTTGAGGATGGAGGTGCTGAGGTGATCAGAGGGAGAAGAATCATGTGACGAACCCCACAATGGCTGCGGTTACATGATGTTTTTTAATTCGGAATTAAAATTAGGAATTAAATAATTCCGAATTAAACTATTTTCCTTCGAGTTTACATGGAAATAGTAATTCCGAATTAAGGTTTACATGGAAAACACGTTAGTTCGGCTTTATCCAACTCCGCTTTAGGTCTGGGGGGTTGGGAAGGGTTCTGATTGGATAGGGGGGCGGGGGGACGTCTTTACATCTACCAGAAGAAAACAAACTTAGCTAACTGGTTAGCAACAACATTCCACTTATTTTTGACCTGGGTGGCGTCTCTATCTGCGAAACCTCCTTCATTTAACCTGGCCGCTTTGAAAAGCTCACAATTTTTATTTTCCTTTTAATTATTTCCAGTTCCTCCAAGCTATTTATTAAATAAATCGTCTCTGCTTTTGAACACCGTTTACTGCGTGCTCCCGGAATATAAGCGTCATCGCGACAGACGGGCAAGAGAACGAGCATGCGCAGAAAGACGGGAATTAATTTAAAGAGGAATGAGTGTTTACATGACCGCGGAATTACTTAATGCGGAATTAAAATGGGAATAAACCAGCCACTTACTTCGGAATTAAGTTAATTCGGAATTGACATTTTCATATGGAATTAAGTGTTTACATGGTAACTTTTATTCGGCTTTAACTTTAATTCTGAATTAAAGAGGAATTAAACTTCCCATGTAAATGCACCCAATGTGGTTCTGATCTGCGCGTCACTCAGCACTCGACAGCTGAACCCAGATAAGACGGCTCCCAGCCCCCTCACGTTCAGGTCTCCTCCCCGCTCAGAGCTGCTCTCTCCTTTTACTCCCCTTCATTCACCTCTCCTGGTAGGAATGTGTCCAGCATCAGCGTCCTGCTGTGCTCGACCTTTGGTTCCTCCCAAAGCGTGACCCCTCAGCAGACGGCTCTCCCCTCACCCTCAGCCTTTCCCTGACTCTGCTGGATGACGTTGATGTCTGTGCTTTAGAAGAGCAGAGGTTACAAAAGGAGATACTCTAGATTATGAGAACTCCTCCTCCTCATCCTGATACCTGTGCTTCTCTCCGATTCTCACCCCTACATCACTCCTCTCTCTTCAACACACTCTTTTCACACTCACATTCAGTAAGTGGTTTTCCTGCCTCTTCTCTTGCCAAGGGGTTTAGAGAGCACCTGTTGTTTTGAGTCTAGAGATTAACAGTTTTGGTCTTCCTCCCTTCTGCTAACAGCACAGACTAACAGCTCCGAACAAGCTGCTGTTGTGTCTGAGACCCAGCCTCAATGGGCTTCACAGTTTTCTACATAACGGTGTAAAAAGTGCAGAAAAAATGAAAAGGATCTGTGGTGATTACCGGCACGAACCAGGAAGGGCAGTTTCACTTCAGTGAGAACACCCAGCAACAAAGAAAACAGAAACTGGGAGGAACTGGCATTTTCTCATGATGAGCATTTTTATGGGGCTTTTTTTTGAGTGTTTGCTTAGTCATACTGAAAGGTACTTACACTTCTTTCTCTGATACATGACAGTGATGCAGAGAGCAGTACACATACAGAACACCTTGTTAAAAGTGTTATGAAGCATTTATTTATGAGTATTTATAAGCATATTTGGCGTAGTTTATAAACCTGTCGTCCTGTGAAACAGTTTTCTTCTGTTTTTATTTGTCACACTTTCATGTTTCAGATCATTCAATTAAATTATAATATTAGACAGCAATGAACTGGGTAAATAGAAAAGGCAGTTTTAAATTATTATTTCACTTTTGAAGGGTTAAAAAAGGTATCCAAAACAACCTGGCACCGTGTGTGAAAAATTACTGTTTAATCATGAATCACAGTAACTCACCACATTTCTTGGGAAGCTGAGCTCAGTTTCACTGGCCACACCCAGACCTGATCCCTGAAAGACCTGATCCCTGGCAGACCTGATCACTGACAGACATGATCCCTGACATACCTGATCCCTGGCAGACCTGATCACTGAAAGAACTGATCACTGGCAGACCTGATCCCTGACAGACCTGATCCCTAGCAGACCTGATCACTAACAGACCTGATCTCTGAAAGACCTGATCACTAGCAGACCTAATCACTGGCATATCTGATCCCTGGCAGACCTGATCACTGACAGACCTGATCCCTGGCAGACCTGATCACTAACAGACCTGATCACTAACAGACCTGATCACTAACAGACCTGATCACTGGCATACCTGATCACTGGCAGACCTGATCCCTGACAGACCTGATCCCTGGCAGACCTGATCACTAACAGACCTGATCTCTGAAAGACCTGATCACTAGCAGACCTAATCACTGCCATATCTGATCCATGGCAGACCTGATCACTGACAGACCTGATCCCTGGCAGACCTGATCCCTGGCAGACCTGATCACTAACAGACCTGATCACTAACAGACCTGATCACTGGCATACCTGATCCCTGACAGACCTGATCCCTGGCAGACCTGATCACTAACAGACCTGATCTCTGAAAGACCTGATCACTAGCAGACCTAATCACTGGCATATCTGATCCCTGGCAGACCTGATCACTGACAGACCTGATCCCTGGCAGACCTGATCACTAACAGACCTGATCCCTGGCAGACCTGATCCCTGGCAGACCTGATCCCTGGCAGACCTGATCCCTGGCAGACCTGATCACTGAAAGACCTGATCACTGGCAGACCTGATCCCTGGCAGACCTGATCACTGAAAGAACTGATCACTGACAGACCTGATCCCTGGCAGACCTGATCACTGAAAGACCTGATCACTGGCAGACCTGATCCCTGGCAGACCTGATCACTGAAAGAACTGATCACTGACAGACCTGATCACTGGCAGACCTGATCCCTGGCATACCTGATCATTGAAAGACCTGATAACTGGCAGACCTGATCCCTGACAGACCTGATCCCTGAAAGACCTGATCACTGGCAGACCTGATCACTGACAGACCTGATCCCTGAAAGACCTGATCCCTGGCAGACCTGATCACTGAAAGAACTGATCACTGGCAGACCTGATCCCTGACAGACCTGATCCCTGGCAGACCTGATCACTAACCGACCTGATCACTGACAGACATGATCCCTGACATACCTGATCCCTGGCAGACCTGATCACTGACAGACCTGATCACTGACAGACCTGATCACTGGCAGACCTGATCACTGGCAGACTGATCACTGGCAGACCTGATCCCTGGCAGACCTGATCACTGGCAGACCTGATCAATGACAGACCTGATCACTGAAACAGAACCTGTCTGAAAAAACATCTTGATGATCTCCAAGACCTTTGAGAAAATATTCTGTGGGCTGATGAAACAAATTTTAGGGAGTTTTAGGAAGGCGTTGGTCCCGTTACATCTGGCATAAAAGTCACAGAATTTCAGAAAAAGAACCACATACCAACAGTCAGACATGGTGGTGTTAGTGTTATGATCTGGGACCGCTTCTCGACCTGGACGACTTGCTGTGACTGGTGAAACCATGAACTGTGCTCTCGACCAAAAACTCCTGAAGAAAGATGACCGGCCATCAGTTAGTGACCTCAAGCTGAAGCGCACAGGACCATGATCCAAAACACACCATCAAGTCCTAGCTCTGAATGGATCAAAAAACAGAATGAAGGTTCTGGAGTGGCCGAGTCAAAGTCCTAACCTTGCTGTTCTCTGTCCTACATCCTCTCTCTGTCCTGTCTCCGCTCTCTTTTTCTCTTTCTTTACCCGGCTGGCCTTCAGCAGGAAGGTCCCTCCCATGTGATTCCAGCTCCTAATCAAGGTTTCTTCCTCTTAAAGTGGAGTTTTTCCTTGCCACTGTTTGGCTTAAATGATTTTTTTCTCCCTCTGTGACAGTTTTTTAAGTGCCATTATCCTTGATCTGGATTTGGATTTGGTGATCCCTGCCACAGGTATGGATGCATTATATTTCATAAGAAATACATGATGAAAATGCTTTTGAAAATGACATAAACTGTGAACTTTATGTAACAGATGAACCATGGATGGTGAAACACATCATTATCCATACACATAAAGTCGTCCAGCAGTTAGGGTACAGCACTCAAAACTAACAAGCTACGCAGAAGCTACACGTCTCAAGCATCGCTAACTGGTCATCTTCTTAAAGTCATTTGATTGACTGTCAGATTGAAAATACGGAGGTTTATACTGGATGTTTTTTTTTTTTTTCGAAAAGTTGGAAAACAACTATCCCAAAATGCACTAAGTTGTCTGATGTGTTTTATTGTGATTTTACTGTTTTGACTAAATATAAAAAATATCAAACTATACATTTTGTAAAACCATAAATCAGTAAAAGCTAACTTGTAGGAACAGGAATAAAAACAAGGAGAAGAACACCCATTAAACAGATCTGTAAATATCAAGGACAGTAAACAGTAACACTTTTTTTTTATTTTATCCCTGTTAAATTACAGTAATTACCATTTCCGGTACATCTGTAGACCTAGAGTGTCTTCCACTATATAAGAATGTGTATTTTCGCACAGGAAACTGATTCCAAAAACCACCCACCTCCACTATAAAGCAGAGCTTCTTGGAGCTGCTGTTTATATGATTGAGTCATCCTTCAAAAACAACAACAAAAAAGATTCAAGTAACGGGAGCAACCCTGTACAGTCGTCCCCCAGTCTCCTCTCTGAGCTCCTTCTTGTCATCACCGTCTCCATCACCATCCTGCTCCCTTCTCTGAAGGTCTTCCTCAAACTCCTGCACCTCCTCCTCCAGGGTAGACTCTCTGGACTCCTTTAAAGAGTGAATTTCACCACTGCAGGATCTATAAAGTTTTAACCTCATCTCATCTCTGGTGTCCTCGATGGAGGTGTTAATATACTTCGTCTTCTATGTGGGTTTTTCACCTAAGGCTGAGGACTGAAGGGACACCTCAGGAGTGGTTGGGTTAGCAACCCTGGAAATAACCCGCTCAAAGAGCCACTACATTTGCTGCGACTGCTCACTGCTGAGGTGTATCATATAAAATCTGTTGGCAGTGGACATATCATGGCATATAAACTGTGTGCTGCCGCCAGTCTCAATTTCTTTTGTGGTTTGGGCAGAATGAGACAACAAAACCAGTTTCAGCAACTTGAACCGACACACACACAGACACAGACTAAGATGTGGATTGTGGACACTTACCCAGCAGCTAAGGTGTCTGCAGCCTGGCAGGACCCCACCACTGTATGAGGGGCCTCTTTGCTTTGGAGCTATGTGATGCAAACTCTGCAGTAGTACACTGTGGTTGTTATAAGATAGAAAATGATGTAAAACAAATGATGGGTATCTCTTGTTTTGGCTTGTTGCTTTCTTTACTGGAAGTAGTCATGTCTGCAAAAAGCCTCAAATACGTAGTGAGTAGTGGGCCTATCTAGCGGATAAAAAATACCATTTTCTCAGTACCCAGGTAGCCTCTACTCTCCACATACATGGCATTGTACCAGCACTGTACTTTCACACATATTATCAGCATCAACAAATTAAGTAAGTAAGTAAGTAAACTTTATTTATACAGCGCCCTTCACAGACCATGGTCACAGAGCGCTTCACAATTAAAATAAAAATAAAAACACAGTAAAAGATGCATACAAATTTAAGATTAAAAGGCCAAGACAACACATTTACGATCATAACAGCCCCAAGACAATTAGGCAAAAGCCTGCACAAATAAAAAGGTCTTTAGTTGCCTTTTGAAGGAGTCAACAGACTCCATGGAACGCAGAGAGAGCGGAAGATCGTTCCAAAGCCTGGGAGCAACGGCCTGGAAGGATCGGTCTCCTCTGGTCCGGAAGCAAGTACGAGGAACCATCAGCAGGTTCTGATCCACAGACCTCAGAGCCCGAGCTGGGGTGTAGGGCTGGATCAGATCGCTGATGTAAGGTGGAGCCTGACCATGCAAAGCTCTAAAAGTTAAAACCAGAATTTTAAAATTGATCCTAAAGGAAACTGGCAGCCAAATCTATAGCATCAGTCAACCATGATTCATAGTTATTATAACAGGGAGGTGCTGTTTTATACATTGTATTAAAAAACATGTTACCTTTTTATCTGTCTATTGCTCATGATTCAGACTAAAGTATATGTTTGTGCTGTTATGTCTTCCTACATCCACAATACTACCATGGTGCTGGCCTGGTTCTGGGAGCTCAGCATGCTCCTCCTGGTGGTGCCCTGCATAAAATGCACATTTTGAAGATGTCTGAATGATGACATGTTGGAAAGTATGCATGTATGGAGGATCTGAATGGTGGGTGTTTACTGTGGTCTAGCCAGCTGTCATCACAAACACCATCCATCGTATGTCCGTATTTCACATAAAATACCTAGGGTTATTTTTATTTTTTAAGCCATCAATTATTTACAAATGCCAGTTTTCTTGATTACAACCGGGATGCTGGAACCGTATGAGGAGCACAAAAAAGCAGGATTTCTGGTCATCTACACGATTTAGAAGTTGATATCATTTGTAATTTAAAATTGCATCCTGCCTCCAGTTATGTAAAAAAAGAAATTTTCCTCTAGGATATCCCAGTGTGACTGGATGTTGACGACACTCGTACTCCCATCGATGCTCCTTGAATGATTTCTCCTTTGTATGGGCAAAATGTTATAAAAGAGTAAAACTGAGCCTGTTATGTTCCAGTTACCTGTCTGAATTATGTTGTTAAACTGAACATTCAACCGCTTCAAAGTTGTTTCATTTTTTTTTTTCTTCAGGCAGGATTTCACCTGCCAATAAATATTGAAATGAATTTCTCCCACAACAACAGTCAGTCACAACATTGACCCAACAACAGCTCATGAACCTGAAAGTCCAGTCGCTTAGAACAAGAGCTGAAACATTTCCCAGAAAGAAGCCCAGGTGCTGTCCTGTTATGCTTTTCAGGAGTAGCTGTGGATTTCTGCCAAGTTTGCAGCAGTAACCAGAGTATATGAATGTCTCCACCATGGAATGAGGTTTATATGAGGCTCTCTTTTAATGACCTGAGAAAACACAAATAGAAAAAGCATGCTTTCAGAACAACCTCCCAGCATTTATTGAGGTGCGACGTGCAAGGCAAAATAGAGATTCACATCACACACATCTCAATTAAAATGTTCACTTGAGTGCAAAAAATAAAGATTTGAGGTGAACACCCAGCATCAAAGAAAACAGAAACTGGCAGGAACTGGGGTTTTTCTCATGCGCATCATTTTTAAGGGACTTTTTAAAGTGTGGGCTCAGTCATACTGAAAGATACTAACAACGTTCTTTTCTTTGTGACAGCAGTGATGCAGACAGCAGCAGATACAGAAAGCCTCAGGATTCCTTGTTTAAACCGTTCTGAAGCATGTTATTAAGGTCTAGTTACTACAGACATCTAAGTGCAGCTTGGACACATCATCAGGGATGAACATAGGGTCATCGGGTGTTTTCGGGTCTCAGATCATCAGACACCATCACCTGGGCAACCAAGCTGAGAGCCAATAGGGTCAAAGCAGCGGTGTACACCATGGATAACTCCTCTGGATCCATCCTGAAGCCTTTACTGCCACGTCAGTGATGTCTCCTCTCTTGTAACCCTCTGATGCCAAGGAGAAGGTGGGGAGACAGGCTTGGAACCCCCCCTGCAGCCCGTCTCAGGGGGCTCACCGCAGGGCCTTTCTGCTGACTTGACCAGTATGTTCATTTCCAGAGAAAACGCCACTGACATGGTACAGCCAGGGATGGATGGTTTTCCCTGGGCGGTGCCATGCAGATGTTGTTCTCAGATTCAAACTGCTGTTGTAGTCCCGCAGTATGAATGTGAGTTCCATGATCTTCTCTGAACGTGGTACAAAGCCAAAGCTGCCGTCACCAGTTCAGGAGCTTTTCTTCTGCCTCACCAATAAAGAAACTCCCTCCTGTGCCGACGGTCATTGCTCTTATTATTCATGCACATTTTTTTTTTCTGCGCAGTAGCTTGGCTACATTCGTACCAAAATGAATTTTAAGCTCTTAAAACTAATCACAAGTTAGAATTAATGATCTTATTGTGAGTTTGTCAGTATAACAAAAACGCAGATGCTGAAAATGTGAAATCAAATTCCAAGTTACAGAAGACAACCCAATCAGGGGCCCAACACTTTTGGTCACTAAAGTTTGACAACTAATTCTTTCCTTTATTCCTTCATTTTCATCCATATATATTTCTGTGGAACGTCAAGGTAGATAAATCTGATATTATGACATCTGATGAATTCATAACAATGTGGTTTTAATTTTCTTGGAACAAATAATTTATGTTGAAATGTGGTTCTACAGTAGCCCTGAAGGGACAAAGCAAACACCGGCTCTATCAGACCACCGTAGCTTGGGAAGATGGGGTGGGTGATTTTAAAACAGTTGTTTTGCAAAGAGTTTTGCTGTTGGCTCTGTTCATTTGAGACTGGAGATTATTTCGAAGCATTACTGTACCAACAACATCACTAATGACAACTTTAAAGCCGTATGAGTCCAGACCTGGTGCAACATGTTTGCTCTATTAAAGCCATGTTTGCTTTTATCATTCAACTGAGGCAAACTTTTGGATCACCATTTTAGAGATAACAACAATTTCTTTATGAACACAAGGAGAAATACTTGAGTTTCTTTAGAGGCTGAGAAGTAACAGTTTTAGGAGGCAATGATTAGATTTTAGGAATAATTTAGTTGCTGGATGATGATGTCAAACTGTATTTCCAAAAACCATGAAGTTGTGGTGTCACTAACATGTCTGGGAGCTCTGCTTCGCCCACACGTCGCTGTCATTTCAGGCAACAAGAAAGTGGTTATTTCTGAAATAATCTGCAGATTTCCACATGCACACTTCTTACTTGGTGACATCATCGTCTTGCCCCGGGGATGCCAAAGTGGCTCATCTCACCCTGGTTCCTTAAACTGAAGTCAAAAGTGCCAAAAGCTGGATTTTCTTGTGTCAATGAGACACTCTGGGGGATTTTTATGGTTAAAATCCATTAAAGATGATTGATGCCAATTTCTATCACAACTCAAAGTATCAATCAAATAGGCTCACTGGTGTTTAGACGTCTCATCAAAACCTCTGAAACGACTCTGAAAATGTGTCAGAGGAGAGGTTGAGAGGAAAATGAAGGGAAGAGGTGGAGGTGGGGGTGAAAGGAGATGATGAGGAGGGATACTAATCGGCACAGACAGTCTCTATTCTCTCCTTCTGACTCTGTCTGTCCCCATTTCCTCAGGATCTTTTCATTACGGCAGCAGAAGCCTGGTTCCTGGTCGCACCTCTGACCTTTTGATCTGTCCTCATCATTCACTGGCTGCTGCAGAGGGACAGTACCAGCGTCGGAGGGGCGTAACTGATCCTGAATAAGAATCACTTTGTCCTCAAAGGAAAGTGTCTGAGAGGCAAAAATCAGACAAAGAGATATCATAAAATCCCAAGGAGGGCATGTGTCGTGTGTGTAATCCAAGCCACCCCCCCCCCCTCCCTCTTCAGGAAGGAAAACAGGTTGAGCCCCATCTTTCTGTGCCAGATGGCTCCACATTGACAAATCAATTAGGCTCCACTTCATCACCAGGGGGACCAGGGGGGCAACAAACCTGCTTGCCCCCACCCCCACCATCATGGGGTCCTCAGTCGACCGCTCCTGCAGCTCTCCTTGCCTTAATCGCCCTCCTGATCCCCCAGAAAGCCTCGCCTGGGTAAAAAGGGGGTTAGGAGGCAAGGAAAGAAAAAAGATAAAACAAAGAGGCTGGCAGCACATGAATCACCTAGCATCAATATGGATGACTTCCATGCTAATGCAGGGGGGGACCGGAGAGGAAACAGTGGCAAAGGCTTGATTTTGTGTTTAGAAGCTCAGTCAGAGCTGATTTGCCATGTGCTGGTGAGCCAAGCATCTTTAGTTGTTTTTTCCTTTGCTGTGTGGAGGTGGGAGACGAGGAGGAAGACGAGGGAGAGGGAGGGAGGACGTTTGGAGAAGTTAATCCACGGAGAATAAACAGAGCAGCCTGGAGCAGGAAAGCATCTGGGTCGCATAGACCAAGTGAATCCATGTTCCTCACTACACCCTAGTGGGAGAGTGGAGACACTGCAGGGAGAGGAACGGACCGAGGACGCAGCAGCATGAGCCGCCGGGTGAAACCCTACTGGTGTCTGGAAGTAGAACTCTGTGCTCAGAAATTACAGACGCTCTTCTAAAGTGCAGACATAGCTAAAGTGAACAAAGGCAAAGTCTTCCTCAATCTCCACTTAGAGACGTAGCAACCAGGATGTGTGACACCATCAGATCCAGACACTCTGGAGAAGCCAGTCAGTAGATTCAATCATCATCATCATCATTATTATCATCATCATCACATTAGATTAAGACCTAATAATCAATAATGGTCAGTGCTATGTTGTAAAAGTCTTGAATAAAATGCAGCACACTTTTACAGCAGAACACAACTTTTAGTCATTAAAACCAAATAAACAGTGTGTGGTCGACAGTAGAGTGCAACTGAGGACAGGACTAAACATCTGGAAAAGAAGGCTCATCTTTAAATCCTGGTCAGTTTCCAAATTTCACATGAGCACTGATGGACTGAAAGCGTCACACTAACCTCTGCTAACATCTGCAACTAATGACAACTGCTGCTACATTTATGAACTTTTCATGGATGTTACTTCGTGAGGAGGAGGTGAGAAGAGAGGTTGTGGAAGCAGCAGAAGTCTGAGTCAAGGCCTTGTGAGGGCAGGAAGGTGGGCAGGTTTACGTGCAGGGAGGGGCGGCGGTGACGCAGAGATGTGTGGGTGCCCTCCTGGCTCGGCTCAATCCCCACGTCCCCTTTACTCATCCCATCTGGGGGCAGCGATGAGAGAGAGAGGAAAAAAAGAAGAAGACGAAGAAGAGAGAAGTGATGCTGAGACCCCTGGGGAGAGATTAGCGCTGACAGCCCAACAAAGAAGAATTATGCCAGGGGCCCTCAGCTCTTCCACAAATTCAAAGGTAATGTATGGCTTTAACTGCGCCAAAGGAGGATCAACATAATATATGATCGACCCACTTTGCGGTGTGCTCTGCTGGCAGTGATGTAAAAGCGATTTATGCCCGTAAAAATGTGCCGGCTAATTAAGTAAGACGTTGGCACGGGAGCAAATCCAATGAGCTTATGAGAGAGCTGGCAAAGTGGCGCGGCCCTCTGGAAGGTCTACCTGCGGTGGGAGCAGGGAAACTTCTGTATTTCAAATCAGAAGCAGATATGCTCGCAGCCGAGGACTGCCAGATCAAATATAGACATCCACGTGTGAGGCTGTGGATCCTTTAATTGAATTCTTGTTTGTGATTTGTTTAGGGTCCCCCCACGGCAGTGTCGGGGGTCCAGGGCCTCTGTAATTACGCAGGGCCTTTCCACCAATCAGACAGCTGTGTCGAAAAGGTTGTGGATGAAATGTCCTAATTACAGCCTCAGTGGAGACAGCCTCCAGCGGGGGGAAACATGTGCTGTTAGCTAACAGACTCCAGAGCCAACAGCGTTAATGAGACAGAGAGGGGAAGGAAGAGAGAGAACGCCACCAACAAGGCCTTTTCATATTAATCAGAGCACCTAGTTCTTCCTTTGTCTCACTGTCAGTACTTATCACAGCCAACCTCCGCCTCACATCTCCATCCAGGCTGGAAGATCACTTCACTGCTGCCCTTATTTCTCCGTCAAAAAAGCAAAAAGCAAAAAAAAAAATCCAAACCCCTTTGCTGCTGGCTGCACCATGCTCCTCTTCGTTAATAAGAAATACACTGAACATTTTCAAAGTGTAATCATCACTTAACAGGGCCCCGAACCCATACAAGCACTAACACACAGGTCTCCAGGGGAGGAGTGTGTGTGTTGGTGCAGCCCGCCAGCTCAGCCCATTTCTCTAATGAGCTGCTGAGTGGGCTCTGTCGCAGGACTACAGAGGCTAACAAGCCTCACGAAGGAGGCAGACCCCGCGTCCGATATTAATATTTGAGCCCGCAGGAAAGAGGTTTTTGACTGCCGGTTGACTAAGTTTTGTTGCACCTCTTGCTACTGCAGCGTTCATTTCCCCCCCAGACCCCACCTCAGAGAGGCGTGTCACGGGGCCTCATCTTGATTCTCCATCTCACCCTCCTTTCCCAGACTCATTTCGCCCCTCGCTGACAGCAGGAGAGGCTGTCAAATCTCCTCCAGCAGGTGAGGAAGAGGAAGCTGGCTCAGACTATTTAGGTGTGCGGCTGCTACAACAGCAGCTGTAACTGTCCAAGGGTAAATAAATAGATATCCTGGAGAAGGGCCATTATCTGTCACAGAGCGCTGATACAGTCTCGCCTTGTATTTATTGCCTACGTAATGGACTTGATTGTATTACCGAAGGTGAAGAGGGTTTAAAAAAAAAAAAAAAAAAATCTATTGCAAGCTCGAAGGTGCTTTCAGCATCCTGCAATTACCTTATGTAAATCCTGGCCTGGAATGTTGATCCACAGCTATTTAAAATGCATTGAATTTCCATGGAAAATGATCCACTCCTGCTGCCTGAAGCTCATTAATAACAACGACTAGTCAGGTTGACATTTGGAATGCTTACATGCTTGCTTAGCACTGGCCATGCATGCGCCAGCACGGCCCGGCCCGGCCCGAATGCTGCAGTTATGACAGCACATTTGCAAAAAGGATGGCTTCGAATTCACACGTGCAGGTAAATGACTCATTCCAGCAAGAGGAAGTGGGTCTTCTTCTCACACATGACATGATGGGGGTTTTTCTTTTTCATTTTTTTGTGTCGTCTTTGGTCATGCAAAAGGAAGGAACACAGGAAATGTGCAGCTATCCAGAATTACCGTAGAAAGTTTCCCAACTGTGCTGTCCCACAGGCTTGTTCTGTACTTCTGCTAGTGTTTCAGATTTCTGAACAAAGCATGTGCACTACAGTGAAAGCATTTATGTCAGCCTGAAAAATAATTAGGATAGTTTAAAGTAAATATCATCACAGAATGTGAGTATTGACTGCTGAAGTGTTGACCTGGAGCAGCATCAGAGCAACCAGGTCCACCTTCATATGTGCTTTTTGGTATCAACATTTAACACAACTAACACACAAATAACATATGAAATGCTGCACCACTCGGTATCCTCAGTGGGGAAAAACTGGAAGAACCTTACTGCCTAAGCACGGACGTATATTAACAGAAGAAAAGAAACCGACAATAAAAATCATAAAATATATCTTGGGTTCATACAATCTGAAAAGAAATAAAAGTCAAAGTAAATTTAAGAATCCATGGAAGGCTGACTTTTTCTGATTTGGGGTGGTAGCATTTTTAGCTACGCCCCACGATCTTTCATGCAATCACATATCTCCACATCCATCTGTGATAAATCAGCTTGATGTAAAGTCTCTGAGGCTGCTGGATTAGTAAAGTAGAGTCAAAAATGCAGCATATCTTCTGAAATGTGGTAAAGGTATGTTCCAGATTTGAGGATTCATCAGGTTTGGATTCATACCTGTAACTATAAATGTGTCTGTTTCCAGCTTTAACTATTCTTCATTCTATCGCCTCCACCGCTGGTCCTCCTCCACAGCTGCTCCTCCTCCACAGCTGCTCCTCTTCCACCCTGGTCCTCCTCCATCGCTGGTCTTCCTCCAGGGCCAGCTGTGGAGGAGGAACAGCTGGGGAGGAGGAGCAGTGGTGGAGGAGGAACAGCTATGGAGGAGGAACAGCTGGGGAGGAGGAACAGCTGTAGAGGAGGAACAGCGGTGGAGGAGGAACAGCTGTGGAGGAGGAGCAGCTGGGGAGGAGGAGCAGCTGTGGAGGAGGAGCAGCTGGGGAGGAGGAGCAGCTGTGGAGGAGGAGCAGTGATGGAGGAGGAACAGCTGTGGAGGAGGAGCAGCGGTGGAGGAGGAACAGCTGTGGAGGAAGAGCAGCGGTTGAGGAGGAACAGTTGTGGAGGAGGAGCAGTGGTGGAGAAGGAACAGTTATGGAGGAGGAGCAGCGGTGGAGGAAGAACAGCTGGGGAGGAGGAACAGCTGTGGAGGAAGAGCAGCGGTTGAGGAGGAACAGTTTATGGAGGAGGAACAGCTGGGGAGGAGGAACAGCTGTGGAGGAGGAGCAGTGGTGGAGGAGGAACAGTTATGGAGGAGGAGCAGCGGTGGTGGAAGAACAGCTGGGGAGGAGGAACAGCTGTGGAGGAAGAGCAGCGGTTGAGGAGGAACAGTTGTGGAGGAGGAACAGCTGTGGAGGAGGAGCAGCAGTGGAGGAGGACCAGGGTGGAGGAGGACCAGGGTGGAGGAGGACCAGGTGTGAAGGAGGACCAGGGTGGAGGAGGACCAGCAGTGGAGGAGGACCAGGTGTGAAGGAGGACCAGGGTGGAGGAGGAGCAGCAGTGGAGGAGGACCAGGGTGGAAGGAGGAGCAGCTGTGAAGGAGGAGGCCCAGGGTGGAGGAGGACCAGAGGTGGAGCCAGCAGCTGCCACAACATCACTATCAGTGACACAGGAGAAAGCTTGAGCTGATGGAGTTAATGTAGTAGTAGAAACATCACTTCAGCCTCTTCATCATGCAAATCACCTTCCTGTTGAAAGCTGCAACAATTCACATTATATTTTAAAATGAGTAATAGATACAAATAACTATGAGAAGCATCAGTGAACTCTATCTGAGCTCCTCCAATAAATGGATTGTAATGCATCGGTTATTATTGGCCGTGTAAATAAGCATCCATTTACCAACACGTTCACTAACTTCAAGCTAACAAATGTCTAAAATTCTGCTTTGGCGCTGCTCCGGTTCTTCTAATCACCAGCCTCTCGTCCCATCAGCCCCGGCTGACTGCTGCAGGTAAAAAGCAGTGGCTGAAGTACAGAGGTCTGCAGCACCAGGATGGAGTGGCGAAGCCTCCCCATTTTGGTCCTCATCCAGCCACTTTGCCAACAGCCCACCTGCAGATGAAGCAGGGGGAAGCGCTGCGGATCCATAAATCTTTTATGTTCCATAATGGCTTGCTCACATTACCTGCCCACACCTCAGCCTCCACGGAGCAGGCTGAGCCAGCGCTGAGCAGGTCAGGCCTAAAAACCACTGCAAGCATATGGAGCACTTCAAACACTCACAGCCTCACTGGGCCCTGAGCCGTGGTCGCAGCCATGAATTATAGAAATGATCTAATTGTTTTCTCATTTGGAAATACAGGGGGGGGGGGGGGGGGGGGGGGCGCCCTGCCTCTCAGTTTTAACAGCCTGTGGTTTCCAGTGGGGCACGTGCTTCAGCGCCACCTACCTCCGACATGTTTGTTGACTCCAAGGTGGTCCGTCCTGTCAAAACAGAGCTGAGGTGTAAGTCAATCCTCTTTAGTAAATTCACAGACGGGGGAGGGGGGGTAAAGGTGGAGTTTAATGAGAGGTGGTGGTGATGAGAAGGTAGCACATGTTCTAGCTCAAGGACATGCAGAAGATTGGATGAAATGATTCATTTTCTGGAGGCCAGAGAAGAGGAGTGCAGGAACTTCGACATTAGGATTAAACAATTTTCAGCAAGACTAGCATGACTATAACTTGGAAAAATTAAACAAGACAGTCCAGTGTGGATGCTGTCAACACAGCTACTAGTTTCATGAAGCTCCTGCGGTGAAGTGATGGATGTGACAACACTCAGCTGATCAGAAACAAACAATACATATCTAAAATCAGCAACTTCAGTCTAATATATCCAGCAGGAAAAGAGCTTTGTACAACCTGAACAAACTCTATTTGGTGTTCAAACATGTTTGTAACTTTAATATAGGGCAGAAGTAGCAATCTGAAAGGAGCAAATTTCACTTTTTGACTTTAGCACCCCCTAGTGGTAAAACAACTGAAGTCCCAGCATCCGTCCCTGACTTTGGAGCCAAACTTGTACTAATCGTTAGTTATGACTGTTGGCTTTGATTTGACCACACCCACAAAAGCAGATGAGCCAGCCAGACTCTCACAATGATGTATTATTTCAGATGAAGACTATGGGTTTGGTGAAAACTGAATGAAATGTGATAAATCTATACAGAATAATCTGTTGATCTAACACTGAAAACACGGAAACTTTACACAGTAAAAGAACAGCTGACCAGCATCTGAATCCAACAGTTTATATCTAATTGGTTTCTGTCATTATTTAACCAAATATTTAACTGGGAATCACATATTCACATTCTTATTATTCCCATTTCCCCCCTTTTAATGACTTTGTAGCCTGCCTCGAATAAAGCCGAGGACCAAGACACAAACCCACGCTGACGCACCAACAGGAAAGCACCTCAGTCTGGCTCAGAGCGAGCAGCTTTCCTCACTCCGCCTCGTGCTTCTTAATCAAAACTGGCACCGTGGCAATTAACTAATTAGACATCAATTAATCCACACCCTTCAGGTCTGCAGCCACGTTTGACCTGAGGAGAAATGACAAAAACACAGGCGAGGAGCAGAGCGAGCAGATTAATGGAAGTGGAGCGCCAGAGGTTGAGCTGCATTCGAGAAAGCTCCACAAAAACAGCGCAGTTCATTTCATAATTAACAGGTAGGACTGTAATTGATTGAGACGTGAAAGCCTCATCAGTCAATTCAATAAGAGGGATATCCGTGCTGAGTAGATTAATTCAATTATGTAATTAAAGCTGAGGAGAAGGGAGTGCTATATAGCTGATTGAAGGTTAAACAGGGACTCACCTCGTCTCTTCTTTGAACATTTAACTTTACATTCACAAGGCAAAAGCAAACCAATGTTTAGTTTGTCTTTTTTATTAGACATAGCAGTTTCACAAACAGCAGTTAGCCTGAAAATTACATTCAAAATGTGCAGCTGACCATGCGCAAACACCCCAAATACACCTGCAAACAAAAATAACAGTCAGTCATGTGCTGGTTTTTTTTCCCCACATGTTTCAATTCAAATGTACAAAATCAAAATCTTTCACTGGTTCACCGTCAAAGCATACAAACCTCAGTCACTATAACACATTTTAACAACTAGTTTGTCACTGTACAAATGCTTTGAAATGGGTTTTCTGTGCATCCTAACACTCGTTCCCTTCCATACAAGCAGCGCGGCATCGGTTCCCTTCTCTGAACAGATCAACTCTAGCTTAGATTTCATGTGAAATGGTAACACAGCAGGCCTCAGAAATGCACGCCGTTACGTTTTAGTAACACCAGGACACGGATGACGAGCCCCTGGTGCCTTAATGGAAACTTTACCAAAGCACGAAACACAACACACAGTTTGGACAAAGTGGCAGAACGGGAAGAACCTCGTTCAGGTCACAGGGGGCGGCGCCACGTGGTCCATGGCTAACACTGGTTAGGAGGGGAGGATCGGGGAGAGGAGGTTAATGCTGGGAAGTAACTCCACTTCCTTCAAGTGCCAAAAGACAGTCTGTTAACACTGATTATTCTTCCAGCTGAGCCAAAAGCACAGACAAAGCTCCACCACAGAAGACGGATCCAGTTCCGGTTCAGCTCTGCACACCAGCGGGATGAGGAGGCCGTCGGCGTGGTCTCGCCGCTAACCACAAAGGAGAGGAAGGCGCGTCCATGTCTGAACTACTGGCCACAGGGATCCAGTGGATGTGAAAACACCTGGAGATTCACCACATGACACGGACGTCCGCGCGTCATCACGGCACCACTCGGAAAAATAATGGTCCATTGTTGGCCCGCTGCTCGCAGCAGGAACGGCAACTAAAGAAGTGGGTGACATTTTTACACCTTTTTTTTTCCTTTGCCCTAAATTCATCAATCGATATTTTTTTTTCTCCCAACGGCTTGGTCCACAGCAACGTTCAGTTCAGTCAAAGAAACTGGGGAAATGGAAAGGAGTCCACGTCTGGAGAGCCCGTCGTCCTCGTTCTCTTCTACCTACCGAACACGCCCTCGTACTCGATCAGTATGAGCTCCACTATCTGGTTCTGGTAGACCATGTGCACCGCGATGTTGCCCGTCTCCGTCTCGGGCCGCAGCAGCGTGGGTCCAAACACGATGGCCACGCTCTGGGTGGTCATGCGGTTGGCCTCTCCGTGCTCGATCACCCTGAGGTAGAACGAGAAGAGATTTACAAATCAGGTCAGTCAGAACCGGCTCCAGGTGTGCATATGGGTCTGACAATCCTCTCATTCAGTTTTTCTCCATGAAATCACCCTCTCCACATCCATCTTAGGGCTTCAGATGGAGCGCAGAGGCAAGCCTTTCTCACATGCACACGCACACACAGTATACTGCAGAGCGCTCCAGGCAACAGCATAATAGCCTTTTTAAATAGAATCTACATCCTTGCATGCAGATGCACGAAACAATAACATATTCATGGAAGAGAGGAAAAAGGAAGATTAAATCCGCCTGCTGATATACGCAAACCTCCGTACACTGAATGTCACGCTATAAATTCCCCCAGAAACACAACTCTTCATAGGTACTGAATTACAGCAAACACAGCGCCATATAAATGCAAATTGGAAACCTAAGCAAATGTCATTGTGAACGTATGATAGTGCTACTGACGGAGCTGGGGGGAGAATACGCGTCGGCTGCAGCCTGCGTGGCCACGGACTGATCACACCGCGTGGACACGCAAACAGCCGGACAGGACAATGACCCGGTTTGATTGGCAGAAAATGAGTGCACAGGTAAAACGGAGCAGTTAAATTTCAACATACAGCCCATCTTATACATCTCATTTAGAGTAAAGGAGGCTGAATGTCAAATGTGCAGTTGAGGAAACCACTACTCTGGAGTATATTACCAATATATGTACCAATAGTGAAACTAGAACTTCTACAATCCCTTCTACTGATATGAGCTCGTATAACATTGAACCATCTCAACATTTGACTTTAGGGCTAATCGCGATTAAAATTTTTTACATGAAGCAGCATGCTTCCCCGTTGACCTGGGAAGTACCCTGACAGTTAAACTAGGACAGATAAAAGAGCCATCGGAGGTCTGAGCAGCAGATGAACCTGCTGGGGCTCTTACCTCCGCAGGTGTTTGAAGAGGCTCTGCAGTGTGTCGTGGTTGGGTTTTGGCAACTTCTTGATTAAGTCTTTGATGGAATTGACTCGCTGCTTGTAGTCGGAGCACTCTGAAACAGAGAAGCAGAGTCAGGGAGCGAGCGTGTGCAGAGGGCCCTCTTGTGGCCGCTTCATAAACATCATGAACCTATTTTATCAGAATGGTGGCGCTTGGAGACTCACTGATGGCATTCACGAAGTCGTTGAATGATCCGTATGTGAAGAGAGGCTCGGGAAGCTCCCTGAAGAACATCTTGAGAGCTCCGGTTGTGACGTGGATGTCCTCCCACTTACTGTCATTCAGATCCACCGTCTCGTCTTGAGATCAGCACAACAAGTCCAAGTGATCGAGGAGGGAACAGAGAAGTGTTAATACGGCAAACGTGTTTGGCCGCAGTCACATCATAAACGGTGCCTGTACACCTGCCTGGCGGTCATGGGAAACAGCAGTGGAGCCCTACCGTGATTGACAGCAAAACGGAGCTTCTGGATCACTGCCAAGTTCCCGCTCACTCTGTATAAGCCGTCGATATTGAGACCTGCACGAGAGATGAGGAGGTGGTGACACAAAGAGCATGTGTGTCGAATCCAGCCAGGAACCACCGAGACTGAAGCAGGATGTTCTGCTGACAGCTGCAGCCGTTGTAGCTGCTATGTAGAGTGTCACAAGGCTACATCTGGGTCAAATCTGTACACACTCGTAGCGTACTATGTGGTTTAGAAAATGGCCATCATGAGAACAAGTTGATCAGGCTCCGTTCAGAGATGGCCAACAGTGTTTAGCAGTGTGAATGAATGTAAATGTGTGCTGAAAGGAAGGATGCTGAGACCACTGATGTGCTTCCCATCTGCTTCTGTCGCTCTGCATAAAACTGTGCTGTTACCCGAGTAGAAATAAAGGGACAGATCAGGCTGCAAAACTTACATTTATGGATCGGACTAGGCCAAATGTGACCTCACTATGAGATATGAGACAGTCATAGGTACAGTCGTTTAATGTGCAACGTCATGTTGAAGGACAGGTTCAGTTTTGTGCACGTTAATGCCAGAAAACCTTCACTATTATAGTTGAATATTTAAACAATGCTGAGCACTGGAAGATCCATGAAGGAGACACAAACCATGCAGGCCCCACTGACATGTTCAGTCATTTTAAAACCTACAAGGTAGAGGTCTTCGGAACTAACCCGACAACCCGAAAACCCGAGGTTCCGACCCGACCAGAATCGGGTATCGGGTCCATTCAAAAGACGTGACTCCGGGTTCGGGTCGGAATCGGTACAGTTAGTCTCGGGATCCAGTCGGTGCTCTCTGACAGGCTGGGTCCACGTTTACTCGAGAGGTAAAGATGTCGGTGGTGGCAGCTGTCACTCAGCCCCCCTTCCCCTTCCCCCTCCATCCAATAGGCTCCAAAAAGTCAGGTGATTGTGTGACTTGTGCTATGTTGCACCGTGAGCTATAGGTTTTACAATAACAAGGACGGAGCGCGAACTGAAAGAGAAAGTACGTGACGGTGAATATACCGAGGAAAAAGCAACGGGGAAGAGTGCGGTGTGGACGTCCTTTGTTGTAATAGTCGATCGTCCTGGCAACAAAGTGGGCGCGGTTAATTGCATCAAATGCAACTTGTTCCTCAAATACGACGCAGCTAAGACCGGAACGTCTGCACTTCTAAAACACCAGCGTGGATGCAAAAAAAAACAAGAGGACCAATTGTCCCTGACTGCGTTTTTCAAAACAAAAGCCAAAGGTGCAGTGTTGGGAAAATGAATGTGCCAAAGACATGACATTAACATTCAGTTAATAAATACATTTGACTGTCGTTCCAAGATGAATGCTTTTCATTTCACATTTTTGCCCCAAGATGGCATCAAATGATCGAGTCTAAAGATGACAGGTCAGGCAAAAGTAAACAAACAAACAGTAGTTTGGTTTAGCCAATGTCAGGACTCGGAGCAGTTTAATTAATTATTCATTAACGTGGCGTGTTTGTCATGAAACAATCGTGTTGCCGTAGCGTGTTTTTACCAGTTTGCCTCAGCAGCCAGTAAAACACAATCGGATCACCAACATGTTAACGTTGGATGAGCGCTACACCGGTCAGGACGTATTGTGAACATATCCTATCAGTGTTAGCAGTTGCTACCAATAGGATCTGTATCCACAAAGAAAATAACGACGTGGATTTATTGTTGTTTACATCACGTAGCCTATGTAGCAGCTGTACCAGTAGAAGAAGACAACTTTAGGTAAGAAAATCAAGTTTTATTCAACTTTAACATGAGCAACTATGGGCTGTATTGTCTCGGTTCTATTTGGGTAACTGTCGTGATCGAAAAACTAAAGACTCGGGTCGGTTCCGGGTCCAAATTTTTCGGGTCCATTCGGGTTTGGACTCCCGGACTTATGATAATAGCTTGGGTCGGGTCGGTTTCGGGTTGAATTTTTACAGGTCCATTCGGGTTCGGGTCCATGAAAGTGGACCCGTGAAGACCTCTACAGGTCATGGGAGTCTATTTATTGTTAGATCAAGAGCTCTTATCTGGAAAGACAGCCTAGTTAGCCAAGATAGTCAATTTTGATTTCTCAGAAAAAGGAGCAGGATTCTCTTCAGACGTGTTGCAGACACATTAAAGTCATTTAAGGAGGTCTTACCTGTGTTCTCCACGTGCTCAATACACATTTTGACAAATTTGGGCACAGATGTGTTCTCCCGCTGGCACAGACTGGTCAGACTGCAGCCAAACACCTGATCTGTAAACAGAGGAATGAATTCATCTCTCAGCTGTCCTGTGGAGGCTGGCTCCGGACTGATGGACTCTGCACTGCTCCCTGGCTCATTACCTTTGATGTATCCTTTGTCTCGGACAGCCTGATACGTGGGCCGTCGCGTCAGGAACTTCTTGAGTTTCATCCTGGTTTTCTTCTGGTCAGATGAGTCCATGCTCACTGAGGTCTTCATCACTGAGGAAGGACAGGAAGCCGCTGACACAAACATTCAAACGCCAGCGTGGGGACAAAAGCGCGCCTAGCTTGCCTCACCTCTGTTCTTCTTTGAGTCCCGGTAGTCCTTCTCCCTGTCATGTTTCTCTGCTCCTGGAGACTCCGGCATGTCCTCTTCGATGGCCTCGTCTGACTCCCAGGCCTGGACGATTGTTGGGTAGATCAGGGATGTGAGCAGCTAATTCAAATATGAAGCTACTAGCTGATGGTTACTGACACGATGACCAGACAACAGAACCGACCACTCACATGTGTGTTGATGGCCTCTGTGAGGGCCCGGTACCAGTCATTGATGACGCTGTCAATCTCTGACTGGATCAGCAGCTCTGTGCCCTGACGAGTCTTCAGCTGGGGGGTGGGGGGGTAATCACAAATCAAACCTGTGCAGGCTGTTGCAGATGTTTGGAGCAAAATGAGCAGAAAGTGAAAGCTGGCAGCGGCTCCACCGTGTAAATACCTCAATGACATGTTTCTTGCTGGACTTTTCCTTGGAGGCCCACTCCACCAAGGCTCCACGCAGATCCACAGTGAACTCGGGCTTTGACTGGTTGCTGCCAAACTTCTGAAATGAAGAGAGAAGACAGGTGATGAGAGGTAAGCTGGAAGCAGGATGTGCTCTGACGGGGGTCTGCTGGTGTTTCCAGGATGGTTTAGTCCAGTTCAAACCTACTCCCAAAATGCAACACAACTGTTAAAAAGATTATTTTGGAACTTTGCATGTATACAAACACACCTTTAGTGTTATTACAAGAAAACAAAGCACTATTAGTTGTTGTTATTGATGTCATGTGCCATCATGACGTCACATCTTTGTGGGTTACCGCGTGTTTGGCTGCCGTTGGTCGGCGCCGTCACTGGACTCAACTGCTGTATAAAGACAACTGCTGAAGCTCAGCAACTCATAGCAGTTTTTTTTTTAAAACTACTCAGAGTTCAGATGGGTGTTGGAGAGGCGCTGGAGAGTCAGAGAGCGAACAGAAAAACTGAAAATGGCATCTAACGAGCAGCAGCTGAGTGGGAAGATTAGATTAAATTCTGATTTATCAAAGCTGCTCCACTTCTTTAAGTGATGTCATTTAATAAGATTCAAAGTTATTTGAATTCAGACACTATATTTAATTAAAAGCAAGTTTGCTTTTCTTGTAGCAGAACTATTTGTGCTGTTGAGTAAATTTTAAACAACAACAGAAAGCCTTCAATAACTGAAATGTTCATGATCCCAAATGAGAAAAAGCTCCAATGACACTAAACATGTAAACAACAATCATAAACTTTCAGATAGAATCTGGGAATAGAATCTGTAAATCCCCTCACAGTGAGGGTTGAGGTGTCTTGACCATGGTCTTATATCAGCTATTGATGAGGCGTCTTCCTTTTCCCTTTGCACATGTCAAAGCATCCCTGGGTAACACTCTGGACCCTAACTACCCCCCCGTAGGTCCGGCAGCGCCTTCGCATGGCAGCAGCCGCCCACTGGTGCATGAACGTGTGAATGTGTGAATGAGAGGCAAATGTAAAGCACTTTGGGGGCACCATGATGGTGTCTAGAAGGTGCTATTTAAGTGCAGTCCATTTACCATTAACACACCTAAATTCCCTGCTTTATGCATATGTATTTATAAGTTAATGGTATCGTATATCACAGAAGATGATAAAAGCACCCTACATAAAGTCAAGTGTTGTTTGCTTCTGTTTCTAAACCCTGACTGAGCTCCAGTATCCCTTTGAGAGGACATGAAGGGTCACATGACAACCACATAAGAATAAAAATGCCGTCATTAGGACTCGGGGTTAGACATTGGTTAGGAGCTTTGAAGGACTCATTTAAAATGTATAAAACTTTATCTTATTTATCTCCAGTGGAAATTAAAAGACAGTGAGGACAAGTGAAACTTCACAAACACACATCAGTCAGTGAAAGGAGGAGGAGTTAATGAAAGGATGGAGGCATGAACACATGCAGAGAGAGGGGACATACAGCAGCAGCCTGTGCAGGCCGACAGTTCACATAGGAGACAGCAGGACGGGCCTTGACTGAGAACTTCCAGCTGCTCAGGAGGGTGAGGAGCAGCTCAGGGATGGAGCCGCTGCGGTAGTATGACTTCAGAGAGGAGAGGAGAGGAGGAATAAACAGACAATGACACACTACACAGAACAGCTGCCTTGAAAACAGGTGATTATGCAGAAATAAGATGAGAAAAAAAATATATATTCTAGAGATGAATGAGATGTTGACAATGGGTGCAGAAGCAGTAGTCCCCTCTGTGGGCTGATGGGATACGTACCCAGGTGGTGCTGCCCCCCTGTCCTTTTGCAAAGAGGAGGGAGAAACCCTGCAGTACGGTCCATGAGGAGGTCCAGTTCTTCCTGTGGATCAGAACAAGACACCAACACAGTCAGCAGATAGTCCAGGTCTATGCATGAGTACAGGACATATATGGACCAAAAATCAAAGCAATCAAAAAGAGAAGCTTTAACTCTTAAACTCTAACTAAATGGTTTTACTGCAAGCAAAATAAATGAGTAATTATAACATGGATCAAAAAGCTTGATTTTGTTCTTTTAAATCATTCCAGAGTGTGTAGACAGAGTTAATGAGTGAAGGGAGATCTTTCAGCTTCAATCCTCCCCAGCAGCTCACAAAACATTTGGATTCGTAGTTAAAACTTTTAAATTTGCCAGCATTTCCATTAGCAAGACAAAATATTAAGATAACTTTTGGATTCACATTTTAATAGCAATTCTATTTTACTTGCAGTTTGGATAGTTTCATTTTCAAACCGTTTTGTCCTGTGTGACTGCATATTAAAGAAACAAAACTAACTCCACATAAATGAGGCTCTAAGAAGAAATCCATTTCCGACCTGACTTTCTTCCCGTTCTCTGTGATTTTTGTGACGTTGAGGACTCCACACTTCTCTGATGGCTGAAGGGGGAGAAACACAGAAATGCAGATGAGCTGTGTATCCGCACAAACACACAGAAACGTGACAGGCTCATGGTGTTGGAGGCGAAAAGCTCGTGAGAAGTCCGACTATCACCAGCAGGTGGCGCCCTGAAGCTAGAGCTGAGGCTGAGAGTTTTCAGCAGGGATGCAGTCAGAGGTGGTTGCAGCATGCAGCAGATGGATAGCTCAGTGTGAGAAATGAAGGCCAGTGTGATGTCATGTGGCAGTGTGAGCAGGGATACTAACGGTTGAGGGGTGCTTAGGAGATGAGGGGCAGGAGTCAGAGTCTGGAGAGCTCTGCTTGGGCGCCGAAGCACACTCCTACCAACAAGAGGCACAACATGATGAGTCACTAATAACTAGCAGCTAACTACAAGGAAGACACATGGAGACAACCAGTCTGAGGTTGGTTAAAGGAAGAAGATGAATAACTGTTACTGTTAATTCGGGTCATGAAAAGATTTTGACTGAGGAAACAGGCCTGTTAGGGTTTGTGCTGCAAACATCTCCAGCTTTAACAGCCCTCCACAAAAACAAGGAAAATAATCTGGCAGTTTGACCGGGAGAAAACCTGACCTAACTGAACTCTGTACAGATGTTTATGATAAAGACTGCAGAGAAAATCAGTGAGCAGTTGACCAGAGAGGAGGCTGGGGGGGACAGACTGGACGCTACCAACTTCCTCAGGATCAAGAGAGAGGTGGACTCTGCTCTGGTTCGGCTCAGAAGCTCTTTTCTCTCTTTTTTTTTTTTTTTTTTCCTGATACATGTTACTGCAGGTACTCCTGGCATCTTGTCCTGCCTCCAGCTCCCACACAGGGACATTTCCAGCTGTCTGGTGGAGCTCCAGAGGAAGTCTCCTCTGCTGCTCTGTTCATTCACATGTAGCTCTGTATCCTGAGTCTGCTTCAGCTGGAGCTCTCTCTCCCTGTTAACTAGGTCTTTTCCCTCTTCACTGTCATCTTGTGCCTGCGTGGAGGGGACTGCACTGGATGGAAGATTCGCTGTTCTCAATTCTGGATCTGGACGCTCTTGGAAGGAACTGGATGAACCTAACTGTCCAACTTTAGTGACAGTTACTGAAATTGTTTTCTGTATAAAGTGCAGCTTTCTGGGTGCTGCCATGATAAAGTTAAGTCAGAGTGAAAGCAACCCCCCCCCCCCCCCCCACCACCTTTTAAGAGTGTCTTGGCCAAAACTGCAGCAGCACACTTTAACACAATTTACAGATATTTGACGAATGCATCAAAATAATACCAAGTTCAGCATCGGTTGTTAAATAAATGCCATGGAGGAAAAATAATCAATCAAAATCATGTAAATATTACTTTATATTTTTTCAGCCAGTACAGCTTGTAGGGATGGAACGGTTACCAGTATTACGGTAAAGCACGGTAAAATTTTACGCCATAACGATTACCGTTTATATTTGACTTCATCTCATTATCGCGGTCGATTACCGGGATATGTAATATCAGCCTCATTCAAGTCTGCGAGCGACTCGCAACTGTGTTTCACGTGAATTTGTAGCTTGTAACATTGGCATCGTAACGTCAGCATGGCAGAAAGTGGTGATAGCACAAAGGACATTGAAAAATGACCGAAACAATGTTCTTCTGATGCAGTTAAAATATTTATTTATTCCAATAACTGATCCGACAATCATAACTCCGGCTGTTAGCGCCACAGCGGTCAAAAACCATTTGCCCTTCCGGGTCAAACAGCTAACCAATAACAGGCAGCTACCTTTATACCTGACCCTCAGGTAATAACACAGCGACACCCACAGACACACAGAGTGAACTACAATTCATGACATCATATTTGGCTCCGATACAACTGTTTCTTTATTTGCACGTTTATACTTATTTAAGGTTCAGTTTAAAGTCAAAAGTTTATTTCATTTGAACTTGCACTATAAGTTTTGTTCCTGATAATTGTTTGCATATTTTGACCTACAATGGTTGTTAAAGTTAAAGTTAAATAAAATCTCTTCCTGTGCCAGTTGTTTCTCCGTTTAATGTGAAAGTTTCATTTTGATAAGATTTTGGCCTCTGATGTTTCAATATGACAAGAAAATCACAAGATTTTGTGAAATTATTAAAATGTATGTTTTTTTAGACATTTGTACAGCAATTATAATATCGCAAACCATGATAATTTGGTCACTATACTCGAGATATCAAATTTTCCATATCGTTACATCCCTAACAACTTCTTTCTTTTAAAGCAGTTTTGAAGTTTTCCTGCATTCAAAGGGAGGAGCAGGATTAAATGTGCATCCTCCCAGTTCTGAGTGAGCTCTGGGAGCAGGATGATCAAACCCTCCGAGCAAAGGCCACGACTCTGCAAGTCAGTCCAGGTACAGCCTTGTGAATGAGAAGATGCTGATTTCTGAGTCTACAGGAGGACTCAGCAGACCACGTGGCCCAGAATAGTGATGAATCTTGATCTGGCCTCAAAGGAAAGATGAGACTCAGTTCTACAGGGGATAAAACCTAAACATGGCAGCATCATCCTCCATCTAGGTATTCGTACAACAGTGTTGACCTAGTGGTGACAGGCTTCAGGTCCAGAAGCTTGGATTTACATTTGATAACGTCAGAGATTTGGTTTTGTTGGAATTTCAGAACAAGTTTTAAGCCACAAAAGGTGCTTTGGACTGTATTAGTTAAGTGTGTTTAGTTAAGCCGTTATTGTGTAACACATGTACTGTAGCACATCTTCTCTCCTCAACATTTCACCATCCTTCATCATGATTCATAAATAAAAATCCAGAAACCCTTCTCTAAGAAAAGCCGCAGCAGCAGCTTCCAGCCGGACCCTCTGCTTTGTCCCCCATGAGCTCTCGGCTCCACACTCTTTGATCACACCTGTCTGGTGGTGTCCCTCCTACCTTGTCATTGAGGTCTAAGACGTAGGTGCTGTGTCTCCATTTGGTGAGGACGATGGGATCCTGCTGCTTCCTTTCCAGACTCCGACTCTTAGGAACCTCACTGGACTGAGGGGAGATATTGTACTGCAGAGAAAAGGAGGAGTTCAGGTTTACGGTCCATGAAGTTATTGTTGCTCAAGTTCCAGTGTCTTGTCCCCCTTACCGCTCCTTTGACCCCCCACAGCACCATTGGACAGAGACTCTGGGGAACTGTTATCTAGTCATCGGTAAAATCCACTGAATGTGGCATGCCTGCTGTTCATTCATTGTGAGAAAGGAGGGATCTATTCTGATCTGCTCTAAAGCTCCAGATTAAGAAGCACAGTCACAAATAGTCCTTCACACACTGATCTCTGTGAGCTCCACACACTCCCATCCCCTGACAACAGCCTTAACGCCAGACACCAGCGGGAGGCTGATTAAAGTGTGCCACAGGGTGGAGGTGTTACATGATGTAATGTGAGGAGATTTTCCACCCTCACATGGCCGGACGGCAGGGGCAGAGCAGACGGACAGCTGATGTTGACAACGCTCATCTCACCTTTGGCAGCTCCCATTCTGACCGGGATCCATCAGCACTGTAGTAGTAAGGTCGTCCCTGTTCATCCACGTGTTTTATCCACTGCAGACACAAACACCCATCAGCCTCCAACAGGAATTTAACAAACAGACACATCAACCATGCTACGGTCAGGGTCGGGTTCCACCTTCTCTTGAGTGTACTCAGACACGTAGAGCGTGTGTCCATGTTCGTCCAGCTCCTCGGACCAGCCTCTAGGGGGCGACCCATACTGGCTGTCAGACTGGCTGGAGTGGGTGCTGTGGTAGTTTTCCTCTGAGGACAGTGGCTGGAGAGGATCAGCGTTAGGAGGAAGACAGACATAAGTTTAATGTTTCAGCACTACGAACTCAACAGAGAACAGACAGGACGACATTACAGGCTGGAAACAACCTGTCCTGTCTGACACCAGGACACCATGGACAATATAGACAATATAGACAGTACTTTTAGTTTATTTGTACCTTCATCATGTGGTCTTTAGAACTTTAATAATACCACTACAATAGTTAAACTACACAGAAACAGTTCTGGCTGCTTTTGCTGAGTATATATATATATATATATATATATATATATATATATATATATATATATATATATATATATATATATATATATATATATATATATATATATATATATATATATATATATATATATACACACACACACACACACACACACACACACACATACATACATATATATTAGGGCTGGGCAACGATTAAAATTTTTAATCGCAATTAATCGCATTGTATACGCGGAATCAAATAATGAATTCAAAAGTAGTGTAAAATGCACTTTTATTGAAATGTTCTGCTGCAATATGAACTAAAGTGCCATAACATAACACTTTTAACATCAGCACTTGTCAGTAACACATATTTAATGTAAATCTCATCTTTAAAAAAAAGTAAATTAAAATAAAGCTTATTGCCACTGCCAGGGCATTAAAGTCATCCTGTTTTTATATATATAAAAAAAAAATCTACAAACAAAATCCAACAAAATTATTGTGGCTCAGCACAATCAGAACATTAAAACAGGTCATTTCTGAGGTAACAGCAGAAACTTTTAACGGGGAGTTTAACTTGTCAGTTATTACAAATAACCTTGTTTCTGTCAAATCCTCCTTCTGGGAGAATTTTAAAATGAAAATATCCATGTTAAAGTTTAGTAACTTTACCAATCCATGTATCATTTATTCTTTCCATTTTCAATTGTCAATCAAAAAATTAAAAAAAATTAAAAAGTGACATTTTATTACATTTTTCATTTTTTAATCTAACACAAAAAACGAAAAAACGCCTGTTTTTTTTAATATTTCAATTTTAGACTTGGATCAAAAATACAAAATGAAAAAACAGGCCACAGAACTGAATTTGTTTTATAATCGAGGACTGGACTTTCTGTTGTCATTACACATCTGTGCCACGAGATGGAGCAGCACTGAAGTAACCAGCTAGAGAACAGCAGGACAGTGAACACATGGAGCAGATCTGATGATAAATGGAGGAATGACGCGAAAGTTTTGTTGCAGTGAGTAATTTTTTTTCCCAGACTGAATTGTTAATACTGCTACCTGAGTTGCTACCCGAACTGTAAAATACACAGATTTTTACCGTTCTCCATTTAGCTTTTCTGCATGTTTACCTGCCAATTGTTTTCCGGTTCTGCAGCAGCCAGTAACAGACTTTTCAAAACAAAAGCACGTGAGCATCATGCGTTAACGTGCGATAAAATAAATGTCAGCGTTAATAAATTAATGAGTTAACGAGATAATAATGTTAACTTGCCCAGCCCTAATAGATAGATAGATAGATAGATAGATAATAAGAAATGAATGTATGTAACAATCAAGTATTCATGGCAAAGGGATTCCACTAATTTATATAACCTAAAACAATCATATAAATCTGCACAGAGCAAATTGATGTGGTATATGAAAAGTGAAAGAAGGCACCAAAATGACAGCTGAACAGACACAGAGCTACTTTAACCTTCTGTTCAGTGTCTGAGGACACCACACAGGCTGGTGTTGGATGATCTGCAGAGGAAACCACCGTTTCCCCACATCAAAGGCACGCTAGCTCATGTACACCGAATAACCACAACAGCATTTGAAAGCTTTTGAGGTGAATAAAAGCTTCACCACATCCTATTTGTTCTGCACGGTTTATCAGAGCGTTTTCTGTTCTCAGCTGCATCTTCACTTTTAAACCGTCTCAAACTAGACGCCAGAGACCTGTGAGTCAGTGAGCAGAACTGGTGATCCCGGTAAGGATCTGTGTCTGCTTTTTTTATTCTTCCACTATAAACGGTGTATTAACGTGACTGATTTACCTCGCTCTCTGCTGTACCCTGGCTGTCTCCTCGGACACTGCTGACGCTGCTGCTGGTATCCCTGGTGCGGGGCGGCTTCCAGGTCCGCTCGCCGGTGGCCCGGTTGTAGTAGAAATGCCTGCCACTCAGGTCTTTGTGGGTCTCCCAGTCACCCAGGACGTGGAGCGGGGAACCTGAAGGGACGGGCGGCAGGCCGGACTGAGAGATTTTCAGCTCCTGGAGGTTGGTGTAGACGGGCGAGTCGGAGCGGCCCTGACCTGTGGGTGATGTTGTCTGCAGACGGGAGAGAGGAGCAGGTTGGTCACGCATTCATGCGTTCTCCTTATGAGTGATTTAAACATGAACCTCGCTTTATTTGAACTGATATTAATGGAGGACATACGAGCCACCTAAATTTCTTTAGAGGATTCTGCAATCTTCCAGACATTTCCTAACTAGTGGGAGCAATGGAAACACTCCAGATGGAGCTAGCACAGTTGAAGATAGTCTTCATGTTGGTGAGGCTATCTGTTAGCCAAGGGATGAAACCCGAACCCAACATCTCCATCTCTAAAGATGAGCGTGAGCTGTGCAGCGAGCGTCTCTCGCAGCCTGCAGGATGGAGCGCAGAAGCTTCTCACTGGAGGCCACATGTGGCTCACAGACACTTTCATACCATATCAGTCCAACGCTGACAGAGTCCTCAAACCAGATGGACTCTCACTTGTGTAACCAGAAATCCATCATCTGAGAGAGCGGAGGATAAAGGACTACTGCTGTTTTAATGCAGTCTTCACTTTGTGCTGTATCATCTAGAGTTTTTAAAGCGTTGCAGGACGGTTCTGAGTTGTTGAACTAGAAATCCCATGAGGACAAGAGTTCACATTGGAACTTAAATGTTAGTTTTAGTTTTTTAGTTGATTCCATTAAACTGTAGATTCAGTCAAGATTTGCCTGCAACAGTGAAGGTCTTCTCTCCCCAACCATGCTGCCACAACATGTTGGTATATTTAATGGAACAGTACGTTGGTCAAAAGACGGGGGTGAGGAAACACGGGGAAATTGCACATCGCACAGCTAAAGCAAGAGGAAGTAGAAAAGGGAATTGTGAGGAAAAAAAATGAATTTTACAGAAAAGAGAAACGTTTCCAACTGCATCGGCCTCTGCATTAGGAACCCCGGGAGCTTATTTGCAAATGTACTTGAGCAGCGTGACCCCACAGCTGACACGCATCAAAGACAGTTTCTGAGGTGGTCCTGGAAAACGTGGCAGCAGCAGAAACAGCAGAAAGCTACGTTTCCATGGCTACAGTTACTCTGAAAACTATTCGTGGGATTTTGGAGCGACGCTCAATCTGTTAAAAACGATGTCAGCCTGGTATCTCCTGAGAGAGGATCCAGTAACGCCCCCCCAGGAATGTGGCGGGGAAATAAACTTCAGCTCAAAAAGATCTGAGCTGCTTTCAGGATACAGATGGGACTTCCTGTCATTCTTGGAATATTTTTCACATAAGCCCTTATTTAATATCCTGCACACATGCCGGAGCAGAGCAGAGCAGAGCAGAGCCCTCGCAGCAGCAGTCCTGCCGTCTTCAGTCAGGTTCACCCACAGCAAGTGAGGAATGAGGCAATTCATAGAGACAAAATGCTCTGGGACCCCAGAATCCAGACAAGGATGCGGTGATGAGCAGGTCTAAGAGCAGACAGCTGGGGCTGGGGTCTAATCCATTTAGATTCCAGTCAGCCCAGTAAAACTGCACCACATCTGCTGGAGAGCCCACTAACGAGCTGCTACAACCATCTTCTTCAGAGTAATTTAAGAATCATTTAGGACGCCCTGAAGTGTGGAGATGGCGTTTTACTGTGTACAGGAACACAGGTCCACTGTTGACACGAACACCGCACAAGTCCCAGTCATTTCATCTCATATACGCCATGCTGCCGCGTTACAAAAGAGGAAAATTACTGAATGTAAAAAGAATGTTTCAAGCTGATATCTAACGTCTGAGCTCCAAATAAACCCGACTCAACACGCTGCATCTCTTGATGGAGGCGAGTCTCACCATCATTACAACAGCTGGTGTCAATGTGCAAACTGGGCAGATCTCTTCTAATGAAGCGTTAACGGTTATCTAACGTGGCTGAAAGATCAGTTTTTTGTTGCTTGCTAAACTAACAGCATCCCATTCAGTCACAACTGCACTTCTAATTACTGACATGCACACTCAGGACTGAGCTGGTAAACATTAAAGCTTTTAAACCTCTTTATTTAAAGACATCTGACAGCAGAATCAAACCAGCAAAAAGCAATGACACTGGCTGAAGCACTCATTTATTTAAAACTAACCAGAAGAGCAAAAAGAAGAGAGATGACTAACTGCTGTCTTCAACCTAACTGAAACACATTGATGCAATAATGTTCGCCCTCTGAGAAACGGATCGCTCCATGCAACGTGCACCATATGGTGAGACAGCCTGATGCACGGCATGAACGGCAGCACGCAGCAGAGGAACTTTTCTAAATATTTCACTGAAGTGGACATGAAGCGTTTCACTGGCAGACCGCCGTTAGCTTAATTTCAGGCCGTCAGACTTTGTTATGATGCTATAAATGGTACCTGGAATCTACGTTAACGGTTTACAGAGAACAAAGCAGACGATGAGCCCTCCAAACACACATGGCCAGTTTGGGGAACAGGACGGAGAAACTTAATTCTTACAGCACATAAAACCCATCCGTGCAGGCCAAGCGTGCACTCCAGAGAAAACACGCTGAAAATATGACGCTGAAGAGCAGCAGAGTGCACATGTCACCTTAGATCCAGGGCTGCAAACGAACACGTCGTCGTCATCCTCCCCGGCTCTCCTGTAACCCCTGAACACACTCAGTGCACGACGCATGCTGGTGATCGGCAGCCATCAAATGAAGCAGGACCGGTTTCAGCTTCCCTCAACACACAGAAACCTTTCCATCTCTGGTTGTTGAGCTCTGCAACGGTCAGACTGTAGGTAGGAGGAAACCAGACCTGACCGTGACAGAGGCAAAGGGGAACAAGATATTTTCACCACACACACCCGCACACACACAGTGTACAAACTTATCTGACACAACAGGAAATTGTACTGAAAAGGAAAAAAAGCTTCCCCTATCAGTGTGTGTGTGTGGCTGCTGACAGACATGACACACAGATCAGACTAAGTAACTAAGTAACTAAGTCAGGTCTGAAAGTAATAAGAGTTTAAGACAGGGAAAGGGAAGGAAGACGGATTAACATCTGCAGAAGTGCAGAAAATAAGTTTAAAGATGAGATCAACAAGCATCAGTCTCTGGAAGATTTTATGGTTTCGATTTGTTTATGGAAAAAAAACAAAAGAAAACAGTAAATATACACGTCATGTAACCATAAAACCAAACTGCTCCCACTCTGGTTCAGGTAATTATCCCTTCAAACCTCAAATGTCTTGTAAACTCTTTTTCCTAATATTGTTGCTGTAGTTTTTACAACATGTGAGACATACGTGGGTGTCACTGTACAGCTGTTAAATTATTTGACAGAAACATTACAGCACAAGAGGAAAGAAGCCAGTAAGTGTTAACAGTTGCTTGAATTCCTGAGCTTTACTAATGAAACTTGGCGCAGTGAGATCAAAGATTAAGAAACTGCTCCTCTAAAGCTTTCAGCTGCATGAATTAACTTCAAAGGAAACATTTACGGATGAATGCAACATGAGCTCTACGTGTCACATGACCTGTCACTTCCCCCAGCTGCCAGTGTTTCAGCTCTTTGTTACGGTTTTTTACAACCTGCAACAAGACAATAACAGAGGGGTCCACGATGCCAACCGACCCTCCACTCAGCTGACCTGACGAGCCACGTGGCTGGGGGGTGGTCCAACTGGCGTCCGATGGACGTCGGACTGGTGACCCGACGGGCGTCAAGAATGGTGACCAACTGGCGTCCGATTGGCGACGGACTGGCGTCGGACTGGCATCCGACTGGCGACTGACTGGCGACCGACCAGCGTCGGACTGGCCTCAGACTGGCATCACACTAGGGTCTGACTGGCGTCCGACTGGTGTCAGACTGGCGACCGACGGGCGTCAAGAATGGTGACCAATTGGCGTCAAGAATGGTGACGGACTGGCATCCAACTGGCATCACACTAGGGTCCGACTGGTGTCGGACTGGCGATGGACTGGCAACCGACGGGCGTCAAGACTGTTGACGTACTGGTGTCAAGAATGGTGACGGACTGGCATCCGACTGGCGAAGGACTGGCATCACATTAGGGATCGACTGGCGTCTGACTCTGTCTCTGACGCCGTCTCTGACTCTGTCTCCGTCTCTGTCTCCAACTCCGTCTCCCTCTCCGTCTCTGACTCCAACTCCGTCTCTGACTACGTCTCTGTCTCCGACTTCGTCTCTGTCTCCGACTCCGTCTCTGACTCTGACTCCGTCTCCGTCTCTGACTCTGACTCCGTCTCCGTCTCCGACTCTGTCTCTGACTCCGTCTCTGACTCCGACTCCATCTCCGTCTCTGACTCCGTCTCTGTCTCCGACTCCATCTCTGACTCTGTCTCTGACTCCGCCTCTGTCTCCGACTCCGTTTCTGACTCCATCTCTGTCTCTGACTCCGTCTCTGTCTCCGTCTCTGACTCTGTCTCTGACTCCGTCTCTGATTCCGTCTCTGATTCCGTCTCTGTCTCCGTCTCCGACTCCGACTCCGTCTCCGACTCCGTCTCCGTCTCCGTCTCCGTCTCCGACTCCGACTCCGACTCCGACTCCGTCTCCGTCTCCGACTCCGTCTCCGACTCCGACTCCGTCTCCGTCTCCGACTCCGTCTCCGTCTCCGTCTCCGTCTCTGTCTCTGTCTCTGACTCCGTCTCTGACTCCGTCTCTGATTCCGTCTCTGTCTCCGTCTCCGACTCCGTCTCCGACTCCGTCTCTAACTGAAACCTTGTGCATCCATCTGATCATTTTGGTTTTGTAAACAAAGACAGACATGAAACTAGCCTCCTAAAGTCTGATGACCCATGCCTATACTCCACTTTGTTTTAAATCTACCCAACATCTTCTTGGATCCTTATCATTTTCTTCTAAAGACTTGCTGTTGTTAGGGGGAGTGATCACAGTGGAAGTGTCATTTTTGAGCTCTGGGACTATTCTCAGACCATGCTGCATACAGACACCTGCTGAAACCATTTGTGTCTCGTCACAGTTGTGTGAAGACACTGTTCAGGTGAGTTTCAGAAGATCAGCGCCAGGTCACGTGGAGTAAACACCTAGGTTGGAAACTTTCCATGGGAATTAGTGGTAAAATACGGGAATTCAAGGGAACATATGGTAATTAATGTTAATAAACTGGAAATGTGCTGAAGTGGACCCCAGAAATGCAAAAAAGAGAAAGGACAGCTTTCAGGTTTTTGATTTTGAAAACAACCTGACGATATTAAATTCATTACTGTAGCTGCAGGACAACAGCATGTTTATGATAAATTACCATCCATGTTCAATTCATTCCCATAGATTCCTGTTAATTCCCATGGTAACTTTCCAGATTGGAAGATTTTTTAAATTTCCCAACTAAACTAACCATGGAAGGTTTCCAGAAATGTATCTCAAAACTCCTCCTACCTCTTTGTAACCCTAACCATGTGCCATTTTCATCAGCTTTCTGATGGAAATTGTACAAAAGCACTAGATGTCATTGTGGACATCACAAAGCCAAGAACCTCGATCATGTTACACTACCGCTGGATGATCTTAGAAGTGAAACTGTTTGAAAAGAGCAGCCACTTTCAGCTGGAAGACTGAATGAATCATCCAACAATCAGTGATTATTCTTAACAGATCAGATGAACAGAGTAGAGTCGAACAGTGAAATGAAACTGTTGCTGAAGACACTCTACGAAAGACCGAAAGCATCCTCTTAACTGCGGGAAGTCTTCAGACTCACTTTTGCTCTTTTATGAAAAAAATACTCTCTTCAAATGGCTGATGCCATGGGAGCACCTAGACTAACAGGTCATCGTTAAACTTCATCACACCCCACTTTACCAGCTGGAATAAGAGGTCTGACTAATAAATACTGAGGATCGGTCTCAAACACATCCTTTGAAGATGGATTTTTCAGCTCCATCTCCTAGCCAGCCACGCAGCTGCTCTCCAGAAGAAAGTGTTTGCTGATATTATAAGGTGACAACTGTGTTGATGTGAAAAAAAACAATGTAAATGTCCTCTTTATTATATGCAATGCAATGCAACTATAATGCCTTTTTCTTGTTGTGAACCAATGTCAGAACCAGTCTCGCTGACTATCTGATGATCAGTCTCTGTGAACTGCTCACAGTATTTTCCCAGAATTCCTGGCTGAGGTGAACGTGGCAGAGAGCTAGGGGGACCTGGGGTCCCTGACAGCTGATTAATAATGGAGAGGGCCCTGACGGGGGCAGGAGCAGATCATTCAGCCCGGGGGATGGAGGTGGAAATGAGGGATGAGATGGAGAGCTCATACTTGTGGCCTTCTTCACAGCCGCAAGCAGCATGTCCAGTATGTCTGTGATAAATGACATTCAGACCAGAGGCCAGTATCCACACTAACTCCATTAAAGCAAATTCATGCAAGCAGATGAGCGTACAGGCACACCCAGAATGGAAATGTGTTAGTAATTCCAGTCAGAAGACCAATGGAGGAGAAGAGAACAGAGGCGCAACAAAAACAAAAGGAATGTATGACAACAGGCTTGCTGATGCTGGAAGTGTAGCTCATCGTAGCTTTAATATTTATCACAACTGCCCTCTCACTACACCCTCCATTCAGTTCCTCCTGCCTCATGTCTCACTGCGTCTGTACCATCACCAGAGCATGGCGATGTGTTGTAAATTAAACCATAAATAATTCTGGGGGTCAGCTTGAGGGCAGCCCAGACGGATGGCTGGAGTTCCATACAGGCTCCACTAGGGGTCTCCCTCACGTTGAGCAGAGGGCAGGGGTCCTGCTCAGTGGGTGGGAGTCTGCAGCAAATGCATGCAGCCATGAGGAGAGCGGCGTGAAGACGAGGGGTTTCTATCAGCGTGCACACGGTAACCCGCCCTGCAGCGTCTCCATCACTGTTATCTGTTCTGCAGACTGCACAGAGCCTCACCAAACACAAACACATTAACAGCTTCACATTTTAAACACAACCAGCACTGCTGCTGCCAGGATCCTGATCTAACACAGGACATCAGGTACCCAGATCCTACACCTGCTTCACGTGTTTCACAGAATGGCATCAAACTGCATAGTCCAGGGACATACCTGCAGTACAGCGTAAAACTGCCAAACCTCCCATCAGGTAAATACAAGCACATTAGCACGGAGCAGTGGAACAGTTTGAGCTGCTAATGATGTGTATTTCTATTGTGAAAAGCTAGAAAGGCTATCAAGCTGACCCATCTCATCTTTTAAGGTACCAAAACAAGTGGGACAACACAGTGTTGGCCAGTGAGGACTGTTTGTTTGTTCAGTGGAGCAGATGAGGGTGCAGACATTCACAAAAATAGAGCTGCAACTGGAACCTGGAAATTCAAGAACACAACATCCAGAGTGATGAAATCAGAAACTAATCAAATTGGTCTGATTGTGGTCTCACCTCAGGCCACAGGCAGAGGGGGGGAGGGTTTGTTGCTGGTGACCCACCTTAACTGGTTTACTGATGCTGTGGTTGTGTGTTCAGCATTTATCCAACCGTGTTGTTCTTGAAGATGTGATTATTGTATCAATGAGAAACCCTGCAGCACTGTGGGCGTGATCTCTCACTGTTATGCAGCTGACGAAGCTATTACTACACCGCTATACCGCTTAAACATCCGGCAGTGGAAACAAGCAGATCAGGCTTTACCACACTGGCTCAAACTGAGCCGTACCGCTCAGGTTAATATGGTTTGTGTGTCTGCGGTCCTGAATAGGTGCACTTTATGTGACAAACTGCACACAGCTGCAACTCCACAGCCACCTTATAAGCCATAAGCCGACTTATCACAATGTTGCACTTCGTTGTCCAAATAAAATATATAGAAGAAGCTGTGTAAAGATGAAAGCTCTAGCAACCCACACATCTGATGGTCGGAGCATGACTGTTGTTGTGATTCTCACGACCTGCTTCTCATGTCCATTCACATCAAACAGACCTGACTTCACTTCTGACTTACTGAGGTGGTGAATAGTCATTTTTCATTCGAACAAGTTGTCTTCTGTGATAAAGATCAGACTCTGTTGGTGCAGCACTTCCTCCTTGTATGACATGTACTGCACAGCTTACTGAAAGTGGCAGCGTTGGTCAGACCTTAACATGCCACATCTTCTTATAGATTTAATCTCATGGTGACTCCATTTAAACCAGAATAAACCAGAAACTGGAATATATGACTCCCACTTCAGAGCTGTAAGTTTTAAATAAATATTCTGCTTCATTTAAAAAGTCCTTTTCTCCTCTGACACAGATGTGCCAGTGTCACGCCTCAAAGCGTGTGCTCGTTTCTCCTCTTACACTGTTACATAATGTGATTTTGTAATTGAATTAGACGAAAGCGGGTTAAAGGAAGTGCGGCGGGGTGGCAAGGAGAGGCAGCATGGTGACTGAGGGATCTGCATTGGTGACCATGGAGACATCCAGCCAATCAGACGGCCACACAGAGCAGCGTTTGAAGCAAGGCTGCCAGTGTTCGAGGGGGAGGGTGGAGGGAGAGGGCCAGCTCAGAAAGGCTATATCGATCCTGTCCCTCTGTTCTTTTGTCCTCAGTCCTCTCATCTTCCTCCACTGACCTGTCCCTCCCCCCCCTCCCTCCCCCCTCCCCCTTCATCTCTCGTTTCTGTTTCAACATCTCTTGTCCGCTTTTATCTGAAAGCGCACACAGCAACACTTCCTGCCCTTTTCTTCTGCTGTATCTTCTTGTAATCATGTGCTGTCTTTGGCCAACACCCCCCCCCCCCCCCCCCCCCCCCTTCAGGTTTGATGGCAATGCCGATGATGCCTGCATCCATATGACCAGATTAACCTACATTTCCACATCACTGGCCGTCAGACTACATTCACCAACTCTCCCATCATCACATCTGTGATAATTCATTACCCCCACCCCCAACCCCACCCCAACCCCAACCCCAACCCTGTCCACACTTCTCAAGCACGAGCCAACATGCAGTGCACATGTAGCTACGTTTAAAATAACAGTAGTGTGTTTTTAAAAAGTGAGTAAAGCTCAAAATGCATTGGGAACACTGCACATTCTGCTCTGAAATGCTTGCAGATTGATGTTTCCTGTAAATCAGTGAACTAATGTTTAGTTGTAGAACTACTGTTGAACTGCTTCACATCTGCGTTCATGCAGTCGACCAGCTTCTGTCACCTGTGAACAGGTATTCCAGTCCAGGACCACTAGTCAACAATCCCTCTGCACTTCTCAGTTTTTCCTCAGAAACAGCATTTCTGATGTCACCCCACAGATTTTTTTTATTGGATCCAGGTCCAGGACTGGACTGGTCCCTCCGTAACGTTGACCTAGTCGGTCTCGTCCACAAAATGGTCTCAATCCATAAAAGTTGGTCCATTTCCCTTTGGACCGTTTAGTGTGTTCTTTGATAAACTGTAACTTCGACACTGCTGAATGTAGGAGTGGGTGGTATTAACGCCATGCGTTAATAGGATATAAATGTAGCTAATGGTAGAGATTTTTACAATACCAGCCTACCGCGATAGCTAGGGCTGTAGCGATACACTAATCACGTGATACATTCGATACACGATATTCGGCTCACGATACAATATATATCAATATTCATCTTACAGTACATTTACATCATTTTTTGAAAGATTTTAAAGGGACAAAGTGATTTTGGTGACATCTTGTGAGTGTTTCAATTACTTTGTTTGAATTAATTGATTTTTATTTATTTATTTTTTTTTTTACAGAAGATTATATATCGCAATATATATCGTTACCGCACATGCTTTAGATTATACCGCAATATAGATTTGAAGCCATTTCGCCCAGCCCTAGCTAAATGTCTCCTCTGGTGTGCCCCAGGGCTCCGTTTTGGGTCCAATTTTGTTCAGCATTTTTGTGAAACACAAAAATGTGCCTAATGCTAAATTTGATTTCTATGATGATGATGCTGTCATTTATTGTGGTGGCTCCACCCTTGCTGACGCCGCCTCTCACATTGGCAAACTTTTACTTACGAAGCCATTTTAGGTCTACTCCCCCAGTATCTTTGTGGCTAAATCTTAAGAACCCAGAGCACTTACTCTTTGTGCTCCAATGTCTGCTACTTACTCAATGTCCCCAAAGTTGGCACCGAGTTAGGAAAGCACTCCTTCATGTACTTCGCATCTGCAGCCTGGAACTCACTTCAGAGCACTTTGATTTTGAGGGAACTAATTTCTCTTGGAACATTTTAAAACCTTATGAGTGACTTAGAAGCCACCTCATATTGTTTTTGTCCCTGCCCATTAAAGCCCCATATTCTTCTCTATGATGTAACAAGATTGTACTTTTGTCGATTTTATTATTTTCTGTGTGTTGTAATTTAATGTTTTTAAGCTGCTTCTTGGCTTCCCTTGAAAAAGAAATCCTTGTCTCAATGGGATCAACCTGGTTAAATAAAGGTTCAATAAAATAAATTAAAACAATAAAGTAACCTCTTCTGTAGGTCATTTTTTTTCAACAATGGGACTTTTCAGGTCTATTCTAGCTGATATCTTGTCTTCACATAGACTTCTTGTAATTGTTCCAGTCCTCACAGGTGACTTTAGATCATCTCTGATCACCTTGGAGCTGATCATTGGCTGAGTCTTTACCATTTTGGTTATTCTTCCATCCATTCAAATGGTAGTTTAATTCCTGCCAGGTCTTTCTGGTTTTGGTTGCCTTTTTTTTTTTTTTAAAGCATTTTACATTATTTTAGTTGAGCAGCTTTATTTTCTGCACTTTTTCACATGTTTTCTCTTCTCCAATCAATGTTTGAATCCAAGTACGCAGTTGTTCAGAACAATGTCTAAAAAAAAAAAAAAAAAAAAAAAGAAAAACTGTTGATGCAGTTCATATATCACTAAGGATATTAAAGTCAGGGGTCAGCAGAGCAGAGTGAAATCTAAGAGATGCTGAAATAAAAATCAGTCTGAATGTTTTCAGTCGTCTGAATTACTATTGGTTGCTTCTCATTTCATGGATCAGTGAGTTCGACACAGAGGTGCACGTAATTAAGCTTTTGGTCCAGAGCTGATAGTGCTCAGTTAAAATGTCAGTTCATGTCTGAGGAAGACGTTCTGGCTCTGATAAAGAACTAGAGGCTTGTTGGGTGTTAAAGGTGGAGTAGGTGTTGTTTGAAAAACGGTTCCAGCAATCCAACTCAAGTGAGATTTTGAAAATATACACTCCCTCCCGCCTCCCAAAGGCTCCGCCTCCTCCTCTTCAGCTCACCTCTCTAAACCACGCCTTCACACGATTCACGACTACATGAACTGCAGGGAGGGAGGGAGGGGTGGGTGGGAGTTCATTGATATTTGATGGACATATTATGCAGCCAATCAAAATAGTGATGATCACTATTTTGATTGGTCAGAGTTTTTCTCTGATTATACCCTCTAGACTGGACCAAAACGTTTAGTTTTTTTTGCAAACATTTTATTTCAGTGGGTGCAATGGGAATGTGAAAAGGTTTTCAGGCAATATTGTAAAAAGTGTTGCAAAAAAACAACACCTACTCCACCTTTAACTGGACTAAAAGACAAAACTGCTGCTTGGAAACAGCAGACAAAGAATCTTTAGACCACCAAATGGTTTAATTGTGCCAAAAACAAGCAGCAAATGTCGGTCAGTTTGGAGTTTGTGTCAAAAGGATCAGTTTGACATCACTTCAGATGCTTTTGAAAACTCTGACTTGATTCAACAGTATTTCTGATGTTTTATTCTTTCTTTCCAATCAGATTTTCTTCTTGAAGCGTTAATGAGCAGGAGCAGAGGGAGGATTTAGAGGCCGAAGGAGCCTGCAGCCATGTTCAGTCTCATGTGGAGTTGGAGATGCTGTTGTGGCCAAAATGCAGTCTACTGTGCTACAGACTTTAGGGTATAAAGGTGCCTCTGGGTGAGATTAAGTACAGTTAGGGATTTATTTATTTTTTAATCTAAAAATCTAATCTGGAATGACACATTCACAGTTACTTCACCGGCAGCTAGTGAAGGACATCTTAGCTTCTGTTTGGGACGAGATGGAAGTCAAACGCCAACAAGTCAGTGTCTCCTTTTCTGTCTTCCCCATCTTTAAAAGCAAATGAAGACATTCCTGGATGTTTAAAATGCGCGTCTGGAAATACGAGCAGGTCAGTGCACACAGCTTCTCCTGTGAATGCAGCATGAGTGAAACGATGCATATTTTCAGAGACAGAACTGAAACCATGTTCAACAGCTGACCAAAAACATTTTTCTCTTTAGAATCGAGTCTTTCCTCTCTTTTGATGTCAAAACCAACTCGTCTTCGCTGCCTTTTTTGTCCGTGTTGGACTATGGTGATGTGATTTATATGCATGTCTGAACGAACAGGATACAGTCAACCTGCACTGAGCTTTATCCCAAATATTAGATTATTAATACTATTATTAATACTCATCATCCTCGCTGCCCGCTTGGGTCAGACTGTTGTCTGTTGTCCTCCTGTGGACTTAGACACTGGATATATATTAGTCTACTAAGCTCTTCTTGATGTTCTCCTGTCCTACCTACTGAATAACATTCTTCAGAAAACATCTGGAAGTTATTGTCTTCGCTAACGAGACCCGTTTCTAAAGAGATGGAGAAAAAGACATTTAAATATGCTTCACCTGGAAACAGCTGCAAACCTATCTGAACCTCAAGGATCTGCTCTCTACATGAGTTTAAGCAAATCTGAAATATTCCAGATGCAAATACATCTGGCTGCTGACTGATCATTGCTTGCATTGTTTATAATGTCATTTTAGACCTTAATATTGGCAGTTTCTCATGATTTTGTTGATGTTTTGTTGTGTTTCTGTGAACATTTATGCATATAATGTTGTATATATTGTTGTTTTGTTATAAACAACTTGGCTCCTGACCATCTCGGCCAGGATAAATAAAGGTTAATAAATGAATTGAGGAAAAACAATGGTGTCCTGTCAGCTGTAAGCACATCATGGTGACGCAGTCACTGGGAAGCATTTAAGGTAAAAATGACTCGTGAAGGAACAACCACCAAAAAGCCCCGAGACGACAACTTTATCCAACACTTACAACAGCATCACCAGACTGAACACGCTGCCTCTGCTATCACGGTTCATCACGTTAACACATGTAGTATGTATACGGAGGAATTCAGGTCAGATCTTTAAGGAAGACCATAATAAAAAATAAAAAAACATAATCATGTGATTCAGGCATTTCCAGGGACTTCAGTAATGTCCAAAGTCCAAAGACATGCATGTTAGGTTAATTGATAATTCTAAATTGCCCGTAGGCGTGAATGTGAGTGTGAATGGTTGTTTGTCTCTATGTGTGGCCCTGTGATGGATTGGCGACCTGTCCAGGGTGGACCCCTGCCTTTCGCCCGTAGACGGCTGGGATAGGCTCCAGCAGATCCCCGTGACCCTTCAAGGATGAAACGGGTATAGAAAATGGATGGATGGATGGATAATCATGTGATTCAGGCATTTCCAGGGACTTCAGTAATGTGACAACGACTGGAATATCCTTGTTTTGGTTGAATTTCTGTTCACTATGAATATGACCTGGTTCACATGAGTCATATTTCTCATCAGTACTATCTGAAACAGGTTCATGTCAGAATATTGACAGAGATAAAACCCAGAATCCTTTGAGCAAGCTCTCAGAAATGGCGCTTGCTCAAAAGTGAGTCAACTCCCAGTTCAGCTGCTTTCTGAAAAATGTGTGCGCTTACTTCAACCCAACAAGGGAATCATTTCCACTAGTTTAACTGAATTACTGCTGCTGGTGTGACTTGGCCTTTACTTAAAGACTGCATGGGCAACAGTCTGAGATGGAGAAAATGACAGTGACCTCCAGACTCCCATGATTCCAGTGTGGGCGCAACGCCACCAGCCGCTCCTCCTGCTCATCTTTCCTGAACAATCGTTTCACTGCGAGCCTGAATCTGTGCTCTCCCAGCAAAGCTGCAGGACAACCAGCCAGGCTTGTGGGGCAGGATGACGGAGCTGCGCTGCAATCTGTTACCCACATAACCATCCAATAAGAGGAGACCAACAGGATGCGATGGATTCTGCGTCAGCTCCTGTGAGAGAAGCCCGAGCGGGAAGGAGTCTGATAAATGAATTCTGGCTGCAGAAGTCAGACAGGCTGCCAGCGCCCTGACAGCGTCAATTTGTTCTGTTCAGCTGCAGAGATGTTTGAGGGAAAAACATTGATGGGGCGCCGAAGGAAAATTCTATTTCTTTAATGGAACTGGGATTGGCAGAGCTGCTCCTTTATTACTCATTCTGAGTGTTTGTCGCAGGACAAAAACTCCGTGCGTCCAAACCGTCTCCCATCAGGCTTTTCTCCCAGTGCGAGGCCAAAACAAGCTGACAGCCAGTTCTGTGCTCACACCAAAAACGTTACACGTTACATTTTGATGCTTCACCCCATGAAAACCTGGTTAGTGAATGTAAGCACAGGTGGTGTGCCTTTTTCCGGGTCAGTTTTTCAGCATCATTTATGCCGGCTCACAGACTGCATTAGTGCAGTAACATATCTGGGACGGGAGGACAGCGGCACCCAGGCTACATATGTGACAGACATTTCCAGCTGGTGTCTGATCCGTGCACCCGAGGCTATAAACAGAGCCGGCAGCAGGCTGCACCACTGTACGCTCAGGAACAGTTCAGAATTTTCATATTGTCTCTATTTCTTGCCGGCGGGGAGCAGAAAGCTTCGGCTGAGGCAGAAGCTTAGTAGCATTCCTCCATGGCTGACAGCTAAGCCCCAGTTAATCACTAATCCTGCCATATCACCGCCAGCATGATTGGTTCAAGCTAATTACACGAGCTGGGCTCCCTGGGTGCTGAGTGGCTGTCTGGGTGGGTGGGGCGGAGCCGAGGTGAACTTCTGAATGATGCCTCTGAAATAGTTGGTTATTTACAGAAATAAAGGTTTTTTATCTTATTTAAACTGCAGTGTTCATTATTGGCTGCAATGACCAGTGGGAATAAAACAGTTACGTTGATATTTAACCTGGGGTGAGCCAGGATGGGGACGGCTGGAAAACACTTCAGACTAACAGGAGAAAGGTTATTCTGGCTCGGGAGACAAGCCAGGTGTGGTAATTCTGGAGGTTGATAAAGATAAAGATCTGTGAGCTACTCCTGTCAGTCAAACACACCAGAGGAGACGGCCAACCAGACACAAACACACACAACCCCATCCTGATTAACTTCAACTTCAGCTCACTTTCGCTTTTATAGACACAACTTTGTTTTTTTTTCTTTTTTCTTTTTAATGTTGTTTTACTACTTCACTCTGGATACAAAAGCACTCTGGTATTTTAGCTACAACATTACGGGGCCATTTAAAACGCCCTCATCAGAGCACATTTTCACTGTCACAGCTCATTTCACTTTGGAACAAGTTCATTTCACCAATGAAAGTGTCTGTCTGTGGTGCTGGAGGCAGCTGGCAGTGTTTTGTAGCACGTCAGTTCTCCCTGATGACCTGCTCCGTTTATGAGGAAATGCTTGGAGACAGAAGGAGGCAGAAAACACCATGTATGTGTCAAAAGATCTTTGAAGGAATATTTCCAATGAGAATTTAAAAAGGGATCGTGGTGGGATGGAAACCAGTTAACTGAGAGATAAAATGCTGCCGCAACAGCCTTAACTCTTACCTTTACATAACTATTTTAAATAAGCTCTTGAAACGGAGAGCAGGAATCTGATCCTTTCAGCCCCGACGTTGTTAGTGAATCTGGGTGAGCAGACCAAGCTTTCACTACACCACAGAACAGCTGGCTCACAAATGTGGACGAATGAGAGCATCTCTGAAGCATGCTCCTGATCAGCTGATTAATGTTCATATCTGCACCAGTACATTCTTGACAGGAGTCAATGGAAAACAGCGACTGGTGGCAGTTTTCTTTTCTTTTTGTGGAAGAATATCCAAAGACAGCAATTTGGCAGGTAAAAATAAAGCAGGAAAGTGCAACAGGCTCATTGTTATGAAGCTAACCGAGGCTAGGAGCTACTGGAGCCTCTGCTCTTTCACTGGCTAATTCATTTGTTTACAGTCTGGTAAATTACAGTCCTGAAAAAGAAAATCTGAACTGGCAGATCAGACCTTTAAGAAAATGACAGCTGCTGCATCTCTCACCCAAACTGTGAAAAAATCTAGTAAAGATGCACGTGCATGTATGTGGTCTATCACTGTCTCTATATGTGCTGTGAGGTGTGGGGCCAACGCTACATATGCTATATATAATTACATGTGGTATGTTACTGTTTCTACCACTGCATTTGATGGAAGTATCTTTAGCCGTATTTTCACGTGCGTCAGCAGCTAGTTTTTATTTCTAATGAGTCCAACTGAACCCGAGGTCACTTCCTCTCTGCAGCAGAGCTGAGCTGAAACACCAACATTGTTTCACATTATCTCCTCCACCTGTCTACTGCGCCAACTCTATGTTGTTCACACTCATCAGCGAGTCTTTCCAAGAGTTTTGAGGTTGTTAAAGTTGAGAGGAACACAGGCCGATCCAGCGGAAACAGTGGATTCATTTCAGAGGAAAACAGATGACATGCAGCAGTGGAGCTTTTACCAGCAAAGCTTTTCAACTGCTGCGTTTCAAGATCAAATTAGATATCCAGATGAATCCTGAGCAGCTGAGAAGAAAACAACAGGATGAGTCACGCAATTCACTGCAAGCATGATGACATGACGGCTTCTTGGCTGAGGAAAGAAAGAAAAAAAAGACCGTGTTGCATATTTCTATTGCTGGAAAACTTGGATGTGCAAATAGTGAAAAAGGAAAATAAAAGGAATGCTCAAACAAACAAGACATGAGTCAGCTGGTGGAAGAAAAAAACCCTTCTTCTATCCTCATCCAACACTTTCCTCCAGCAGAGATGAGAGGATATCACGATGAGTCCGAGACCAACAGATCACATCAAAGTGCCAAAAGTACCAGTCAGTGCTGACATCCATCTGTTCTGCTGCTGATAGTGACTCCACGACAGAGGACTAAACTCTACGTCTACGTACGTGATGACAACACCCTGACTACATGTGTGCAGGAGGTTCAGAGGTCACCGGTTGCTGACAGAGCACATAGATATTATTATGAAGTCCATACTGAAGCCTGGCTGATGGTCCATGTTTGCAGTGTCTCCTTGGCTCACACTCTGGACTGATTCAAGTCGACCAAAGTAAACATCTCTAGGGACAAAAACACTTCAGGGTTTCTGCTGCAACTATTAAAACTTTTTTTTTAAATGAAAGAGCAGAAAACATTTTGACTTTAAAACAGCTGAAGGGGAAAACAGACCAACTATTTACAGCCACATACTGAATATTTCAAACAACTGAAATGTTTGAAACAACTGACAGGAGCAGGATAAAGTTGATGATCGGACCTGAACCAGACCACAGTGCTTGTGCCGCCCTGTGCAACCAAGTTTTAACAAACTGACGAGTCAGAATGAAAGAACACAAAGATATAACATGAAAATATGTGAAAAGTTCAATCAGTGACCAAAGATTTATAGCAGAACAAAATGATCAATTTTTAAGCAATTTCCTGCATAATTGTCTTTAAATGTTGCCAAGAACCCAGCGGGCAGCACGACTGACACACACGGCTTGGTTGTGGTCCATGGTAATGCAGTAAAACCTGCATCCCATCATCTCAGACACACTTCACTTTTGTTTTTAATGTTTGTCCATATGAAGTGATGGATTTCGTTGAGCTGCTACCACTATCTGAGGACCTGTTATCTCCTGCTGCAGGTTCGGCCCATATTTTGGGAACAATACAGGACATTTCTGTAGCACACAAGTAGCTGCCTACTTAGATGAACTTAATTCTGCTGGGGTGAAGATCTTTCAGGATAAAGTTGCTGGCAGCTCCGTAACATCCTGCTGTTCTTCTGTTTCAATATAGTGTGTACTAGTGTCCAACTTCTGTAACATCTACAGCTGCTTATTGATCCACACAGTCTGAGAGAAGTTCAAAACATAAATCAGAGAACCTCAAACTGACCAGTAACTGTAATGAGTTAACAACTAGAGATTTATTTTTTGGGGAATCTACAAGCATTACTTCTGATGAGGTCTGTGTTGATAGAAGTCAGGAGATAGACAAGACCAGAGTGGAGGTTTTGGAGTTTGAGCATGATGCACAGTGACAGGCACAGTATTGGAGGGCTTGTTCAGCAGTCAGAAGACCTGACCGACCATGAAGTCCTCCGTAAACCAAAGCATTCAAGAGTCAAATGAGAGCCCATCTGTCCACCACAGTGATAGATCAGAGCTAGTGCCGGGCTTAGCACCAGTTTTATGCTTTTCAACCACCAAACGTACCATCTCTGACCCAGAAAAGCTGGTGTCATGCTGGCCACAAAACCTCTGACAGCTGAAGCTGGGCTTCACCACAACAACCTGCTTAGTCCAGGGACCACTCAAGGTTGTGTTTTATTCATGCTGTTTTTACAAAGACAGTCATTCATCTGATTTGCAACAACTGTCTCAAGAATTCTGGAAGTAAAAGGAAGGTTGGACACAGTCCTGTAGCTGCTACATCATCAGGATCCAAAGATGTCTTTTTACATTGAGGTTTAATTACTGCAGTCTTGTTATATATCCAGTTAAAAGGGATTCATTGACAAGATCCAAGATTACAGAACCAATTATGGGAAGAACTTCTTTAAATAGCTTAGAAGGAATAGGATCCAGTAAGTACATAGACGGCTTTGAGCAGGATACAACTGAGGTTAATTCACAAATATCAATGGAGAGAAGCAGTCAAGGTAAGAACCAGTTGATGCAGCCGAATCAAAGGTTGTTGTACTGTCCAATGTAATCCCCAACATTTTCTATGTTATTAATAAAGAAGTTCATCAAACCACGAGCAGTTAAATGTGATGAATGCACGGCTCTATGGAGCTGTGACTCTCACTCAGCCTGGCTACATTGCTAAAGAGAAATTTGAGGTTATCCTCATTTTCTTAATGAACAATAGTTTTTCCTGGCTCTACAAAGATCTTTTTTATACATTACCCGATGATCTTTCCAGGCTAAATAGAATAATTTTAAATGAGTAGAGCGCCACAGTCTTTCCAGCTTTCTGTTTCAGACCGTGCTGCCCTGCATCAGATCAGGGTTCAAACGTCTGTCTGAGGAACTAAATCTGATATGAAGTCAGAGAGAAATTCTGAAGAAGGACCAGGAGACAGTACAAACAGGTGATGAATGATAAACCAGAATAAAAATGTCAAAATGGTGATTGATTATCAAATTATTTACAAAGAGAGCTTTGGAGGAGAAGGTCTGATGTTTAACAATTCACATTTAATCGCCATGTTTTGGTCTTTAGTCAAAGCTTGGCTGAAATTAGTTCCTGCAACATGACAATGATCACAAGCATCTCAGCCCTTCAAAAGAATGTCAAAAATAGAGAAACCTGCAGGAGTCTCCACCAGATGAAGCCAGCCAGCATCTCTCCACCATCGACGGCCTCCACATTCAGTTGCAGAAACATTTCAAAGTCCATCAGCCATGATGGCTCCATGATGGAGCCATGATGGAGCCATGATGGAGCCATGGTGGCACCATGATGGAGCCATGATGGAGCCATGATGGAGCCATGATGGGCCATGATGGCCTCAGCCAGCTGAGCCAACTGAGGCCATCATAGCCGTGAGTCCCATGGAAACAACCAAGTTGTAACATTAGTTTTTTTTAATGTATTCATTATATTTGGCCCCGACTGAATGAAGCAGCCAGAGACATTAGGGACCGGTAAGTAGTGGAAAGGGACAGTCTTTAGACTGTGGAAGGCATTATGGGAACACTGCCGAGGGAACGATGTGCCTTCTTGGGATCACTGTGGACACACAGCTGGAGAGCGGAGGCGGAATGAAAAGGGGAACTCCAGTATGTCTTTATAGCACAATGACTGGGTGAAAGCGGCTCCAGTCAACCACTGTTGCAGATTTAGTGAAAACAAGGTGCGAGTTAAGCAGCAGTGTTGCATAAGATCAGGTTGCAAACATGCTGCAGTGCCAACATCACGTGTATGTTTCCTGCATTAGTGCTATATCAAATCATTGGACATGACGTGACAATCCAGGCATAGCAGCAATGTGTTCATATCAATATGTTTCCTGTCTAGTAGCTGCTATTTACCGCAGAAAATCATTAGCAGGCGTTATAATTGTACGCCAGGGGAGTAAAGGGAACATCTTAACATCAAACCACATCACTGTGAGCCACAGACTGCGATGGGAGTTGATGGGGGTTGATGCACATGATGGAGCTGGCCCATGGGAGCCTGGTGGCAGTGGGTCAGAGGTCTATTGATGCTGTACCACATGAAGTGCAGAGACAGCTCGGGCCACAAAGACTCTTGGTACAGAGGAACACAAAGTCCGGTCAGCCCAGTCACAACAGCGGGGCAACTGACAATGACAGGAGGAGAGAAGGGGCGGACGGGTAGCGAAAGAATTAAAAGAGAGCTTAAAGAGAGGTGTCACATGTCTCCTCTGACTAGAAGGGAATGGGCAGAAACCCAGAAAGAAAGACAGAGAGAACAGGAACAATAGAGAACAATGAAGTCTCAGAAGGTAGACCTGACAACTGTGGTGACTGCACAGAAGCAGGGCAGAATGAGAGAAGCGTCTGTACATTGCTGAATTTCAATCTTTTCTGTTGTCCGTTCTCGGGGGAAGGTTGGTGCATAAATGGCATGGCTGAGAGGAAGAGAGGTTAAACCTATAGTGAGCTAAAGAAAAGCTTTATTGAAGCTAACAATCACCTGTGTGAGCAGACGGAAGTACACGTCTGCAACCTGAGGGCACTGTCACGTCTAACAACATCAACTGTGTTCACTGGCGTCATCAGCGGGCCGTTCTGCTGCTGAACCGCATTTGGCCTGCAGTCAAATGAAGGTCAGACTCTCTGTATGCTCTCTATGAATCAATTATGGATTTCTGTAGTTGCTGAGGGACGATTCTGAAGACAGCCATCAACCTTGTGACCCAAGACCGGCAGCTAAGATCTGCTCAGATTTACTAGTACTTTCAATGACACCACTCACACTTCAGTATAAAAATCATTCAGAAAAAAAGAACAAATGCCATTCACAGTGATGTTGTCAGGTGATTTTATAGTTGGGTAACAACAGTGAGAGGATCTGGTGGCTCTCCTCTGTGATGTCCCTCCAGCTCCAGACTGAAGCTGGTCCAGAGTCACGCGGTGGTTCGGGAGTCTCTCTTTTTCCATCTTCTACCAGAAAAAACACAGCACCCAGAACTTTTTTTTTTTTTACCTCTTTTTTCATGCTCACCTTCTCTAGTCCTTGGACAGATGTCCTCACTGTCTATATTTTTGAGGCAACAAATCACATGGGCAACCAAGAAAATGAGTAGAAGTAGTCATGGTGGCATTTGTCTGTCTAGGACTGCTTGATCTGTGATATCGTATGAAAACAAACAATTTACACAAATTACTTGTGTAATGCACACACACACACACACACACACACACACGTGCACGTATATTTTTGATGAGAAGCTTGGATGAATCACTGGATTTTTGTAACATTAGTTCATCTTTTCATGGTGCCTCCTTTAATATGTCACCCTTTAGTCACCCCTGGAAGTTTTAAGAGCCATGACATTTCCACTCCAGCAGAAGTGTTAGTTACTGCATGGAAATGATGTAACCCTGTCCCCAGGTAATCTTAGGAATGATGGGCAAGTGCCTGCAGCAAAATACCTGCTGAGTGTGATCAGGGTGGACTAACGACAGTACTCAGAAACCCCAGGAGGAAAGCTCATTTCATTAGATTTACATATTTCTTCTGATGCTTGCCTTTGATTTTATGAAGATGATGGATAGTTTTACAGATATGTGAGGAACTGTGACGGATAATTTGAGAATTATCTCTTAATAACAGACTCTAGGCCACAAGCTAAAGAACATAACCATATATTAGTTAATGTAATACTCCAGATATGAACTTATTTGTCCCTGCAATGTTTAAAAAAAAGAAAGAACATGTACATGAGTAAATGAGTTGTCATAAAATGCTTCTGTGTCATGAAATAACCAGATACAAGCGCTAAAATGGTTTACATAAAAAAAAAAAAGAACTTATCATGTGAAAAAAATGTGGCCAGTCTGCACTTACAGGGTCCGACACAGGAAGCAGGACCAACTAACACCTGCTCTACTTTTACCTCAGCCAAGTGGTCTAAGCTCCGTCACAGCCACTCACTGACTAAGCCTCCGTCTGCACACCACAGAATCAAAGCTACTCACAATATAGTGTGCGCTCCTCAAATATGAAAACATGGTCCAACAACGGAGAGATGAGTCCAGTTGGGGTTGGGGGAGGGGGGGCAGGTGTGTCCTGAGCAGGTATGTGGATGGTAGAAGAGTAGCTGTAGACTCGCTACATCTAGACTGCCCTCACAACTGGAGACCTGGACGGGTGATTAAAGGATCTTAGGAGATCTATTAAGAGCCTTAACTAGGAGCGCTGAGTGACATGAGCCGTTCAGAGACGTGGAGAGGAAGAGACACAGAGTGACGGAAAACACAGGTGAAGAATGTGAGAGCAGAAAGGGTCAGTGGGTTGGATGGCAGGTGGCCATGCTTCACGGCCATAAAAAGGTCAGGGTTAGTTGTCCTCGGGGTCATTAAGCCTCTAGTTCACACGGTTTACACTAAGAGGTCCCGACGCTGCTGGGAAATGTGTTTGAACCACAGCAGATAAGCCAAACGCATGTCCAGGGGTCTTAACTCAGCAGCGTATGAGCAACATAAAGCCATCTGAAACCCAGTTTCACCCAGCAGATAGCACCCAACCAGCAGTAATCATAAAAGGCTGATATGCTGCAGCATTTTAAGTGCACAGTGGGCCACAGTTTGACCACAATCATGTGAAAGACACACATACAGAAAACAGTTAGCTCCTTTCTGGCTGTTAAAGGTGGTTTAACAAGCTATTGAATCACATGGTGGTTTTTACAGGCTCCGTCTGGTTTTGTTTTTAATAAATAAGGAAATGGTAGAAAACAACACATGACATTTTACAACAAAGGTGGATTTCATCTAATTGTAGGACCTTTCCATTTTAAATCAACAATGCTTTTCAACATTCATTCAGTAAGCTGACAAATCCACGGAGCTGACAGCAAAAACCCACTTCACAGCTTTTATCATCTCTGCCTGTGTTTTAGATTTAGCTTTATATCTCCACAGAAGAATAAATGGCAGAGACAGAGGTTTCTGTCATGATGACTCATTAAAGTAAGAACAGAGTGGGAGCTCCTCAGAGCCGTTAAACACGCATCAGGGTATTAACCCCACTGAATCAGGTTAACTGAAAATCAAACATGCAACATGGAGCTTTTTATCTAAACGTACATTTCAGCTTTGGGTGCTGCCAACATAAAAGAGATAGCAGGAAGTGGTGAGTCGTGCGTGTGCACGTTGGAGACATGTATGTGCATCAGTGTGCGTTTGCAGTCGATGTAGCTGATTTCTAATGCTCCAAATTGAACCCCCCCCCCCTCCAGAATGTGACCCAGATAAGTGCTGCCCTGCTGCCCCGCAGCTTCAAGTGCCATAATTGCAGACATTTTTTCTCTCAGTGCTTTTCCACTCCGGCGTCACCCCGCTACCCTCTATGGAGCGCTACAGGTCGTCTTTGCAAGAGGTGCAGAAGTGTGCATACGTGCACTTTCGTATATGGGCTTGGACTGAATTATCAACACACTATCCAGAGTTCATGCCAAGTGACAGTAAGAACCACTTCAGACGACAGCCACCACAAGAGAAATGAAAACTTTAAACCAGAAGCTGGCTTGAGAAACACTAGAGCAACAATAAGAGATAATTGGAAATATGACGGTGCTCATTAACTGAATGCGTTAGCCCTGTCTGAATCTGTTGACCCTGTACCAGTCCTCTACTATGGCTAAATGAAATTACTGCTGGAGCACAGCAGCTTTGAACAAGTTGTTCGGTTAGTTGCCTCTGGCACAGAACAGGAGGAATCTTCATGAACACAAGAACAACTCTGCACGTCCTGACACCGGTTCTTCAGGAGTTGTCAGAAATGTAAAAAGGAAGAACTGATTTCATTTTGGCTGTGATCCAGAAGAAATCCTGGATTCTGGATCACTTCCAAATTTTCGATAGCATTGGGGTCAATGGGGCCGAAAATTTTGTTTCTTAATAACTACGTTAATTATTGTCCAAAACTCATGAAATTTGACTCAGTGATTGACAATGGGAACCTCTATCAAACTTCAAAAGGCTGATCCGGATCTGATCCAGAACGCAGATTTTAGCGCAATCTGTAAATTGGTATATGGGGGTAATTGTTGCTCTTGGCGGATGTCTGCGCTCTCCAAGTGCTTTTCTAGTTATTGATGTAATCCTCTGTTTTAGTCTCACTGTCTTTCAAATGGGAAAAAAATGCTGCTGTATGAAAATCATTTCTGAGACCATGCGCTTCATTGGATAATCTGATGGCTTTATACTGTTTATTTGACATTAAATCACTCAATATGGAGCTCAAATTTTAAAATCATTGTAAGTGAATTTTTTTTTTTTTGCAACCAGGCATGATCAACAAATCTGGTAACTCCAAGATTTACTTCACATTAAAGTGTCATGTAAACAAATTCATTTTAACTGAAAAGTGTTTTTCTGTTTTAAAGAAAGTGAATGTGCAGACCAAAAAAAGAGAAAAAAAATTATCTCCATGACAGAGACCAAGGCTCCTTTTCTCCAAGGACTTGGATGAAGCTGACTGGCTGGAATAAATACAGGTTGACAGACCCAACTGCAGATGCTGGCTGCTGATGGAAACCTCACACCCCTCCACTTCTGCACAGTGGATGGCACCAACACAAAATGTAGTCGCTACATTTAAAAATACCTGAACAAGCGAGGAATCAAGAGGGTGAAGAAAAGACACCAGGGACACCATCCGAGACAATGAATACAAGACAAAAGAGAAGAAAGCTGTTCTAAAAAGAACCTATGTTGTAAAAAAAAAAAAAACTATGTTCTAAAAAGAACCTGTTTTCTAAAAATAACCTGTTGTAAAAAAAAAACCCCTGTTGTAAAGAATCTTATGTTCTAAAGAACCTTATGTTCTTAAGAACCTTATGTTCTAAAGAGAACCTGTTGGAAAATAATTATGTTGTTAAAAAAAAACTATGTTATAAAGAGAACCTATGTTGTAAAAAGAACATTTTGTAAAAAGCTCTATGTTGTAAAAAAAAGCCCTATGTTGTAAAAACCCTATGTTCTAAAAAGAACCTATGTTCTAAAAATAATCTATGTTGTTGAAAAACCCCTATGTTGTAAAGAGAACCTATGTTGTAAAAAAAAACCTGTTCTAAAAAATTCCTATCTTGTAAAAACCTATATTGTAAAAAGAACCTATGTTCTAAAGAACTATGTTGTAAAAAAATCCCTGTTCTAAAAACAACCTATGTTCTAAAAATCTATGTTCTAAAAAAAACCTATGTTGTAAAAAACCTTATGTTCTAAAAATAACCTGTTCTAAAAATAACCTGTGTTCTAAAAACCTATGTTCTAAAAAAACCCTATGTCGTAAAAAACCTTATGTTCTAAAAATAACCTGTTCTAAAAATAACCTGTGTTCTAAAAATAACCTATGTTGTAAAAAAAAAAAACCTATGTTGTAAAAAACCATGTGTTCTAAAAAAAAAAAAAAACATGTTCGAAGCTCCCTGTGACGTAGTCAGGAATAGACAGGGATGGATGGAGGGATGGATGATGGATAGATTGGACAAAGGGAGGGATGGATGATGGATTGATGGATGGACGGACAAACAGGTGGATGGATGGATGAACAGAAGGAGATTTCAATTACATTTGTTAGAAAGCAGTTCAGAATAGAAGTCTAGAATCATCCGAAAATTACAATTGCTGTGGGTTTGGCAGGGATGAAACTTTTAAATGTACTGTCTCTCTTCCCATCAGCCTCCATGCCATGACTCAGAGTTTTCAGCTGTGAGTGTGTGTGTGTGTGTGTGAGAGAGTGTGTGTGTGTGTATGTGGTGAGGGGGGCTGGAGATGCAGTGACAGAAAGTTGTATTGTGTCACGGGTCATGGGTCAGCCGGCCAGCACTGCCCCTCCTCGTGCCCCCATCGCTCTGTACATCCATCCAGTGAAAGGTTCCAGTAGGGGACCGGCCAGTGTAAAAGCCACTGTTGTGTACAACCCCTGACTCAGAGAGGGCTGCCTCGTCATCAATGCAGCCCCATCACATATGTACGGTCTTCAGGAAAATGACTTACATCATCAACTAGCCTCTTGTCTGGATGTCACACTGGAAACAGGATTACATACTGACCTATGGACTGGCTGCCACCAGTGTATTCAGTAGGGGAAACCAGTGCACCGTGAAAATGGCATCCACTGGGTGGCAGCACCGGTTGTTACCAATCATGTAAACTCCGGTTCTGAAGCAGTAAAGCAAACTTCCACCGACTCAGAAGGAGCCATTTTAGTGCCGAGGTAAGGACAAAACGAGGAAGAAGATGGACGTGCTGAACCTTCCAGGCTGTTCCCGACAATTCAGAAAGGAACAGTTCAACACTGTCTGCGAGGTAAGTGGTGATCCTGTCTGCTTCTACTGGGATAACTGGAAGTCCTGGATGAATGAGTCCTGCCCCCTTCCACGTCATATCCCAGGCCAGTCGAGTTGACCCTATTGTCAACATATTATTTAGAGATCTGACACCCACTTGCTGCCATTGTCAAATGTTCAGACACACCTGATTCATCTCAGACAGGCAAATATATTTTAAACACTGCAGGCTTCATTTTTCTGGAAAACAAAACCAGGTAAATGATAATGGATCTCATAAATGCTCATACACAACCAACTGACTTACAGTTACAGTTAGACTTTCCCAGGCTCTAATATCTCCAAGCACAGGGGCCAGCTCTCATTCGTCCTCTGGGTGACCCATAAAGGGGTCCTGGATGGTTAATTGATTGTCACAGAGCTGCTTCTGTAGAAAGCAATTCAATTTCATCGGGGCATGTTTTGCCACATTAACGAGAATGGTGCCTTTGTCTTTGTCGTACCAGAAAGGGCATGTAGATGCACCTTCGACAGCCAGACTCTGCATGGTCCAATGAAAGGGTACCGGGCAGCACAGGAACTGGAGCCGTTGGTAACCTGGAGGCATGAGGTGGTCCTCTCCTGCAGTGGGGAGCTGATAAGCATCTAAAGCATGGCTGCAGCTGGTTTGGATGAGAATAGCAAACAGGGTCTGGGGATTCGCTTCATGGAGACAGAAATATGGAAAATGAGCCCAGGTGAGACACCAAGCTGGTTCAGAGGTGTTCTGTCATACGGCATGTTGGAGAGCATGCTGAGAAAGAGAGAAAAAGCAAGGCAGGTGTGTCCAAGCATTTGACGAGAACTGAAGTTCTTTGACGTGAGCAGGTCTGATAAGCTGCACATTAGGGGTGTGAAAAAAAAAATTGATTTGGCAATATATCGCGATTTTCGGCCGCCCAATATAATATTGATTTTTAAGCTCCTAATATCAATTTTTTTAGGAAAATTGTGAAATTTTACATTTAAATTGTTTAATATTTAAATGTGCAAAAACACTCATAATAAACAATAAACAGGTTGTTTTGAAGCAAATAGTTTTGACTCAATGTGTCCTCTGAATGATCAATATCATCTTATGAACATATACAGCAACTTGATTTTTCATTTCTATTTTTAATTTCAAAATTAACTGGATTGAATATCGCGATATCGCGATAATATCGCATCGTGACCCACGTACCGTGATACATATTGTATCACGGTCATTACCAATACTTACCCCTACTGCACATATAAAGTTCTCTGAGAAATCTGTGATTTGTAAAAGCTGGACTGTACAGTCATGGAAAAAATTATTAGACCACCCTTGTTTTCTTCAGTTTCTTGTTCATTTTAATGCCTGGTACAACTAAAGGTACATTTGTTTGGACAAACATAACGATAACCACAAATATTGCTCATAAGAGTTTTATTTAAGAGCTGATATCTTACCATTTCCCATGGTTTTCTTGATTATAACCTAAATCACTTAAGTTTTTACATCAATAGCTATGGCGTTGTACTGCCAAAAACACTGCTTTTATGCATTCAGTGTTTTCTTTTCTGTCTGTTTTAGTCACATGATGACGTTTAGTGGTACCAGGTATTAAAATGAACAAGAAAGTGAAGAAAAAAATGGTGGTCTAATAATTTTTTCCATGACTGTATATCTAAAACTGACAGGCCAAAAAAAAGTTAGTCAACACTTCCAAACACAGCATGACCGAGAATAAAAGTCTGCTTTAAGATCTTCTGATGATTCTGCGTTCCACAGATAAACACTTCCACCAGTAACCCACGTGTCAGTTTTGGGTGAGTTTGGGAACTACAGTGATGGATTTGTTTCAGCAGCAAAACCAAAAGCTTTAACTTTACTACAGCTTTCATTCACTTTTATTCTCCAACTGATTTCTAATTAAGCATAAAAAAATCATGTTGGGTGAGTTTTATAGTAAAGAAATGCACTCTGCAACTTGACAAAACCATGAAAGAACCTTATTCTAAATCTGACAAATACAACAGTAGGATTCCTACTATTGATAAGTGAGGATTACAGCCAGAATGATAGCACTGAAACTGATGTAACAACAAACTGTTTCACACAAGTTAAAACATGCATGAACCATAACCAAGTCATCTGATTTTGATTAGAGTTGCAATGATTAGTTGACATACTCAACAATGTGAATTATATAAATGTGACACTAGCATGGACACGTAGTATAAAACTGGTTGAATGTTACAATGATATGAAACAGCATCATCCCACTGTGACACGGACGGGAGGAAAGTCAAAGAAACTTACTTGTATTTACTGAAAATGGGCTGGATTTAAATGTTGATATCTGATTTAAAAGGGGCTACCCAAGTATCACATAACGGTCATCCTCTAGGGGGCAGCACCAGTAGAAACTGGTCGTTATCGTTGCATCTGGGGTAGTTGTGACACAGATGCAAGTTCTCAGAGATTGCTTCTGTTGTGCATTGGTGCAATAAAAATAAAATAAACTGGAATTAACTGAATTGAATCCCAAGGAGGAAGTACTTCACGGTTCTTAGAGTTGCTGGTGAAAGACACATTTTCCTGTGTCTGCACCACAGAGATGATGAGGACTGAGGTTCTTAGAAAGCAACTTCTGGAAATCCTTCATGTCCAGCTTCCATCCCTGTCTGTATACTCTAAAGAGGATCCCTTGGTCTCATAAATGCACTGCTTCCATAACCTGTAGGTTAACTATAATGGGGCCAAATACATAAAAGTGTGCGTCATTATACGCACCCATAATGAAGGATGAAAATCAGCTGGATGGAACAGATAAGCACATGATTCAACAATATGTGAAATGTTGGGCCATGTTCATGTGAGATGAGGGTGGCTTTGGTGGATAGCAGGGGTTGGGGTTTTAACCCATGAATGCACTGCACACATCCCCCTAATCCAGAACTGTAAGAAGATTGTATTGTAGCATGTGTACATGCGGGAAGGGCCAGTGTTCAGGCTTGGACTGACCAGGAGGCCCCCCTGCCCCACAGCCGCCGGTGCATGAAGCTTATCAAGTGAAGCCAACAACACTTCTCAGGTGATTATGGCACCATGGCTTGGTGTGTCTCTGTGGCGTAATCCAGGCAAAACCATGCTCGAGTTGCAGCTGTTTTTTATTTGGGAGAAGCCCAAACACACATATGTATGTATGTTTCCAGACTGTGTTTAATGCTTATTCTGTAATACACCTCCAACAGCACACCAGGGGAAGTAATCCACTGAACTCACACATCAGTTTTGTTCTGAGTCAGATTAAGAACAAATTGCTGTCTTTTCTCTATATTACTGTAACATACATGGGCATCAGTTTGTACATTTTCCTTTATAAGGAAAAAACAAGAGGTCAAAGAAAGATAATGAGAAAAAAAAACCCCACTGATTACTGAGGACAGTCAATCTCCAGCTACACACCATCATCTCAGAGAAAACAACAGGAAGAGACCTGAACAAGCAATCAGGGGGAATGTCTGTCTGAGAAGATGGTTGGCAGGACCGGGTTTAAACAAGCATGTTCCTTCACCGACCCAACACCAAGCAAGGATGTAGTTGGTGTAAGATCCAACAGCGGAGCACACCCGCACTGTGATGCAACAAAAACAAAGAAAGTGAAACAGGCTTCACAAAAATGAATCATGATGAGGTTATTCATTATTGTTGATCATTACTGCTTTGAGCCATTTGATTTTATAAATACGTGCACTCTCTTCATATTCCAAATATTTTGTTCGTATGCTTGTATCTGGAATAATCATGTCTGGCTTGTACGCAGGTTCTGTCAGAGGTTGTTCCAGACTATTTGAGTGTGAACACTAACTTTCTCTGATCCTGTCCATTAAGATTATTTCTGGTCATTTTGATTTCAGCACATTCTGGCCTAGTTAATAAGCTTTAATTTTCAACGTCATCTGAAGCTCCTGGAGGATTCAGAACCAGAACCACAAACGTGGATGGCTCAGTGTTACAGATTTGCACCATTACGACTGAAACATGAACAACAGAATTGAATAGAGTCTCAGCCGGCATCAACTCCACCCTTCGTCCTGGTCCAGGTGGACTTAAACCCGGCCCCGACCTTCGTCTGATCAAATGTGCTGCAGAGGCAACGGTCACTGGGTTCTGCTGTTTATACTTGTTTTGAAGCCTGAACCCCCGCTCTGCTGCCACATGGACCCTGACATTACTAGCACCACTTCAGCCACCGTTTCTCCATGGGAAGAGATCAGAAGTTGGCAGAGGTCCGACTGTCGGATTAAAATTTGCCAATTCTGCAAATATTCCCCTTCATCAGGAGGAAATCCTGGTGAACAACAAACAGAAACAACAACTATTTTGTACTCACTAGACCTTGGTAAACAAGTTGAGAATCTACATTTGAAGGTGCAGCAGGCTGGTGTGTAATACTTTAAAAAGGAGTACTAATTAATAATTTATAATTATAATTAATTAATAATAATTTTTTTTTTAAGTTGAAGCGGCCACCTGAGAAACTGGCGAAGAAGTGAAGGAACTGGTGGCTTACTCCCAGGTACAGGGCAGAGCAGCTTCTCCTAGATCAGTGGTGCTCAAACTGTGGTACGCGTACCACTGGTGGTACGTGAGCGCTCTCTGGTGGTACGTCATGACTTGTCAATGCATGACAATGCATTATAAATACAATGTTTCAAATGAAATTCAGGTAACAATAAATAACCACAATAAGGAATAAACATCTCTCTTGTGTGTTTAAAGCTAATTGAGAAGGCATATATGGCTATATTTTAAAACTGGTCATCATGGTGGTACTCAGAGAGCTCAATAGTTTCTCAGGTGGTACGCAGCATTAAAAGTTTGAGAACCACTGTCCTAGATTATTATGTGTCTGACGATTCAATGTTCTGCAAGTTTTGCCAGCACGCGGTTGAATGGACACGAAAAGGTACGTGCGAGGATCACTTCCATCCATCCATTAGCTCCCGCTTGATCTGGAGTCGGGTCCTGGGGGCAGCAGCTTCAGCAGAGAGGCCGAGACCTCCCTCCCCCCGGCTGCTTCCACCAGGCCAGCTGAGAGATATAATCTCTCCAACGTGTCCTGGTCTGCCCCGTGGTCTTCCAGCGAGGATCATTTAATGAGTGAAAAGCACAATTTATTAGTATCTACATCAGCTATAGTAAATATAGTTTTTTCTGTTCAGACACAGTTTGTCAAGACATACCTGAAAAATATCAGGTACTTATGACAAACTGTCTGATAACAGAAGAAATAAACAAAATAAGACAATTAGTTTACTGCTGTTGCAATTTCTTTCTTTTTGCAATTTAAATTACTTAACTAACTTTAGAGTTATTTTTTTCCTTGTTATTGATTACATAGAAAAAAAAAAAAAAACCCCAATAGTTTGTTGGACACTATGTTTAAAACTATAAAAACATGGTGCATGGGGGGGGTGAGGGGTAATGGGAGGAGGCTTTGCGACTTTGGGGTGTGTGACGGCTTTTATTTTGTTTTAATGTTTTAATTTTTTTTTTTTTTTTTTTTTTTAATGAAAAGCACTTTGTGTTGCCTGAGGGCATGAAAAGCGCTCTATAAATAAAGTTTGATTTGATTTGATTTGATTTGATTAAAGTTTACAGTTATAATTGCATAAATTATCTATATTTCATTACTTTATATACTGTCTTGGGGTTAAATATGAGTAAAATACTTAAAACGGAATTCTCAAAAATTAAAAACCGAAAAACACCGAAAATGAAAAAAAATTTAAACGGAATTTGAGAAAAAAATAAAACGGATTTCATAGGGCCCTAGAGCTGTGTTAAAATTGGATTTGCTGTGTGAAATGACTGTTTGGGTACAGCGCTTTAAAGCTGCCAGAAAGAGCCAGACAGATCCACAGTGGTATAGTGTGCACGCTCTCTGTGTCCCTTTTGTGTTTTCTTTATCTGTGGCATCTCTGTTCAGCAACAGCTGCTAGTGGAAAGTTCTGAGGACAAAAACCCAGAGTTTCTGGAAAGTCAATTCAGTGGTAATGGACTTTGGGAGCAGCACAACCACAACTGCTCGCCCACAAATCCCCTACAAGACCAGAACTGGCAATAAAATACAACGATGCAACCATGACACGAACAGTAAATGACCAATTACTACACTGAGAGAAAAGAAACTGAGCCGATGTGACAGGTTAGGTTAATCACACATATATTAAACCTTTCCACAAGCTTGAACACCACACAAGCAACTGCTGGAATAATCGGGACAAAAACCTCATTTCACAGTAATTGACCCTTGGTTTGACAGCTGCTAGAAGTAGATGTTTCAGGCTCATTGAATCATAGCTCATCTATTGTCTTTTGGCAGCTAAACCACATAATTAATGTGAGCAGAAGCATATGACAGAGGCAAATACGTGGCCCTTGATGCGTCGAGACTCCTACGCTTTGAAGCTTCCAGCAGCCCTCCCACACACCGGCATCCAGCTGTAGCTCTCCTGAGGGAAGCCCACCGAGCAGAGAAACAGGGATGGCTCACAAACACCGTCTATGACATTCAGTAATATGCAAAACTGTTGCACTAAGACACAGAAACATAAACACAAAGGAAGACTGCAAGAAGTGAAAGGGCAGCCAAAGCCATGGATGAGAACCAGAGGGGTGCAAGACTGGAAGAGTTATTGATTAGGCTCTTAATGAACCCACGCTGCCTCATTAGCTGTGAAGATGTAAGCCATAACACAACTTCCACATTTAAAGTGAGTTCTTATGGGAGAAACATGATTTTATGTCTTTTATGTGGACAGCTCTGAGAGAGAACAGGATGTCCGTCCTCAGATCAGCTGAGGGTATGAGTAGCACGGCCCGTCCACCCATCCAAATCAGGAGACTGCTGGGGAGAAAACGACTAGCAGCTGTTTAAAGGGCTCTGGACACAGGCAGCGTCAGTTATGTAACCGTGCACTGAGAGACGGGTGCCGCGGGCATTGTAACTTGTATGCAAACACAGATCTGTGCTGAGAGCGCAGCGAGAGGGCGGGGGGGACATGCTACTTGCTAAATAAAACCCACACATGCTTAACACCGTATCAAAAACAGGATGGTACACACAACTGTTGGTGCTGTCCATCTAAAAAAGCTTCAAGGTGAAATGCCACCAGCAGGTGCGGTGGCTCCACAACAATCAAACTGGAACAAACCACGGGGGCAGGAAGACACCCAGAAATGCAGAGGGAGGGAGGCTGAAGAAACATAAGCAAGCTGAGTTATCAAGCCAGACCTGCTAGGAGTTCTTACCTTCTCTGGGAACATGCTGTCCCAATCCACTGAGCTAAAGTTGGGAGCCAGGCCCAGCGGGAGGACAAGTGAACGACAGGGAGGGACTGAATAAACCACAGCGAGCATCTGTGTGAGAAGAAGGGGGAGAGAGTGGGAGGGAGCGCACTAAATAGGTGATGCGCCCCGTCATCCACAAAGGGAATAAACGCTGTGCTGCATCACAGGATGATACCTCCAAACACACATCTCTCCTCCACCAGCTGTGTGCTTCAGCTTCACAAATGCTCCTGCAGCTCTTCAACTGCTGTGTTCTCACAACACGCTCCTGTGATTTTATGTTGGCACTGCTGGAGTTAATTATGTGTCCACAGTCAGTTCATTTAAGATGTACTCTGTGAAGTGAAGTGAAAATTCTGCTGTAATTATCACTCTAGATGCTATAAACTTAGTTTGTTTACGACAGCTGTATTTTGTAACATCCAGGCTTCTTCGCTTGATGTGATAAAGTTTTAGGGGCTCCTCCACAGGATACTCTCACACAAATACAAAGAGTACGCAGGACGTAGAAAAATGACATCGAAAAAGGACCGAGAACGATGTTCTTCTGAATGCAGTTAAAATATTTATTTATTCCATTAACTGATCCAAAAACCATTAGCACCACAGCGGTCAAAAAACCATTTGCCCTTCCGGGTCAAACACCTAACCAATAACAGGCAGCTACCTTTATACCTGAGCCTCAGGTAACAACACAGCGACACCCACAGACACACAGAGTGAACTACAATTCAGAACAACATAACAACTGTTTCTTTATTTGCACATTTATACATATTTAAGGTTCAGCTTAAAGTCAAAAGTTTATTTCATTTGAACTTCCACTATATTTTTTGTTCCTGATAATTGTTTGCATATTTTGACCTACTATGGTTGTTAAAGTGTTTATTTAAATTTGCACCACACAAATAAGCTTTGTTCCTGTTATTTATTTTGTTCATTTAAAATAAAACCTCTTTCTGTGCCAGTTGTTTGCCCTTTGAATGTGAAAGTTTTATTTTGATAAGATTTTGGCTTCTGATGTTTTAGTACCGTACCGTACCGTCTTCTTCCGCTTATCCGAGGTCGGGTCGCGGGGGCATCAGCCGGAGTAAGGAGGCCCAGACCCCCCTCTCCCCGGCCACTTCTTCCAGCTCCTCTGGGGGGATCCCGAGGCGTTCCCAGGCCAGCCGAGAGACATAGTCCCTCCAGCGTGTCCTGGGTCTTCCCCGGGGTCTCCTCCCAGTGGGACGTGCCCGGAACACCTCACCAGGGAGGCGTCCAGGAGGCATCCTAACCAGATGCCCGAGCCACCTCATCTGGCTCCTCTCGATGCGGAGGAGCAGCGGTTCTACTCTGAGCCCCTCCCGGATGACCGAGCTTCTCACCCTATCTCTAAGGGAGAGCCCGGCCACCCTGCGAAGGAATGATGTTTTAGTATGACAAGAAATTCACAAGATTTTGTGGAATGATTAAAATGTATGTTTTTTAGACATTTGTACAGCAATTAAGAATACCGCGATAATATCGTAAACCGTGATAATATGGTCAGTATTATCGAGATATCAAATTCTCCATATCGTTACATCCCTACCACAGGGGCAGACCAGGACACGCTGGAGAGATTATATCTCTCAGATGGTCTGGTGGAAGCAGCCGGGAGGGGGGTCTGGGTTTCTCTGCTGAAGCTGCTGCACACAGCGACCCGACTCCGGACCAAGCGGGAGCTAATGGATGGAAGTGATCCTCGCACGTATATTTTCGTGTCCATTCAATCATGTGCTGGCAAAACTTGCAGAACATTGAGTCGCCAGACACATAATAATCTCAGAGAAACTGCTCTGCCCTGTACCTGACAGTAAGCCGCTAGTTCCTTTGCTTCTTCGCCGGTTTCTCAGGTGGCCGTGTCTTGTTTTTTGTTTTTTTTTTTAATTAATGAGGAAAGCGAGGGCAGGAGGGAGCAGAGAAGCAAGAGTGTCCCCACCTTTTGGTGACCCCTCCTTGAACATTTTCTCGAAAGAAAAGTTCCTTTTAGTCTGGGAGAAAAAAAAACTGTTACGCAAATTGCAATTCAGTTCTGTTATATTGCGCATTTAAGGTGAATTCTGTTTTTAATCTCCGATTCCGTGATTCCGTGATTGCGGATTCCATAGAGCCTTAAGAACCATTTACCGACGAGAGCCCTCCACCAAGAGGAGCCCTTCACCAAGGAGAACCCTTTACCAAGGAGAACCCTTTACCAAGAAGAACTCTTTTCCAAGAAGAACCCTTTTCCAAGAAGAGCCCTTCACCGACGAGAACCCTTTACCAAGAGGAGCCCTTCACCAAGGAGAACCCTTTACCAAGGAGAACCCTTTACCAAGAAGAACCCTTTACCAAGAAGAGCCCTTTACCAAGAAGATCCCTTTTCCAAGAACAGCCCTTTACCGACGAGAACCCTTTACCAAGGAGACCCCTTTACCAAGGAGAACCTTTCACCAAGAAGAGCCCTTCACCAAGAAGAGCCCTTCACCAAGAAGAGCCCTTCACCGACGAGAACCCTTTACCAAGAGGAGCCCTTCACCAAGGAGAACCCTTTACCAAGGAGAACCCTTTACCAAGAAGAACCCTTTACCAAGAAGAGCCCTTTTCCAAGAACAGCCCTTTACCGACGAGAACCCTTTACCAAGGAGACCCCTTTACCAAGGAGAACCTTTCACCAAGAAGAGCCCTTCACCAAGAAGAGCCCTTCACCAAGAAGAGCCCTTCACCGATGAGAACCCTTTACCAAGAAGAACCCATTACCAAGACGAGCCATTTACCAAGAAGAGCCCTTCACCGACGAGAATCCTTTACCAAGGAGAACCCTTTACCAAGAAGAACCCTTTACCAAGAAGAGCCCTTCACCACGAAGAGCCCTTCACCAAGAGGAGCCCTTTACCAACAAGAACCCTTTACCAAGGAGAGCCCTTCACCGATGAGAACCCTTTACCAATGAGAACCCTTAAGCGTCAAGAGCCCTTTACCAACGAAAACCCTTTACAGAGGAAAATCCTTTACCGACGAGAACCCTTCAACAAGGAGAGCTCTTCACCGACGAGAACCCTTCACCGATGAGAACTCTTTACCAAGGAGAACCCTTTATCAAGGAGAACCCTTTACCGACAAGAGCCCTTCACAAAGGAGAGCCCTTTACCGATGAAAACTCTTTATCAAGGAGAACCCTTTATCAAGGATAACCCTTTATCAAGGATAACCCTTTATCAAGTAGAACCCTTTACCGACGAGATCCCTCCACCAAGATGAGCCCTTTACTAACGAGAACCCTTTACCAATGAGAAACCTTCGCCAAGGAGAACCATTTACCAGGAACTACAATACAGAGCTGCACCGGCAAACGCCACTTAAAATAATTCTGCACTGTGTTGGTGAAGCGTTGATTATAAAGAAGTGTATTTTAAAAAATTAAAACCTTTACCGTCACACAAATTGCACTGTAGCAGCTTGTAGAGTATCCTTAAATGACCCATCAGTGGCCATAATGTTGTGGCTGATTGTGAATGTGGTGAAAATCTTGAAAAACAGAGGAAATGTTTCCAATAAATATATGTATGTCACTAAATATCTGCAGTTGTTGCAAAAATTGAACATTAAACCCACAAGCTGTGAGAAAAACCCCCGCTGCCCTGTTTAAAAAAATAACAATTATCAATTTTTTTTATTATACCCACATAAGTACGTTCCAGTTTTTTTTTCCTTCTTTCTCATTTGTCACAAATGTCAGAGTCAGAAGGATTCTGGGAAGCCTACATGATTTAGACCAGTGATTTTCTAACCCTGGTCCTCAAGGCACACTATCCAGAAGTTTTTAGAGGTTTCCCAGCTTCAACACACCTGATTTTAATTAATGATCATTATCAGGTTGTCCTCAAAGTCTGAACAAGTCTGTTGATGACACAGTCACTTGTATCACGGTGTGAAGAAGAAGGGGAAACCTCTAAAACCTGCTGAATAGTGTGCCTCGAGGACCAGGGTTGAAAATCACTGATTTAGACATTGATATTCACTTCTGTGAGTAAGGAAAATGTCCTTAAGGACCCAGAGTAGAGGTGTCCCGATCCGATATTCATATCGGATCGGCCGCCGGTATGAGCAAAAAATGCGGATCGGTATCGGATCGGCAAGCCCTAAAAATGCCGATCCAGACTCCGATCCAGTTTTTTTCCATAATCCGTTCCGGGTTTTCCAGCGCACCGCGCAGCGCATTATTCAGATAACCCATTCCAGGTCTTGCTCTGTGTTTCCCTAATATCCGGTCCGCATTTTCCAGCACACCTTCAGGAGGAGCTCGAGTTGTCTCGCGCGGGGGGCGGGGTGTTTGGTTTGTGGCTGTGCACTGTGCCCGACAGAGAGAGAGAAAGAGAGAGAAGCGCGGCTCGCGAGGCAGACAGCTGCCATCAGCGGCCAAGTGATGGCTTCAAACCTAGCGGTTTGAGTGCCAGTGAGTCGCTAAATCACCAGAAAAAGGCGCTAGATTTGTCGCTAGTCGCTTTTTACAAATTAAGTCGCTAGGGGGGTCTGGAAAGTCGCTAGATATAGCGACATAGTCGCTAAGTTGGCAACACTGCTCTCTCTTTGTCGGGCACAGTGCACAGCCACAAAACACCCCGCCCCCCGCGCGAGACAACTCGAGCTCCTCTCCCACCCCCCACCCCCCCCCCACCCCCGTTTGGGACGTTGGGAATCGTGACAAACTGCCACTGAACAGTGTCAAAGCACAGGTACTAATGCTGTTAATAGACGGTTAAACTCAGGTTGTGTTTGCTTAATACAATTAACAATATTATCTGCACTTATGGCTTGTAAAGCCATGGTTTACTGATGCCATTTCTGTTTGTTATTTATCATTTTGTCTATTTTGTGTTGATTTGTTAAATAAATAGGTCAGTTTCTCATTACCAACCAATGTGTATTATTCAAATGCACCTAATTCAGCTGGCTAGTTATTATCAGGAGTAAAACCCTATTCAGCATGAGTCTGACAACAAAGTAAGTTGGTTAAATGACTTTAAACTTTAATACATGCTCAGATAGGCCGGTATCGGTATCGGCAGATATCGGTATCGGATCGGAAGTACAAATAAATATCGGTATCGGATCGGAAGTTCAAAATGCTGGATCGGGACATCTCTAACCCAGAGTAACTGGATGGACTGTTCTGAAGCTAAACCCTCAGAGTTTCTGAATCAACAACTCAGTTAGTTTTGTGACTCGGCGTTTGTTGAACTTCCTCTCTGAAACAGGCCCCTGATGTCTTACATGAACTATATCTGATAACAGCATTGCTTTAATGCAACAGTAAGACCATGTCATGGAAAACTAGACTGTGTGTCATAGCAAAAGTAGAACCAAATCAGTATCCATCATGAGTGGACCTGCTGGCCTGACCTGCTGAGGTCAGACCAGCTGCATGCTGGCTGTGGTGCACATATGTTGTTAGGTCTGACCCAACCAGGCCAAGGGTTCAGACAAAAATCCAGAAGGATTTCCTTCATGTCTTCCAGAGGTTCTGCATTCAGACCACAGAGTGAGAAAGATCCGCGTGCACGTGGAGCTGCAGATGTGACTGAAAATGCTGAGTCATGTATGCCATCCTGCTAGTGAATGACCCTGTTAACACAGCTACGCTAAAGTCTATTCAGAAGATTACACAGTTTCAAATCTTTGCCTCGCCTTACTCCTGAAATGCTGTTGCCATGTCAACAGGCCCTTAGACTGCCTTTGACATGACATCGACATGTTCAGCTGTCACCATACCATTGGAAAGTAGAGATGCACCAAGTACATTTTTTTGTCAATTGCAACTTCAAATTTTTTCTGGAAGGTCTGACCTGCCCAAACCAATTTTGGCCAATTTTGGTTTTCTTTAGTAACTTGAATAAGCTGAAGTCATAGATTGCAGGCTGTGTGCTCTGTTGCCTTTGGTTTCGGTCTCATCCTCAGCAGGTTGATGCAGTTATCTGAAATGTTTCAGTTGCTGTAACTCCTCGTGTTAGTGTGTGCCACACAGGCTGATCCAGCCGCCACAGTGATTCCACTGGTATGAAGAGATCGTTCCAGGTCCGGTTTGGAGGAACTTCGGCTCAGTTTCTTGTTCAGAGACGGTCACTGCAGCGGGTGGACAGCTTCTCCAAATGTGTTTTACAGAATACGGATGAGCTTCAAGTGGACAGCAGGGAGTCAGTCATCCTCCAGACGCTGCAGTTTTATTTAGAGAAGCCGTTTGCAGTCTGCTACTTAAATTTGTGGTGAACCTTTTTTTTTTAATTCTGTGATGAGAAGAATAAATACACTTGATGGTGAATAATAATGTTAGCTTGTAAGTAAATAATTGTGTTTCTAAAAAGAAATGCACTTTTTAATAATTCATTCATCAGAGGGTTTAAATAATCACTGCAAGTAATGAAGGACTTCAATCTTCAGAGCAGCAGTAATTGTTGCTGAGAAATATTCAGTTTTCATATATTTAATTGCTGTGGATGTATCAAATAATGATCTTGTTGAAAAGAGCTTCCTTTTTCTAAGGGCTAAAGGGTCGGAATATGACAAACACAGAACTCTTATGTTAAATTTTGCTAAAATTAGTGGCTTTAAATCATCTTAAAGTTCATCTTAAAACATGGAAGAAAAAAAATGAACATAAATAATTTGGTCTGTCTCATCTCTAAGTGACATTTAATAACAATAACTGGACAGGAACAAAGCTCATCCACCCAGCAGCACCATCAGCCCTCTGGAGCCGGTGGGCCTGGTCTTCTTAGATCACACAGATGAAGACAGATGTGAGGAAGGAGAAAATACCAGCAGTGGTCACAGGTTGAAGTACAGACCAGGAGTCTTGCTGAAATCCCATGAGCTCCAGGGACAGGTGTAAGAGGAAGCAGCAGAGACAGAGCAAGTGAGAAAAGCTGAAGAGAAACTACAATGCCCAGACAGAGGAAAGAGAAGAGAAGTGGGGAGAAAGCAGGCAGGCACACAAACAAAGAGCCAGACTCTCACATGATCACAGCGGATGCACTGTTTGCTCAGGTTTAATATTAGATTACTAAAAAGGCTTCACTTTTGAGAGGAACGCAGAGCTTCACTGGCTCAGCTGCCACTGTATGTGTGAGTCTGTATGTGTAGGCTTGGAGGTAGGAATGTCAAGTATGCGCTGGAAAACAAGCTGGGGCCTCCTTTTCAGCAGTGCTGCAGTAAGACTCAGCAAAGTTGATTACGGGGCGCAACGGACAGGAGACGGTTACAGCACAGCTTACGCCCGTTTCCAGAGGGATTTATGAGGTGTTCGTGCAAGAAGAGCGTGCTATTTCTTGGATGCACTTCAAATGTTCTCAGCTTATTTGGACACTGGCTGAACTTGTAATTGACAGGTTATTGTGGCAAAAGAAGTTTAGGAACAGATCGCTTCTGTGCAGTAAGCTGAGGAGCTTCCCAGGACCTTAAAGTGGGACAGAAAGGCTTTCTGAGCAGCCACCATTGTCCTTCAACATGAACAATACGTTCATTCTGCCTCACGTGGGAGATAACTGGCGTCACTGGGCAATAATGATCTGATTCAACATGCACAAACAGCAGCAGTAAATTGATCAAACCTCCAGAGGTGAAAGCATTTTAAAGTGCACTTACACAGCTATGCCTCTGAAACAGATTCTCAGCCTTTGCTCTCTTGCACAAGTCAGCAAACATACAGCAAAAAAAAAAAAAAAAAAAAAGAAAAGGTGTGTGTTTGTGTGTGAGTGTGTGTGTGTTCCCCCTGTTTCATTCACAGAGCAGAAACAACAGCACAATGGGCATCCATCTGAATCTCAAAAGATGCTCACACATTCATGACACCCAGCCTAAATGCTCTCCTCCATCTTTGACGGTGACCTTGTGATGTCATCTCATTGTGGCAGCCTCTCAAGCGTTCACGGCTCACAGACTACAACTAATCTCCAGATTCACCCAAACATGAAAAACATATTACAGTCTGGCCTCCCATCTCCGGATCTCTATCAACCCATGGGAGGGTTACCAACGACCGGCAGTGTCAGAGGAACCGGGGGCCCCCCCAGTGCTTTGTCCCAGCCTTGCCGCATCCCCGTACCACCTCCTCCTCCCCCTTCAGGCACGGCCAGGGAGCAGCAAGACCACACAGCAGGCAGAAGGAAGACAGGCGCTGGCCTCGGCTCAGCTGTTTCCTCTGGGGGAATCTGTGCTGATGCATGTACAAGCCACTGGTGCCATCATGGCCACAGGGCTGCTGGGAACCTCCTTTCCAAGAGATCTGACTGAAATAAGACGTGATACCTGTAAATGATGCCTGGTTTGCAATCACAGGGAATGATTGGCTTTAAATGAGTAGGCAGAGTTTCTAACAGATGTGGAGGATATGAGAGAGAAAAGGGGGCCCAGGAGACTGCCAGCTTGTGTGAAAGGGTGTAAAGACTGAGGTGGTGGGGGCTGCAGGGGCCAGAGGGGCCTACCAAGGTCTCTCTTATCAGACGGTGAGTGAGCAGGGGGCCGATTACTGGCTCCACAGACACAAACACCTCCAGGGCCACTACATCTTCCCTCTGTGATCTCCCATTTTATCCCTCAGAACAGCTTTCGGTGAGCTTCAGAGTGAAGAAAGCCCAACGTTCAGTTCTCAGCATGACGACACATATTCCTGAGGAGACCAAGTCCAAATTACTTTCTTGGTGACAGAGACTGTGTGTTCCTGCCTTTTCTCCACAATTAAGACTCAAAGATTCAAAACAATAAACTCTTAAAAACAGAATGATTGGTGCAAAAGAAAACCAACTCTGGCTTATACGGCTTTAAAAAAACTGAATAGTCTCCTTTAACCAAGTTCCTGTTAAACAGTGTAACATGTACAAAAGTACAGAACTGTAAAGCTGTCTAATTCACCAGCTGACATGGTACCACTTTGCTCCCAGCTAAACGGTTTATTTTGGTGTGTGGTGCAGTAAGTGCACCAGAAAAGGCCCCGGTTCCCAGCTATCAGAGAGGACTCAGTCATGCTCCATCACATCTCCTGTGCTTGTCTGCTGGGACGAGGACAGCAGTCAAAGTAAAAAGCCCAGTCAAGCTGCAAATGGAGCTCAATCCTAACTCTACCAGTATATGGACGGCATCTGGACATCAAATCATTTGATGTGACCAGCTGGCCGCTCAACTTAGGCATCTTAGAAAAGTCCTACAAACAGGTAATGTTGGGAACCTGAACCAGACGTCTGCTAATACGCTGTTAGAAATCCACCAATACAAGCTAAATCCAGGAGTGAACTCTCTCTCGGTCTCTGCACCGGAGCAGTGGCAGGAAGCAATGGAAGTGGGGGGGGTTGAAAGATTTGGGTTTTCTACAGGGTCAGTCAGCCTGGCAACAGGCCCAACAGGACAGGCCAACACAGCAGCACAAAGGCACAAAGAGAAAGGGAGTGGGTTCCACCTGCCCCAGCAACCACAGAGCTGGACCGGACTGGGAGTTCTGGCTGGATCCTGTCCCTGCCAGCTCCACTGTAGCCTGACCAAGGAGACAAAAAGAGGAAAAAAAAAAAATCCAAAGAGCGGCCCATGCAAATGCAGATGGGGTGAAACATGCGTTTATTTTGGCCCGTGTGATCTGACAAGCATGAAATTAATTCTAAAACTTCAGTAACGTCAGGCAGCAGCAAAGAAACCAAGCTTTCTTTTTTTTTTTTTTTACCTTAAGAGTCAATCATGACTCACAATCTGCTTCACCATAATACATCTTAGGCTCTGAAGCTAAACAGCTGTCACTCTCACACCTCAGCCCTTTCTCTGTTGCATCACACATGGCATTCACACTCCCACATGCTCGTGCTCACACGGGCGTCCCCGCGGAGGGGCGACTGGGGGCCGTAGTACGATCCCCGGCAGATATGACCTAGTTTCTATTCAGGCCAGTCTCTTTGTTCTCTCCGTGACGGAGGAGGCTGCTGCAGCCTGTGGAACAAAGAACACAAGCGGCACTTGGAGCCTTCAAACAAGCTGACCGTGCACAGATATGGCTCACGACGGCGCTACTGCGGGGACCCCCACTGTGTTGAGACGGCCCGCTTTTTCTACTTTGATCCATCTCAGCCGAAGGCGAGGAAGGATAATCCCCAGTTCCTGCAGTCCTGCGGCCGTTCTACCGGCTCAGTGATGAGACAGATACCGTGGAGGTCTGCCTTATCAGTCTGGGGACTGGAAGGACGAGATGAGGAGAGGGAGGAAATTAATTTCATGTTTTTCCTTGGGACAGCAGGAAATCTCAGTTCCTGCAGATACCAGACTTCTTGGAGAGATAATCTGTGTCAAAGCTGCAGCCTTAGATACAATGATACCTTCACACACCTGACTGAGGCACAACGACATCAACTAGTGTAGAAGTGAAAGTAACAGCAAAACGACAAACCCACACAACCAACTGGTTACGTTTGACATTTCCTGAAATGTGCCCACAGGCTCTTAATTGCAGAAACTGCCATTTAACCAGAAAGCTGTGAACAGGACCATTTAGCCTTTAATGATCCCACTGCAACAGCTGCCCTCACCCCCAAAAACATCCATCTTTACAAGCCGGACAAATTACGCTTCAAGGGCAACAGGAGACGATTCTAATCAGCACAACTGTTCATGCTTTCCACATATCTGACAAATGGTGCAGAAAATCATTTGAGGTAAAGCAGAGCAGGCGATGATGAAAGAAATGAAACTGCAAGAGAATGTGAGTAAAACACCTGCAATATGACAGCATGCTACTGGGACAAAGGAGTCATTTGCAGTTGGCCCAGATTTTAAAAAATGAGCACGAGAAGAAATAAATGAGGAAGAACAGAAAGGACAGCACAATTTAGAGCACGAGGATGGACAAAAAAAAAAAGATTAAACAGTGTTCTTGAGTTAGTAACATCTGCTTAGAGGCAGAACTATCCAGGTAAACCCCCTCCCAAGTCTCCCCCTGACCAGTCTGAGAGGATTTGTTTCCTTTAAATCCAAAAAAACAGGGTTCCTACACATTTACCATTTCAAATGTCAATACATTCCCAGGATCAAATTTCCAGATTTCCACATACATCTAAATGTTCTAAATGGTTTCAAACCCAACTGGTAGGATGTCTGTGAAATCTACAAGGACTTTCAAGCTCAGTCAGTTCTGCCATCTCCCAACCAGTGGTTGGACTTTTCCAGCTACCCACCGTGGAAAAAAGACAGATGATGGACAACAGTTTAGTTTTTATCTATTTATTAATCTATTACTCAATCTACTAATGACTTTATCATCTAACCAATAGTTTCAAATCTTCCTCCTAAATACCACATGGTATCTGTTTTATATATTTAAAAAAAAATCCAGTTAATGTCTAATACAGTCATGGAAAAAATTATTAGACCACCATTTTTTCTTCACTTTCTTGTTCATTTTAATACCTGGTACCACTAAACGTCATCATGTGACTAAAACAGACAGAAAAGAAAACACTGAATGCATAAAAGCAGTGTTTTTGGCAGTACAACGCCATAGCTATTGATGTAAAAACTTAAGTGATTTAGGTTATAATCAAGAAAACCATGGAAAATGGTAAGATATCAGCTCTTAAATAAAACTCTTATGAGCAATCTTTGTGGTTATCGTTATGTTTGTCCAAACAAATGTACCTTTAGTTGTACCAGGCATTAAAATGAACAAGAAACTGAAGAAAAACAAGGGTGGTCTAATAATTTTTTCCATGACTGTATATAGCTTTTAGACAGAAAACCCATTTATTTGCCTGTTTGCAACACAGCCAGAGAAAATATGACAGTTTAACTGACTTTAAATCCCATTAAAATGATGTCAGCCACCATCCAGACTCATCCGAACTGAACGTCAGAGCACGAAACAACACAAGCCATGGAAAACATGCAGACAACACCCTACACCATCTTCTTTGCACACTTTCAGAAGACTGTGCATCAGCCTCAGTGCCCCTCGGTGCCCACACAGGCGGATGATGCTCCGTTACATTGATCCCATTGTGGACCAGACCTGGAACCAAACAGCGCACAAACCCAAACTCCCAAACGGACCACCGCAGCAGACGCTGGTTGAATAAAGAAGGTACAACCCACCTGCATGTGCTCCGTTGAGCTGCTGCTCAGCTCGTCCCCTGACTCCGAGTCATTGCGAAGCTTGTTCAGCTTCTCGCCTGGCGGTTCGCTCAGGGTGGAGCTCTTCTCACCATCTACACTCTTGCTGTGGTTGATCCCCACTTTGAGTGGTGGTGAATCAGCCCGTGTCCGTGGCAACGAGGAACTGTTGGTGTGGTGGTGGTGGTTGTTGTTGTGAAGAAGAACCAGTTCTGCTACCAGCTTGCAGTGGTGGGGACTCCCCACGTTCTGGTTGGGATCCTTGGCCAGAGCGGGTGGCGTGACCCGGTCTGAGGATGGTGAGGGAGTAGAAGAGGGCGACGGGCGCCCGAAGCTGGACATTTCCAGCTGAGGCCTGTTGTGATTCTCGTTGGACTCCCGGCAGATGTCCAAAACAGTCGGCTTGGCCCTCACAGCTGGTTTCTGGGGGGGCATTAGGGCTCGCCGCACCTCCCTGACGTACTGCGCTGGCACGTAAAAGGCCTTGGCGCCCTCCTCCTTCCTCACCTGCCACCAGTCCTCGTTGGTCTTCTTCACTAGCGTGTAGCACTCTCCCTGACGAATGCTCACCATCTTGTCTTTGGCCTTGTACTCGTAGTCATATTCCACCTCGATGTAGACCTGGCCCGGGGCGACGGGCAGCCCCTCCCTGTCAGCCATGACTGCTGGATCCAGCACTTGCACTCTGACCTCAGCTGCTCAGCGACCCATGCCTGGGGGGCTCCTCATGTCTGACGGGGAAAGCTTCTGGGCTGCAGGAGATAAAACATGGAGTGGATGTTATTTTTCAGCTAAATATCACAAGCTATGTTTTAAAGGGCAACTCGTAAACCCCCCCCCCAGACAGTCTCCTGTTTCATAGTACAACCCTCCAAGTCCGTCACAGCCCATCTTATGACTCACCGTACCACCAAAACCACAAAGTGCTACTGCTGTAACACACTCACATGATGACACGATCTACCTTCATAGTCTACTGGTGAGTCAATTTGAGTTCGTCTTCCTCCTGATTATCAAAAGCCGCTGCAGACAGCCACCACTGACTGCTCTGGTAACCGATACGACCACAAAGAACATCCAGCCCGGGAAACCGATCACCCTCTGCGGAGCTGAAGGTGATGACAACGCGACCCCACACACTGATGCAGCGTGCAGTCCAGCGGCTGCAACGGCTCCCCTGGAGGCTGCGTTCCCGCATAGACGCCGTCCAAAAATACAGTTCGCCCTGTTATTAGAGCACTGCTCCACAGTTTAGCTTTGTTATTCATTAAGTCACGGTAAGAAGTCTTTAAAAGTTATCATACGCAGTTAGGGTGTGAGTCAGGAGACAGCTGGGCCCTCGCCATTCCTGCAGGGTTTGTTTTGGGACGAGCCCTGTCATTGATCCTTCTGTCAGAGAGTCTTCCTTCGTCAGTTAACCTAAATAAATACTAGGGCCGCTGAACCGTGGCTCCCCCCGTATCAGATTCTCTCCTTCCTCCCTGAAATAGCAGATGGAACGACATCCTGGAAGTGCAGGCGGTAAAAGCAGGTGTTTTTCAGTGAGCCGTGAGAACACGCTGCTATAAGAGGCTCGTCCTCATGAGCCACACATCCTTAATATAGTGGCGAAACGTTGTCTGGGGCCCAAAGATGGAGCCAGTCAGAGACGTTCAGAGTAAATTCTGCTTCAACACAATAAAGCACACATGCACAATGCTTACATCACGCCACAGCATTAAATGTATGTGTGTGAGAGTGTCCCAGTCTGGGCCTGTCCGATTCAAGCTCCAGCCATGATGTCACCATAGGAATGAACAAGTCTTTATGAATGAGTAACAGTAGTAACAGCGACCGTCTGTCTCATTCTAGACTCCAGAATGACAGAACGAGCGCCTGCAAATCATGACACGACCAGTTCACACCATCAGCAGAGGTGCCGCAGACACGTTCAGGCAGCTCCCAGTTACCCAGCGCTATCGAACCAGTGGCTGCATGACAGCCACCGTCCTGTCAGACCACGGTGCTCCTACCAGGAGGAAAAAATAAATGCATGTAGATAGCGCTTGAGCTTCAGCTGTGTCTGCTGTCATCAAGGGTGCGGTGATGTCACACCACTGGAGTGAGAAAATGTCAGTGTTGCTCCATCAAAGATAAAGAGACATTTATCCAAAAGCGTGAAGCTTTTCAACCAGTTTAAATAAATCCCTTTCACAGACAGTGACACACAGCTGATTATTCACTGGTAAATAAAAACAAAATGATCAAATGTGGTCAGCTAAAGGCATGTGTACCCCATAGAAACGTAAAAAAATAAAAACTGACAGCTCAGCATTTCTCATTCCTACTGCAGTGTCTCAGAGGAATGTTTGTCCGACATGAATCGCTGTGACCGTGTGGCATCAGAGTGAAAAGCGTGCCAGCCAACTTGTTGCTCTGTGGAAATTTAAAAAGGATGTTGCGCAACTACGTCCATTCAAACCCTCCAAGACCAAAGAACTCTGCTGTGCTTCTTCTCAATGTTCGGTCCTAAATGTGTGACTGACAGGGTTCTATTTAAGGGATGACACTCAGTAGAAACATCAAACATCAGCTATATGGTGATAAATTTGGTTTTACTGGGAAAAATGTCTGTGCTGAAAAATTAAAATAAATACATTTTGTCACTGCTCTGTGCTGCTGTGAGGTAAAATCAACTAGCTCACGTGACATGAGGAATAACAGATCAATGGTTTGACTCTGGGTTGAATGTGACATAAAAATGGAGCTGGGGATCAGAAGAGCACACATCTGCAGAGCAGCCAGCGCAGCAGCAGAAGCTCCTGCTGCCTTTGTCCCCTGCTTCATTTAAAACAGATGTGGTAGGTGAGCAGCATCCAGACCAGCATGCTCTGCTGCTGCAGCAGCTGCTGTGCATTCAGTCCCTGCATGCAGCTCACTGCAGTGACACAGAGCAGTAAAAAACCTGGAAACATGCAGCCCACGTTTCTCTTTTATCGTTCTTTAATTTTTATTCTTATTCATTATTATTTCTTTTTTCTTTTTTTTTTTTTTTTTTGGGGGGGGGGGGGGGGGGGATTATGAGTGCGCCTGGGGCGGGGAGGGTTTTTCTGGGGGGCATAGGTGGGGGCAGGGTCCCTTCCAGCCCCACACAGACCGCAGAAACAACACAAAGGAGTTTAATCCATGTGCATTCACAACAAAGAGCTCCGACTCCACATCACCAAGGATTCCCGGAACCGGGACCGGGACGGGACCGGGACGGGGACCTGCCCGCCGGGGAGAGATCCCCTCCCCGCCTCCTTCACCGGGACAAAAAAAAAAAAAGCCCAACACACCGCGAGGAAAACATGCTGAACAAATCACAGAGATGGTGCCCTCAGAATGATGACACCACCTGCGTCGTTTTCCCATCAGCCACCTGCCACAGCATCAAACCACCGACACATAAATGTTACCGCTGGGGACGGTCCTCCCGCGGGGACGGTGTCCACAGGCTTCCTGCGTGGACAAAAGCGCCGCAGGTTCAGTCAGACAGGATCCCTCCGCTCTGCAACAGCGTGCATGGCAACAAAGTAACTCCGACAGAAGCCAATAGCCTCTCAGCGGCCGCGGCGTCACGTTCAGAGGAGCTACTCACCCTCGAACCGGTACCGGCTCTACTCCCGGTTCTCTCCGGGGGTCCACCACGCAGGTAGTCTGGAGGAACTTTTTCTCCACCTATATCACCGCCTGCTGCTCCAGCTCAGTCTGCAGGAGACTTCCAGTCAGTCGGTTCGCAATCCCCCGCCTCTGTGAAGGTGTCGAGTTCAGGGCGGCAGCACGGCGCACATCCGGTTAGCACTTTCAAAATAAAGCAACCTCTAACCTACGAAAGAAAAACGTTTTAGTAAAAACATGTACACCTTTATTTCACAAAGTAATTTTGCGCAGTGAATGACAGTCTTGTCACTACTTGTCCCGATCTTGTCCTACTTTTAGTTTGCACAAGTTTGATTAAAAAAAAAAAAAAAAAAAAAACTACTCGCCTTTATAGTGGAAATGGTGGAATTTTACATTGTATTCTTGTGGCTAATTCAAACAATAAACTAATCAACATGAATAAAACTTTGTTGACAATTTTAACCAAACATTAGATCTATTGTTGAAACTTTCTATTTTAAACAATAAAAGACTTCTCAAGTACACACAGCCTAATACACCGCCGCAGCATATTTATGACTCTTATTTTGAAGGTGATGACTTCCGGTCAAAGGTTGGCAGCCCGTCAACTTAACGTAGTGGTGGTGTGTTAGTCCATCAGCAGACACTGGCCTGTCTCTGCCACCCCACCCGTCTGTCTGTCACTGCTGCTCGACACCGTCCGGAGGCTCGTGGGCCGGATCAGCACCTCGCGCTCTTTGGACTCTCGGAGATCCCCTCTTTAACCTGCAGCCTTTTAGACGCCACTTCAGGTGAATCCTTTAGGGATTAGTCATTCCAGCATAGGAATGACGGCCAACCTTCAGGGTTCAAACTCAGAGCCACTGTTTTATTTTTAAATTCTTCAAGTCAGAAGCGTTTAAAGTTTCCCTCCCTCTGAGCTGAGCTGTGTCCGGCCGTCACAATCATTAAATCATTAAATCATTAAATCATTCATGATCCACACTGGATCATGAATGATTTGATGCTGGGATGATCCAGGAGTGAAAAACAGTCTCCACGAGGAGTCCTGACATTCAGACCCAGAAACAAAAAACAAGTTTGTATGTTATCAGAGTGATCCGTGGACGCTGATGTGAAAGTGTGTAAAAGCGCAGCCTGTTGGCGTCAGGAGGAAGTGACGCACTGCAGCACAAATGGGATTTCAGGGAAACTCAGGGACTAAAATGTTTTGGAGGCACTATCACCATTTCAAATGGTGATCAAATTGTCTCATCTAAATGATATATTTTTATAGTCGCCAGTCACTTAAAGGTCTTTCTTCTGGTTTTTAAAAAATACATTAAAATATTCAGTGGTTATTCCAACTAGGTATTAACACGTGCACGTTAAACACTGCTCGTTCAACACTTGAGACTCATGATCTGTCTGCCCTTAGTAGAAAATAAATCTGAAATTTTCAGGTTTCATTTTATTTTGTTTAGGATAGAAATACAATGGCCAAGCTGAAAACTGCAAGACCAGAGGAAGCTTCAGTGTTGTTACAATATGGACATTTTTAGGTCTTTCAAAAAAGAAAAAAAAACAAATGTAAAGAAAAAGATGTTAAAGTATAAATATTTCAGAATCTTTTTGACCCATTAAGATGTAGTGACATACAGACCTTTACAACTGTCAGCACATTGGGACAATCATCATCATAGCATCATCCTAGCAGCATCCTAGCATCACCATAGCATCATCATCATCATCATAGCATCATCCTAGCAGCATCCTAGCATCATCATAGCATCATCATAGCATCATCCTAGCAGCATCCTAGCATCATCATAGCATCATCCTAGCAGCATCCTAGCAGCATCCTAGCATCGTCATAGCATCATCATAGCGTCATCATAGCATCATCATAGCATCTCACTATATGTGGATTTTAATGGAAAGCACTTTGGTCACCTTGTGTGTTATAAAGGGCTCTACAAATAAAAGTTGATGGATCGATTGATTGATCATCATAACATAATCATAGCATCATCATAGTGTCATCCTAGCATCATCATAGGAACATCATAGCATCATCATAGCACAATCATCATCATAGCACAATCATCATCATAGCGTCATCTTAGCATCATCATAGCGTCATCATAGCAACATCATAGCATCATCCTAGCAGCATCCTAGCATCATCAAAGCATCATCATAGTATCATCATAGCATCTCACTATATGTGGATTTTAATAGAAAGCACTTTGGTCACCTTGTGTGTTGTAAAGGGCTCTACAAATAAAAGTTAATTGATTGATTGATTGATCATCATAGCATAATCATAGCATCATCATAGCAACATCATAGCATCATATCTAACTACAGCAGAGGGTCATGCAGCCCAGCTGTGTAACTTTTGACATAACACCCACAGTCCAATTTCTTCTACAACCCCATTTATAAAAGAGAAGAAAAAGTTGGGGTGTGCTGAAAAATGTAAATAAAAACAGAAATAAATAATCAGCAAATTTCACAGACTGGTATTTTATTCAAATTAGACGATTAAAAAACATCAAATGTTGAGAGTAGGACAGTTTACCAAAACATTTTACATTTTTCATTTTTAATGAAAACATTTTTAGCTCATTTTGTATTTAATGGACAGCAATACATCTGAAAAATCAAGACATGAGCAACAAAGGCTAGAGAAGTGAGTGGTACTGAAACACCTGGAATAACCATGATAAGATGTGGGAAAATTAAAGGTATCTGAGAGAGGCAGATTATACAGAAGTAAATACATTAATTTATGGTGAGAGGTTCACCAGTCCATGAAAAACTACATCTACAAATTTTAAAGCAATTTCAGAATAATGTTCCTCAGCATACATTGTTAAGACTTTGAATATGTCATCATCTACAAACACAATACAGTCAAAAGAATTTGAGATTTACAGAAGTCTGTGTGCACAGGAGACACAGTGTTGGATGTCTGGAGTCTACTTAAAAAGAAACGGGCATGATGCAGAGAAATCACTGTCCATGTCCAGAAACCACTGTCTAAAAACCTAGTTTACTGGGCCGTTCAGAGGCTAAAGCTCTGTCATGTGAATAAGAAGCCATCTTCTGAGTGAAAACATCTTTAACATGGACCTGGGGCAAAATGGAAAACTGCCCCATGATCAGATGACTTTAAATGTATCACTCTCTTTTGGAAAACCATTGATGCTGAATCATCTAGACTAAAGAGGAAAGGGCCACCTGTTATCAGAGCCTCAGCCCCTGAGCCTGGGTTTCTGATGGTTTGGGTGGTTTTTGTATTAGTGTCTGTACAATTGGCTGCTCAGACATTTGGAAAGGGAAACAAAGATAATAATAGGTATTCACAGGTTTTAGAGCAACATATGCTCCCATTTCAGATATCCTTTACAAGGAAGGCCTCGCATCTTTTATCAAGACAACACTAAAATCCATACTGTATTCATTACAAAAGCATGGCTTCTGCAGAAGGGTACAGGTGCTGAACTGGTCTGTCTGAGTCCAGACTTACCAAATCAGAACATTCATATTGGGCCAGAATGGTACAACATTCTTCTCCCAAAACTCCAGCAACTGGTCTGTTCAGTTCCCAGACATCCATGGACTGTTGTTAAAAGAAGAGAGGATGCTCCACATGGATGAACACCATCCTGTCCCAACTGAGAAGTGCTGCTGCCATCAGCTTCGGGGGTTTGAGGTTAGTCGGTCCACTGAATCTGAGTCGCTATTGGCTTCTGTCACAGTTACTTTGTTCCCATGTAGTCAAGCTACTTGACTACATGGACATACTTGATTACATCACATAAGGTGGGTTATTTCCAACTCTTCCATCTAAAAAAGGGTTTTTTGACCCATCAACCAGGAATATTCTGAGAAACAAAGATTAGAGAGCAAGGCCACGGCTCAGCCTTGTTTTTAACTGCTGTCTCAGTTTCAGCCAAACATTCAGGCCTGATATGTACCAGTGAGGCTAATATCTTTCTAAACTGCTGACAACTCTACTTGTGAAAAGAAAACACTGAACTTTATATCACTATATAGGAAGATTTTATCAGGGAATGTAATAACGTTTTAACTGCATAGAGAGTTTACAAGTCAAAGCTTAGAGGATTAGCTGCACAGCTCTGGCTGCACCTGCAATAAATACATTTTTGACTTTATTACATCATCACAGTGTTTCCAGGTGATGGTTCATTGAGTTGGTCTGGGGCCTTAGCTTCGTGTTTGGGTGGCCGTCAGCATCCTTAGCTGCTGTAAGTGAAAACAGAAGAAAAACAACATGTAACCACACATTGTATTTCTGCATGTCTAGTATGAAATAGGAAAATACACTTACTGTAATCTTTATTTAACTAGGAAAGACTCACTGAGACTAAATATCTCTTGTGAGATTGTACTGGACATGAACAAGAACAGTTACAATAAAACCACAGAGACATTTAACAATCACTTCTGTCTTGATGTTTACACATATTAAACATAAATCCGGACTGCATTGCTAAATCAGGTAAATAAGGTGAATATTACAGGTCAGGGGATACACTGGGACTGTAGGCTGATGATATGTATGTAACGATTACAGAGATCCATGGATGTAAGTAACATCCCCATAATCTAATACAGACATAAGAGTAGCAGAAGCAAACTCCGTATGGTCTCAAAGAAAAGAAAAGGTTTGATTTCAAATAACAACAAAAGTGCAACAGTATTTGCTGAATAGGTGAGGCGTAAACATGGTTTCCTCTTCGAGACAAAGAATCTGTCCGTTTCCTCTGGATTTGACTTTGATTCCCAAGAGGCAGTGCGAACGGAAGAAGAAGAAACTGGCTCTGGGTGCTGTTGGATAGGTACACAACCAGTAAGAGAGAGAAGAGAAGCATGTGACGTAGACAGAGCGACAACCAGGCGAGAGTCAACAAAAGACATCAAAACTGGCTGCAGTGGAGGAGGACCACTGGTGAATGACTGCAGGTGATTCTGGCTGGAACGTTTGTTGATCCGAGGTGCTCTCAGCAGTTCTGCAGCTATATCAGTTGTTTTGAATATGAGCTCCTTGGATGCTGCTGAATCTTTGGAAAAACTCCACTCCTGCCTTGTCATGAGAGAAATCTGCCATGAAGTGAGTGGCTAAGGCTGGCCAGGCTAGTGTTAAGGAGCAGCTATGAGTCTGGACTGGGATTCTGGGTAAGTCTCATACCCCTCAATAGACATTATAAGTGGAAGAATCTGGCGCTCTGACTTTGAATTTAAGAGTATTGACAGTCGTCATGTCATTCAAGGTTTAGGTATAAGCTGACAAACAGCCTGGTTAGGTATAGATGATTATATCATCAGCATAAAAGAGGAATTTGGTGCTTGATTTATTTAGATCCTGTTTAGTTACTCTGAAGCAGATTCAGGCTAAACCTACTACCTGTATACACAGAGATGTACCTCAGTGAAATGATTTCAAACCATCCCACTGTAATTTCAGGCAGTCCAACACTTAGAAGTGTTTGCTTTAGTGGTGCATCATCCACTGTGTCAAAAGGTTTATCAGTGTTGCAAAGTGTTGTTTGCTATGTATAGATTCAGTAAAATCATGCTCAGGCTGATGAAGTTGTATTGTATCCTTCTATGAAGCCTGATTTGTCTCACAAAATGTTATTTTTAGATAAAAAGAATCTTTAAATCATTCATTCATTCACGAACATTAAAGAGGACAGACAACTTACAGATGGGTTTATAGTTGTTTAGGGTTACGGACACAGCCGTGTGGTTCCATTTTAAAACCAAACTAAATGTGTCAGCATTTTAAGAATTTGATGTCAGAAGAGATCGCTGTCCACATTACAAAACCATAAACGCTTACTTGGCATGAAAATGCCCCTGGAAATGGCCCGTGCTGCAGATTGCTCTGATCTGAGGCAGCTGCAGCACCATTAAATGTTGATATTAGCTGCATAGCTGATAATGGTTATATGATACAGGCATGGCAAATCAAAGGATATGTAGTGATCTAGAAGAGTAAATATGGAGTGGATTTGTACAACTGCATGACAGTTTCTAAAGGCTTTTGGTTTTGTCAGTCCACTCGAGACTGCAGCCCAGCCTTTACATTCTGGAGTGAGTCCTGCAACAGATTTCAAATTCTACATTTTTGAAGGATGCTTGAGTCATTTTGTGAAACTGCACAACACATATACACTCATGCAGTCTGCATGGCACCCTAGAGTTTAAACAAAGGAAGAGCAAAGGCAGATGTTCATACAGATGAAACTTTAAAACGATGTGTCAGTGGTGGATCTTTTCACAAGTACCAGAGTTTGAGAGCTTTCCTCTCAATCCTCTGTGATGGAATTAAAACTAAAGCAGTGACAAGCAGAGAGATCGTTTGAGCCATTACTAGTGTAATCTTCACATGTAATATTATAGGACTTCAAACAAGGAACCGGATGCAATAAAACTGCAAACAAAATGCTCATTAAAACAGCCAAACACCTCAGTCTTATCAGAGCTGCTTTGAGTCCGAGACAAGTGCATGGCAGAAGCTCCATGTCATTATTATTTTAAGACAAGGATTAATCTATTCAGTTTTTACACATTTTAAAAGGATTATTGAAAAGGTTTTAAGTGACTTTAAGGAAAGGATCTGCTTCAGCTTTTCTGATAGCATCTGTGCATTTGTTGTACAGTTAGCCAAAAGCAGCCAGACTAAGATGAAAGTTGTTCTCCTTGCTTTTCCTCATCTAGCGTTCTGCTAATACGAAAGTAAATGTGAGCAATCAGTTTGGATGGGTGAGCAGATACTTTTGGCAATAAAGTGTTTAACTTTGTATTTTCAGGCTGTAGTTGATATAGTTATATGTGGTTGATGTGTGTTTTCTCCAGTCACTCATTATTGTTTTATGTTCTACTTAGTAACAATGTGAAGGTTAGATTTAAAAGTGTTAATGATGCTAACTGCAGGATTGTCACAGTGGTGACTGATGGTTTGAGCAAAAACAGGAGCAGTTAAGTGCTTATGAAAATTGTTGAGAAGTTTTGGACCAAAATGAATATGTCATGGCCCGGGTCAGCCATGACTAACTTTCTGTATAGTCTGTGTGTTTTGTCAAGTTGGCGTCTCTCCATGTCTTCAGTGCTTCTTGTTTTACTTTGAAGGTCTGTCTTGTTCTTTGTGGTGTTGCAGCTTTTCTTCCTCCCCCTTGTCAGCCTGACTGTTCACACCTGCCTCTCATTTGTTCCTGTGTGTTTTTATAAGTCCTGTCACTCCCTTTTCTGTTTGCTGTCCATTGTCGTCTCTACCCCCCTGCACGCCTGTCTGCTTGTCCTTCATGGTCACCTTTTACCTTGGAATTAACTTTTTTATGTATATTTGGATTTTTGAATTGTTGGTTTTTGAATTTTTTGTTTTAATGAAGACCATTTTTGTTTTTGAAACCTCCTGCATCTTGGGTCCTCCTTCCACTCCCCCGACACCTCCGTGACAGAACAAAGTTTAATAAAACTAGGACAGTGACAGAAACTCATGCACTCTCCTTCTACCTGTCATTGGCTTCTTCCCTGATGCCAGACTGGATGACCTTTGACCTGTTGCGGCCGATCAAGGGAGAGGATCCCGGCAGCTGGCCTGGTCTGATGGGCTTGGCTGCATCAGACACAGGGAGCAAATAAGTCACATACAGAGCAAAGGCTCGGACACAAGTGGTTTAGCTTTAGCATACATTTTAAGAAATCCATTTTTTGAAACATGTGGATGTTCTTGTACTAGTGCTTAGAAATGACTGGACCCCATTGCTGTGTGCCACAACAAACGAGAGCTTCAGCATGTACGTTTGGTTTGTGATTAAAACGGGGCCTGGAAATGTTCATTACTGTTAATGTTAATGAAGATTATTATCTGTTGAATTGACATTTTTAGACAGTTCATGACAATCACTTCACTTCTGCTTCTAAGTATTTTTCGTTGCTTAATTTCTACATTTCATTTTTTAAATGAAAAAGAAAAAACTCCCTGATCTGACTTATTCGGAGCTACTTTCCACTTTTTCCACATTCCTGGCCAGGATCTTTACGATATTTTCTAGTTGAATGTTTGAGGGAGTTTTGGGTGTGATTTCACCCACCTATCTGTGCAGAACCTCTCCTGCCCATGTTTTTGGGTTTGATGGCATCCTTCATGCGCTCCACCTCTTGCTCGTGGCGCTTGCGGTCGCGGGCTGCGTTCTCTTTGGCTTCCTTCAGGGCAGCCTCCAGGGCTTTGACCCGCTCAGCCGTGGCCCGCAGGCGCTTCTCCAGTTTAGGGATCTCACAGCGAAGGTCTGCATTGTCTCGCACCAGCTGCAGACAGCGACATGGATAAGACAAAGAGAGAGAGAAGAGGCAGAAATCGTGGAGGGTTTTTAGCTCCAATATTGATTGTGATTGATCCTACAGCGTTGACTGTATGAAGTCATTGTGTGTTTGCACAGTTTTACCTGCTTGTGAACTTGGGTTAGCTGTGCAAGGTTGCTCTCCAGGAAGCAGATCTTCTGTTTCTGAGCAGCACTGCCTCCTGTGTCATCTGAGTCCTTAGCATTCTGTCCAGGAACAGGAAAGAGATTTATCTGGACGCCACACACACATTTTACTTCAGCATTCACACGCCAGTTTTCATGTGTCCATCTGATTCACTGCTGTCCAGATTTTCTGACTTAAATTGTTACCGGCGAGTCCTCATCTAAAGCAACTCATTCGTGACTATATGAGTTGATAATTGGACATGATGCAACATGAAAGAAATATACAACATGACATTTTCTGTATCTTTCAGGAAAGCCTCGCCTGTCTCTGTTTATCTCATCGAGCCCCGGGCTGGAGATGAGTGCTGCGCCGAGGCCTCGGGTCCCTAATTTACAGCTGCCGCCTTTGAAGAACCGGGATGGCCTACTTATCGCAGACGCTGTCTGTTGTGTTCCCTGGATTCATTAAAATTTCATGTTGGTGAAAATTAAATGGCGTGCAGCCAGCACATGAGCTAGACACAAGACGTTCATGTGTTCCCAGGTAAATCCTCTGGATGAGCCAGAGAGCTCATGCAACATCACACAAAACAGAGCAGAATAAATCCTACACAAGCTGATGATTACACCGATAACACACCATGGTACTTATCAGAGAACAGTGGCGTACAAATATTTACACTGCAAAAGGTGAAATGATCCTCATCACATGGACAAACATGAGGACTTTTACCTTTTTGACTCTTGTGGCTAAATCCTGGACAAAAAGTCTTCTCAGGTTGTGTAGTGTCTGCAGCTCCCGAGCCTGTAGGTAAAAATTAAAAACATCTGATTCAAAAAAAGGTAACACAAAACACCAGAGCATGAAAGCATGCAGATGACCTCCAGCATCAGACATCTCCCTCCATCTATGATGATTTACTGTGAAGACAGTTTAACCTGTGGTGTCCACAGGTCATTGCAACACTGTCAGTAATGTATGCAGATGGAACCACTGCTTAGCTACAACAGTCTGAACATTTTTAAACTGGCTTACTTTATGCTATTAGGAATTTGTTTTGTTAAGCTTGTGGTGGGAAGACACATTGAAATCCTGATTCTAAAATCTTCTAAAGTCATATATAAATGGTGATAAATTGCCAGTTTCCTTTAACGGGTACATGCTGTGAAAAATCTAAATTCCCTCGTTAAAATGAAGTGCATCACAGACGATGCTAAATTTAAACAGAGGGGTAACAACCTGCAGCAGATCCGGATGTTTCAACTGAATCTTTGAAATTAAATTTCATTTACCTCTGTTACCTCTGATGGTGGAGGTGGAGATCTCTCCAAGCCTAAACAAAACATCTCCAAGGTCAGATAACAGTACTACTAAAGCTAAAAGCAGTTTTTTTCCTTCATTTAAATGAGCTAGTAGTCAAATAAATACTTGCCATGGTCTTGAATTTCTGTTTTCTTTTGTTTCTGTGTTATTTTCTTTTTAACTTCTCTTCTGTTTTATGCCAGGTGGTTTGCTTTACATCGTTTGCTTGAACGTCTTGTTCCCCGGCTGTTTTTGCATACTTTCCTACCAGTGCATACTGCGCTTGCCAAAATCTATGTGCGAACAACTATGTAGTATGTGAGAAGAACCCAAATAGCTTGCAAACCCTTCCGGAAGGATTTCTAGTTTACAGCTGACCAATACACCTCACATACTGTAGCCCATAATGCAATGTGCCTCTTCAATGGAGCTGGTTGGAGAGGTCACACGGCTGGTTTCTGTTTGTGGTAGCGTGGTTGTTTCTACAGTGGCTGCTACATAATGACATCACCCGCTAGTTCTTACTGCATACTGCATGGTAAATGCAGTAGGTTTCAAAAATGTCTGTTGTGTGTAAAGTCCAGGTTTGACTTCCTTTATTCCGTCTCTCCTGATTGTTCATACCCCTGAGTGTACACTCCTGTTTTCCTGCTTCCTCTGCCAGTCTGTTGTTGTGCTCCTGTGTTCTTCGTCCCTGTGTAGCTCTCTTTGTCCCTGATGTAGCCATTTTGGGGCGTTTCTTTGGATAACCTGCAGTGTAATGTCTGATGTTTTTTGCTGCTCCTGGCCTCCCAGTCTCTTGCATCTAGCTGCTCCACACTTCTGCCATTACGATAGTATTAGTACACATGAATATAACTGACCACAGTCTCCTCCAGTCCCTTCAGGTCCTGCCTGGCCTGCTCACGTCTGTCCTGCAGCACCCTGCAGTACATAAAACAGGTGTTAACATGAGCATACAGAGCTGCAAGTGAAAATACATTTGTCAGCTGAGTAAATGTGAGGCGTCACGTGAGCTCTTGCAGCTGGCGGCTCTTCTCCTGGTCAGCAGTCTTGAGCTTATCGTGTTCTACTCTCAGTGTGTCCTGCTCAAGCGTGATCTGCTGGTTCAAGCTGCACAGATGTCGGTAACAAAATCAGTGACAGGCTGTACAATGCAATGGTTGAGTGAGGCATCTGGTGCTGTGCTGTCTTACTCCTGCAGCTCAGTGATGAGCTTCTCTTTGGTGTCCAGCTCGTCTCTCAGCCTGCTGATCTGCTTCTGATGGGTCTCTCTGTGAGACTGGATCTGCTTCTCCACAGCCTCCTGAACGCATGGCGGGACAAAGCGTCATGTTTTCATGTGCTGGCCAAGGACTGGAAGACTTAGAATTTGTGAGATTAGTGGCACGCTACTTTTACTTCATTAGTGGGGGTGGGGGGAGGGGGGATTGATGATGATTCCTCATCATCAAACCACCATAAAATAAAATGTTACTTTTTCTTTTGTAAATAAATGTCATCCAATTACCCTAAAACATCGGGACTTTATGTTTCTTCCCATTTCCTCGAGCCTGTCCTTACATAAGTGGGGGCTCGCCCGGGAGAGTTAATTCCATTAAAGGAGACCTGGATGTGGATAGTATTGTTTTGTGTATGTAATGAATAATGGCTTCTTTTGATTTAGCAGGGTTTTGGCAAACCCTTCGCTTGCACCTCTGCAGGTGTAGGAAGGCTGATCTGGCCAAGATAGCTGTCCACCTTAATGTCTCTTTTGCTTAGACAATTTTGAAGAGCGAGTTGAACCGGGCTCTGGGACGGTTGGCTCCATCGCTAACCGGACTGAGGGAGCTCAGTCTTCCCAGAAGAGACAGTTTGGTTCATCTGTGTTTCCTCCTCTGACCTGGAGATATCTCACTTGTTTCATCTTTATGGAGATATACTGGTTTTAACGGCTGTTAACTGATTTGAACGGCTGTTAACTGGAGTTAGCACTCGGACCACAGGACCGGGACATGAAAAGGAGCGCTGGACGCTGGCAGCTCCTCAAGTACACCAGACTCTACTGAAACCTGAATTTCCCCCTTGGGATCAATAAAGTATATTTGAATTTGAATTTGAATAACTAAACGTGCGTCTGAGAAATCTGTCTTTATGACTCCTGATTGTTTTCTCCTGTATACAGTTATAATGCCCCTGCAACCTTTCAGAGGCTCGTACACACAGTTTTTTCTGGGTTGCCTAACTGTAAGGCTAATTTGGATGATCTGATTGTGTATACCATGACATGGGAGGAACATGTCAACCTCCTCTAACAAGTAATTACCTGCACGTGCTTCTCTGACGCTTAACCTGGCCAAATGTGATTTTGGCAAAGCGACTGTCACTTATTTGGGGAGACAGGTGGGCCAAGGCCAAATGAAACCCGTTGCAGGTAAAGTATCAGGCTTAGCTGACTTTCTGGGTCTGAAAACTCGTAGAGCTCAGCACAGTTTCCTGGGACTGGCAGGTTATTATCAGGGTTAATGTTGTAACTTTTCTTCTGTTGTCCAGCCCTTGACTTCACTGACGAGTCAGAAGGTTGAGTTGTTTAGTCTCCTGCTTGTCAACATGCCTTTGACAGCACTTATTCCTCAGTCATGTCCCCGTCCTCAGCTCCTGACTTTGGGCATCCGCTTAAGCTCGAGGTAGATGCCTCTGCCATGGGAGACGGAGCTGTCCTGTTACAGGACAATAATGATGGAGTAGATCATTCAGTATGCTACTTCTCCAGGAAATTTAATCAACATCAGCTGAAAAATTCAAACCTAAAGAAGGGAACGCTTGCTTTGTTGAGGTCACTCCAGCATTTTGAGGTTTACGTGGGTTCTAGTCCTTTGCCAGTGGTGGTCTTCACTGACTATAATCCCCCCATTGTCCTCATGCGCATATAACCACAATTAGACTCAGGAGATGGGCACTGGTTATACTGGACTCAACAGGTCCAGGTTTTGACTTGTTGTTGTAGCTGGTGCGAGGAATGGCTCTGCTTGTGTGGACCTGTCTCTTAAGGGGAGGGGTGGCTGATTGACAGAGGAATCATCATCAATCCACCAATTAGGAGGAGCCGCACCATAAAGGAAGCCACCAAACCAGAGCTTGGGGGGGCAGGGGGCGAATCTGCAGCCAGTTTTGCTCCGGTGCCTCCTTGGATTTGTTTGCTTGGCTTATTTGAATTGGGTTGGTTTTGTCTTGAGTGTGACTGTGTCAAACGGACTTTTGTTGTTCATTAGTTGCCTTTTGTTGTTAAAATTTTACTTTTTCTTTCGTAAATAAATGACATCCAATTACCCTAAAACTTCGGGTCTTTATGTTGCTTCCCTTTTCCTCGAGCTCGTCGTGACAAACAGACTGGATCTCATTGTCCTTCTCCATGGTGTTAACCTTTTCTGATGGGAGACAAGATAGTTACATTTAATGGACCATAACATTTTAAAACAGAAGCTCTCTTTCAGTTTGTCATGATACAACAAACCGAAAACATGATCTTTTTCCAACTGAATTTTTATTTTAAGCAAGTTTATGTATCAAGTAGCAAAGAACTCTTCTGTAGTTATTTACTTTTAAATTTCAGATCAAGACTAGCCTGGCCTCTTCGATGAACCTGGCCAATATAGTGAAGCAACATTTTCTGAATTATATTCTAACCTTAGCGTCTATAACATGGTTGCCCAATCCTGGTCCTCGAGAGCCCCTATCCAGCAGGTTTTGACGTTTCCCTGCTTTAGCACACCGTGATACAAGTAGATGTGCAGATTTTTATGATAACCTGATAACGACCATTAATTAGAATCAGGTGTGTTGAAGCTGGGAAATCTCTAAAATATGCTGGATAGGGGCTCTCGAGGACCAGGATTGGGCACCCCTGGTCTATAATATGCATTGATTGGCCGCTTTATTTAATACACCATGCTAGTACCAAGTTGGATCCCCATTTGTCATTAGAACTGTCTTTGTTGTTGGTGTCATAGATTCAGCAAGCTGTTGCAAACATTCCTCTGAAATAATGGTCTCTATTGCCTCGAAGGCATCACAGAATTGTTGCAGATTTTTCAGCATTCATTCAGCAGATTTTTCATCATCCATGATGAGAATCTCCGTTCCTCCACATCCCAAAGCTGCTCTGTTGGATGGAGATCTGGTGACTGTGGAGGCCACTGGAGTACAGTGAACTCACTGTCATGTTCAAGAAACCAGGTGGAGATGATCTGAGCATTGTCACATGCTGTGTCATCCTGCTGAGATTAGCCATCATAATAATGGTTGTACTATTGTCGTCGTCGTCATCGTCATCGTCCTCGTCCTCGTCCTCGTCCTCGTCATCGTCATTGTCCTCGTCCTTGTCCTCGTCATCGCCATTGTCATCGTCATCATCATCATCCTCGTCCTTGTCCTCGTCATCGTCCTCGTCCTCGTCCTCGTCATCGTCAATGTCCTCGTCCTCGTCATCGCCATCGTCATCGTCATCGTCATCGTCATCGTCATCATCATCGTCCTCGTCCTCGTCCTTGTCCTCGTCATCGTCATCGTCATCGTCCTCGTCCTCGTCCTCGTCCTCGTCATCGTCATCGTCATCGTCATCGTCATCATCATCATCATCGTCCTCGTCCTTGTCCTTGTCCTCGCCATCGTCATCGTCATCGTCATCGTCATCATCATCGTCCTCGTCCTCATCCTTGTCCTCGTCATCGTCATCGTCATCGTCATCGTCAGCAACAGTATTCAGGCAGGATGAGACTTTCAAACAATGCTCGTTTGGTCCAAAGAGGCCTAAGGTGTATGATGAAATCATTTCCCACACTATTACACCTGTTCCTCTCTGGGTTCTCTGGGTGGCCTGAACACCAGAAAACTCATCTCAGGTTGATTAGGTGAGATTATGTTTCCCCTGAAAATAATCCCTTCCGACTCTGCTCGACCCGACTTTGAGAACACTAAAAGTTGAAATATTGGATGGCTGTTGAGCTACATTTGCAACTTGTGTTATATATAAAAGGATATATATAGATATAAAATCATTGAAATATTTGATGTTGTCTTTTGTTCCTTACATACCTCAGGCTTTTGTCATGCAGCAGTATTGAGTCATGCTCACCTTGGGCTTTGATTCTCACTATTTCCTCATTTAGAGAGTCCACATTCTCTTCCAGCTGTCTTTTCTTCTGCTCCAGATTCTGGAGGCAGTCTGTCAGGGACTTGATTTTAACTTCATACTGGGCAACAAGTAAGAAAAGACAAGACAAACAAGCTCCATGTCAGCTTGGAAGAGCAGTGTTTAGCCTGCAGAAGCACTACCGCTTGTTAATTAGATGTTTCATTTATGATAATATACCCTGATATTTGGACCGTCACATTTGTCACCGGGACGACAGCAGCAGCAGTTACCTGGGAGATGCGGAGCTGGCAGGCCGTCAGCTCCCTCTCAGTCTCCTCCAGCTTCTGGGTGCTCTCAGCCTGAGTGCTCTCCAGCTGTTTGCTGCGCTTCACCATGGTCTTCACCTCAGACTTCATCTTACTGATGTAGAGACGGGCCACGGTGAACTCTTCGTCAATCACACCGCTGCTCTCCTGCTGCTGTGGGGTTGGAAGAAATATTAGTTCAGCCCGTACACGTACTTTCAGTATTTTATCTTTTCAGATGATTAATTCACTAATTTACTTATATAGACATAAATATCCCTGACATTTCCACTGTTGTCAGTTTTTGATTCTTTTTCAGTATCAGTCTACAGGAAGTTGAGTTCTTGTTGTTTGATCGATGCTGTAATCCATCCTCAGAAGGCATCTTACCAAGTGCAACAGTCTGGGTTTGTTGTCACATTTTTCATTTTATAATTCAGGCCAGTCCAGTACCTCCACACTCTCCTTCCTCAGCCGTGCCTTTGTCACGTGTTGCCATGTCTGTCTCAAACATGCTCTACCAGCGGCACTGACACGACCTCATACCATCACTGAGCCTGGCTGTTTTATCTGTTGCTGATACTACTCTGGATGCTCCTCTGTTCTTTGATCTGGAGCAAAAAGCTTGAAATATTGACTTGTCTGATCACAATAGACAACTTCCACGGTGTGATGGTCCATCACAGATGCCTGTGAGCACAGAAGTGTCAACGCTGCTTCTGGACAAGGTAAACATAAAGTTTCTTTTCCTTTTGCTCAATAAAGTTTTAAGCAGCATCTTTGAATGTCGTTCATGTCGTCGTGCTTGACAAAAGCTTCCCAAAGCCTTTGGTAATGTGGTTATATCAACTATTGATGAACAAAGGTTTCTGATATATTTTTTTCTGACGTGAACAGCATATAGAGACAATTCAAATCCTCTTCTTTGAGGAACCTTGTTTCTAAGTATTTCCATGATTTTCTGACACGTTTAATAACAAAGTGGAGAACCTCCAACCATCTTTTTCTTGAAAGGCTGTCATTGACGATGCCTTTGTACCAAACAGTCATTACATTTTATCATTCTTTTTTCTTTCTTTCACCTTCTCACTGCCACTAAATTGCCTCTCATACCAACTTTAGTTTGCATGTGATCTCTGAGCAATGCGGTGGATGAAAGGAGCTATGAAGACTATACTATGAAGACTATTACTCTCACAGTTTACCAGTTAGATGTCCTTCCAACCAGAAGAACCTTTGGATTTCAGATGATTCATCAGATAAAACCCATCCCACTGCACATCTCGTCTTTATGTGGTGTAGAACCCTGTAATTTGAGATGAACCAGTGCCTATAGGATTGCTGCCTTAATTTGGGTCCTGCTCAGCCCATCATCTTCAGTGATTCTTCCTCTGACCCATCTTCCACCCTGACATCTCTGGACCAGTTCTCCAGTCCCACCATCCAGCCAGGATCATCACTGCACCTGCTTAAAAGCACAGTTCTGCCCGTCTCTGGATCATTCAGTCAGTGTGCTTTGATGTCAAGGGTCAATTTTGACTGTAATGTAGCTAAAAGCTTTGTTCTCCACATCCACCTGTATTACGTAACATCTCTTACCTCTTGAAGTACTTTTGTCTGAAGCACAACATGTTAACCATCACTCACTTCCTTTAGTCTAACATGTTTAGAGCTCCAACCTGTTTGGATGGGCAGTGAGGTGAGGGCTCTAAAACTTGTGAAGATATAGGCTTTTACAGCTTTAGTTTAAAATGTATTTAATAATATGATATCTTTGATTTAGGCAGAACATACCATTCAATTGCTCCTTTTCTTTGTTCTTATGTGGTCTGGACTGATGTTTGATTCTTCCTTGAAAAAGAGCAACTACAAACCAAGATACAATAGAAAAATCTGTATCTGTATTGTATTTTATATTTCAACAGTCGCTGATAGACTATGGATAAGTTTGATAAACCTTAGTAAAGCATTGCAATACTGATCTACATTCATACATGACAATAGTTTACTGTGGGGGGGGTATCTCTGGGCTCAGAGGCATCTGGGATGGATCATCACACAGTGGACACATGAGTGCTGTGTGCTCTAGACCGAAGACGAAAAGGACCTTAAGGGCTGTCCTAAAGCCAGGCTCTGTGATGGTATTTGTGGGTTTATCTGTGACTTTGTCAGAGGTCATTTACACTTCTTTAATGGCATCATTAATCCAGACACACTGACACATTAGAGCAGCATGTACTGCCTTCAAGGGTCTGCAGTTTTCCCAGAGATGTCCATGACTTTTCCAACAAGACAACATGGACTGGCCGGCCTGCAGCCCTGACCTGTCCCCATTACAGGATGTGTGGAGAATTAAAAAAATGAAAGAATAACTCATATACTTAATTCAGGAGCTATTTGAAAAAAGAAGCTGCACAAAATGCAAAAGTGTCTGTGGGAAAACCTGCATCCCAGAACAAGGAGGACTTGTTTTAAACATACTCCAACATGTTACTGAGATATATTTAAGGACTATTCCTGTAGTTTTTTGTGCTGTCCTGCATCCCAGCGTTGACCTCCACCTGTCTATATAGACGTCATCCCAGCGTTGACCTTCACCTGTCTATATAGATGTCATCCCAGCATTTACCTCCACCTGTCTATGTAGATGTCTCTGGGATATCAACTAACATGCTGACCTGCAGTCTGATCCTCTGACCACCTCAGTGTTGCTGCCTACTTCTGTTTATATAGTCAACTGTCATGGCCTGTTTGGCCATGGCAGCCCTGTGTGTGTATGTCTGTGTCAAGTTGGTGTCTCTCCCTGTCTGTAGTGGTTCCTGTTTTACTTTGAAAAGTCTGTCTTGTCTTCATTGTGTTCTGCTTTGCTTCCTTCCCCTCGTTACCACTGATTCCCTGCACCTGCCTCTCATTTGTTCCTCTGTGTATTTAAGTCCTGTCATTTCCCCTGTTCTCTGTGGGTCCATTTAGTCTGTATGGCGTGTCTTGCTGTTCAGCCTGTTTCCCTCTCGTTGTCCTTCTCCTGGTTACAAAGAAGTTAAGTTTGTATTTTGGTATTCTTGTGTTTTTTTTGGATAACCTATGTTTTGACTTTTTGCATTTTTGGTATTTTGGATTTTTGTGCTTTGTTTTTGCAAATAAACCCTTTTTCATTTTTGTACTCCTGCTCCTGGGTCCTCCCTTCACACAGCAGAACATGACATCATCTCTGTAGTTCATGTACTAACAATGAACTAGTCAGAATAGAAGAACATGGAATTATTAGTTCTCCAGTTAATGGATAATTATTATTTATACATTTGACCAATATAGAATTACCAGGATGTATGTACTATCCTCTCTCTACTTTCTCTCTCCTCTTTTCTTTCTTCACACAGCTGGCATTCGGCAGGAAGGTCCCCCCCTTATGATCCAGGTCCTGTTCAAGGTTTCTTTTTCTTAGAGTGGAATTTTTTTCTTGTCACTGTTTGGCTTAAAGGTTTTTTTTATCCCACTGCAGGTGTTTTTTTTACTTGCCATTTTTCTTTGATTAGGATTTAATATTATAATTTTAGTTAATGATATTTGCTCGGGGGTCATGATCTGGGTCACTCTAAGGTGTCTAGAGACAACTTGCATTGTAATAGACACTATATTATACAAATAAAATTGAATTGAATTGAATTGAACTATTGGTCTTGTGGCACAAATTTACATGCAACTCAGGCAGCAGATGTTTCAGCTACAGTGAAGCCAGTTTCAGCCACCATCCCTCTGCCAAAAGTCCTGGTTTGAACCAGCTAAAACTTGTAACCTTGATCTCATTGTTTCCCACGGCGAGGCCGATCTCAGCCAGGTCTTTGAGTAAAGATGACATCATCTCAGTGACCCTCTTCTTCTGGTGGTTCGTCATCTCCTTTAGCTTCTGAAGCTCAGAGTCAATGGAGGCCAAAGAGCTCTGGTAGAGCACGATAACACATGTGAGCACATAAAAAGTGTCAACACGCTGAACAGACTCAGAACATCTTCAGGTTTACTGCCTTACAGACTTCTGGTTCAGCTCCTCGCTGAGAGCCTTCAAACTCCTTCGTTTTGACCTCAACCTCCTGACTCTTCTGGTCGTAGTTGACAGCCAGCTCCTCCAGCGCCTGAAGCACCTCCTTCACCTCCTCCTTGGAGGCTTCATTCTCAGCCAGTAGCCGGTTCAGCTCAGTCTGCAGCGTGTCGTGGTCACGGCGAGAAGAGCTCAACAGCTAGGTGAGAATAAGAAAGGCGTCAGTTTTAGAAGAAGTGAAAAGCTTTATAGATAACAGAGCTGATCTGTCCTCCAGGGCTACTAATAGTAAAAGGTGTTTGGCTGGCTTTGTTCTCACTGAGGGACGGACACACAGCCAGAGAGTGGGGGAGGGGAGGGGTCTGGGAAGGGGCAGAAGGAGAATAGTGTCACCTCCTCCTGGTCCAGCATCTGCTGCTTCAGCGTCTCGACCAGCTGAGACTGCTGGTTGATCTCTTCATCCTGGAGGGAGACGAGGATAAGAGGAAGGACAGAGAAAGAGAGAAATGTAATATGTAATATATGCACTCCCAAACAGAAGAAATCTGTGCCACCTGCTGCCCAAAAGAAAATACTACATGAGTGAAGGATATTAGTAGTCAGATGGGAGTCTCACATTCCAGTATGAGGTAGAGTTCTGGGTTTTAGCAGGTTAAGGCTATATTTATCAGATTTATGCCCTGAGTTACTTCAGTCCACACTTCTAATTAAACACCTCTCACTAGTAATAAAACTATATAATGCAACAACGATTACAGGTCTATTCTATTTTCCTGCATTTTACAAGAGCATATCTAGTCTGAATGAGTATATTCATAATGCTTTATCACCATGATCATTACTACTAGTATTTCCTCTGCAACACACCATAATCCACATGCTCTAGTATCATACAGCTGAGGGTCAGTTCATATGAATTTTACACTTGGAAAGTTACACCTTTAAATTTGGCATGATATAATAAGTTTTTTCCTCTCCCATGTTCTGGTGATGTTAATTTGTTCAGTTGTCACTTCCTGCAGCCAGTTATCCACCGTTCACCAAGCATGCATGGTCTACTGTGTGGAAAAAAGCTGTTACCTTGTTATCCAGCTCTTTGTAGAGCTTGGTCATCTCTTCCCCGTACTTGTCTTTCTCTGCATCTGTGAGTTGGACTCCAGGTAAGCTGCTGAGGGGCAGTTTGGGTGCTGTCTTATCATTGTTGAGGGTGCTGTCCAGGGCCTGCACCTCTGCTTTGAGCTTTTCTTTATCGAACTGCTCCTCCACCGGCACACTGTCTCCTGCAGGAGGCAGCAGAGAGACGACATGAGCTGTGGGGTCTGTTCTTTCTTGATCTGAGGATAATTTCTGTGGAAATGTTGTTTCACATGAACTTGTTAGCTTGAAGTCCCTGTGGTGTACGGAGTGCAGGCATCATCGTACTAATTTTTACGTGGAAATAGTTATATTCTTCATGGCTTTTCTGATATGAAAACAAAGGATTCTTTCTTTCGAGATGCAGTTTTAGGCCCAAAATAGCACCCAAGCATGACTCAGCTGTAGCAGACAAAGACAAGGATACACTTGTCCTGACTGTCATGACTGAATGAGAAGTTTTTTTTCTAGTTGTTTTATGATTTTTTTTTTATGCCATCAAATGGCACAATGTGACCATATGTCACAGCCTCTTTACACAAGATCACAAACGTTTCTAGTAACTTTGAAACACTTTTTGTGATGAGCCCAGCAGCTCATCAGCGTCGGTTCTGACCACCCAGCCTGAGAGTCATATGCAGCTTTTCTGGCACAAAGACACATCGGCTGTTGCTCTGGAGTTTGCTGTCCTCACCGCTTCTCCAGCGATTGAGCTCATTCTCCAGCCGCGTGATGGTGTTTCTCAGCGTCGTGTTTTTTTCCTTCTCCTTCTCCCACTTTTTCTTCCACTGCTCTGCAGTCAGTTCGACATTCAGGACTCACCGTGTTCTTAATGGTTTTTGCTCTGGTGAGAGAAAATTGAGAAGAGGGCAGCGCGTTCAGATGAATAAGAACTCCTGCAACTTTGAACTTTTCACAGTCCCTTCCCTGAATCTGATGTTCTTCAGCTCCTTCTTCAGGGGAGCAGAAGCTTTAACATGTGTGGAAGCATCAGTGACACAGCTGTACTGTAATGGTTGGATGAGGGAAACTGTGGTGACTGGTCCAGTCAATGTGTTAAAGAACTTGATTAAAGAAACACAAAGGAGCTTTTTCATGTTAATATATAATTTTAAATTCCATTTGAAGGAATGTTTGATTACTTTTAGGAAACATATCCCGTCTGTTCTTTTGGCAAAAACCACCCAAAGTAGTTTTGAACTGTTACTAGAGTCGTCTCCAGCGACTCTGTCACTTATCTACAACGATGGACCTGGCTAAGAGATGCATTCATGTTAGAGGTGACTCAGTGACTTTAGAAAGTAATGACAAAAGAGAAAACAAGAGTGACCGAGCAAGAGACAGGGTTGTAAAAACGATTGAATTGAAAAGTTCATTTAGGGGTGCACGATAACTATCGGGCTGATAACAGGAAATTATGACATCATTCCGATAAGTCCGATATCACAACGAATAGCCCCGATAACATATATTTTTGTCAACACGGCAGTGCCTCGCTCCCTCTGACCCTTAAAAGATCGGCAGTGAATGTTATGTTTAAGTAACGTCGGCATAATCAGAAAAACGACTTCTCAATCAGGAAAATCAAGAATACCCCCTCATGCCAGAAAACAACTTTTTAAATTGGTCATAATTTCAGTAGTTGCTAACTTGAATTGATATTCGCAGTACTTCCCCTCATGTTACATTTAAAAAAGAAAAAAATAGAAAAGGCTGAAAAAAGACCAGCAAACGAGGGAACACGGGAATTTACGTTAGACCTTGAATGCAGCCTGCAGCACAGCGCTGATCACAACAAACATGGCGGCGATGGCGTGGAGCTTCGTTAAAGTTTCAGAAGAAGATAGTTTGGTGGTTATTTGTGACGAATGCTCCAAGCGAATTCTACGAGAAGGGAAGCACAAGCTTTAATACGTCAAACCTGATCAGCCACCTACAACATAACAATGGCTTCCATGGAGTTTTGAAATCGCGCTAACGCGAGCTAATGCTAACGTGTGCAAGCTAGCAGCAGTCTCCCCTCCCCTCATCTCTCTCATCTAAAGCTTCCATGAGATAAAAAAAAAACAAAAAATCACTGAACCTCATTTACTTTAATTAAAGGTATTAATTTAAATGGAACCACAAGCCAAAATCCTTTAAATGTTAATCCTTTTTAGTCTGTAATTCTGATGCATGTATTTCCATCAGTTCAAGGGGCCTTTATTTTTTTTATATCAGTCAGTAATGCACCTATTTAAGTTAATGTGAGATATCAAATAGGTTTGTTTGATAGCTTTAAGAAAATGTTTGAGAGGCTTGCCAATAGTTTTTCAATGGAAAAAATAAATATCTGTTCATTCAAAGACTCCAAACTATTTTTGAACTTGTTCATAGTATTGATGTAATGATCTGAGGTATATGTGTGTGTTATCGGTTATCGGTATCGGCCTTTAGGAGCTGAAAGTTAGCGGTTATCAGTATCGGTTTGAAAAAAACAGTTTGTGCACCCTTAAGTTCATTTATACTGTTTTAAACATACGAACTGACAGCAGAACTAAGCATTCACAAAGAAAGCTGGTAAAGAGTAAAAGGTTGGGGTATAAACAACAGTGGGATGATTTCTGGTTTAGGTTAGTTTATGTTTCCCTTGATACCTCTGTTCTGTGTTTGTTTCTGGACATTTCTTTGCATACTGAAAAATGTCATCATCAACACCCACTTAAAAATAGAAATAAATATGATCAAAGTCATGAAACAAAAGTCCAGACTGATACAGCTGTTCCTGAAGTCATATTCTTTTCAAACCCAAGTGGCAGAAAGTTAGTTTTAGATGCCATTCATTTGCACTAACTCTAACAAAAACAACTAAACACACACACACACACACACACACACTGTCACCTGCAGGTGTTTTTGTGTGTGTTTGTGTACCTCTGTCCAAACAACAGAGTGGACCTGGTCTCTGCATCGTTGAAAGAGGAAGGAGAGCAGCAATGACCATGGTGGTCCGACAGTTTCCTCCCAGCGAGTCCTGCAGGATCCTGGTCATCTTACTGTCTCTGTACGGGACGTAGCTCTGACAGATGACAGGGAATATGGACTTGATTCACATTCATGTTAAATAAATAAAAGAGCAATTGATTGGTCCACAGGGCAGGGTTAGAGCCTTCCAATGAGATCAGCATTCAGAAACAGAAACAAGGTGACATACCCCACTGATCTGCACACTTATCAGAGTCATACTAGACACAGCTGGCACTGCACAAAGCTGATAGAAATGTAACATTTTTCTATGTGGACTCTGGTGTATCTGCTTCAGGTGTCACAGCAGAGATGTCACCACTGAGCAAGAGAATAATCACATGAACAACTATGAATGAGAGTTTTACTTTTTAACAGTTATACGGGACTGAATTGATCTAGAGTCAGCGGCATCTTCAGTTGTGTTAAAGTGAAAGTTAGATTTTGTTTCATAAACATTGTTTAGACCAAGGGTGTCAAACTGATCCGATAAAGGGTCGTGTGGCTGCAGGTTTTTGTTCCAACCATGCAGAAACATAGCTGACCTGTTTTAGTCAGTCAACTGAACTGGTTAAGACCTTTAGTGAAGACAACTAGTTGGTTGAGTGAGATGGGCTGACTGCTGTCTCACCGAGCCTTCTGCCAGCGCTGAGATGACATTTCCCAGTGAAGACAGAGACTTGTTGATCATCTTAGCTTCATCCAGCACCGTGCCCTCTGCTCCAGTTTTGCCCACCTTAAAAACACACGGACGGAACAACACTCATAAGGACTCGCATACGGTTGACTTTACTCTCCTCGTATTTTGTTGCCGGTAATCAAAATTTCCTCAGTACTCATCAAAATGCAGCTGAATGAAATAAGGATAACATTATATGAAGATACAAGATATATTGTCAAAGCATGTAATGGCTTTAAATTGCATTAGATTTGCTTTACATAAACTACTCCTGATCCATTTAATATTAAGAATGAGATCAAAGTTACTTTTTCACTCCCAGCCAGATCGACGAGGTACAGCTTTCCAGTAAGTTTCTGGTCAGTTTGAGTGTTTTCCTGCTTGATGTTGATGAGGAAGATGCTGTGACTCCTGGAGCTGTGCTCGTTCATGTCTGACATGCACAGAAAACGCACACAAACATCAAATGCAGCAGTTTCAGCAGTTTCACTCAAATGCAAAATGAAACTAAATAATATGAAGTCAATCAAGCGTCTAGGATAATTTTAACGTCTTGTGTGTGGATCAAAGACAGGGTCTCGGTAGGAGGGCGTGTGCTGCCAGTCAGGAGACCCAGTCAGGCTGAACCCATGAGAGGCAGCAGCGCTGGAGGCCCTCAGAGTACAAACTCACTTGTGACAGCCACGTGTCTGTTGTTTTTGCCTTCGTCTATGGTGTCCATGACTTCATCAGGACTGCACACAAAACGCTCGGTACACCCCTGGGAACACATGCACATTACAAGGAAATGCTGTGTTCACTGGCCCTGCAGCAGGGCGGCTTGATAGAGAGACAACTGTTCACAGAGGAGACCGTGGCACAGTCCATCACACTAAAGGCTTTTTATCTCCATGAAAGACTCTCATAGAGATTAAGTGATTACTTCATCATCTTAGTATTTTCTATTAAATATCTAAATGTTATTTATACATTTTATTATATGGACACTGAGTCCTATGTTGCTCAGGGCAAAATGAACCACACTGTTGGACATAAGAGGTTAGCCTTTCTTGTTCTGCTCCTTTTTTCAGTCATTCATAACTGATGCTTTATAGCTGGCTGGGACACATGTGCGGTAAATCAGATGGAGTGAAACGAAGCAACCAGTAGGACAGGAAGAAGTCTCACCTTGACATATGGTACCCTGTTCTTGTCCTCATGGACAGAAAGGTTGACCTTTGACACTGTTCAGGAGAATAAAAGTAAACATCATGTCTGGAATAACTGTACTGTGACCGCCTGAAAGGCAGTGAAAAAAAAGATAGCAATCGACAAGAAAACCCCCATACATACCATCCAACAAGTCCTTAATTTTGTCCAAATAGATTTCAAAATATGAGACCTGGAGAGACAAAGCTCTGAGTGAGAGTTGAACACGTGCACCTGAGCAGCAGACTGTGAGGCTGGAGGGTGACATACTTTAATGTGAAACTCCAGATTTTCATCCATGGAATAAATGTAGTTGAAGATGTCCTGCACAATTCTAGGTATGATTCCCATCATATCTGGGTCATGCAGTTTCCCCTGAGAGAAATAATAATGTAAGACAGCACAGAAGCTCCAGATTTTCAGTCTCTAAAGGCAACAGCTGATATTCTGCATTACCTCCATTGTGTGTGTTTTGCCAGAGGACGTCTGCCCGTAAGCAAATATTGTCCCATTGTACCCTTCCAGGACATCTGAATGCATCAAGACAAACTCAGCAATGAGGTTTTGGATGTGCAGGGTTTTAGTGATCAGCTGTTATTTAACTGTAGAGCCTACCTTTGACGATCTTCTGAGCCACGGCGTTGTAGAACTCCACCTGAGTCGTGCTGGACTGGAACACACGGTCAAAGTAGTACGGTTTTCCCTGGGAAGAGGAGGTGGCAGGACATTTTTACTCTCCGGGGCAGCAACGGGCCTAAACATGTTAGCTTGGACTATGGACCACTGACCTTCTAATTCAAAAGGTGTTGGGTGTTGATTGGCTATTTTTTATACATACAAATAAAAGAAAGGAGGATTTGTTGTTGGTGTAAAAATTGTAGTAAAGGAATGTAATGAAATACTTTACATATGTGCATGTGCAGAAGTCGTAGGCAGGTGAAGAAATGCTGTAAAGTAAGAATGCCTTCAATAATAATCATAAATTATATTTAGTTTTACCAGTTTACAAAATGCAGAGTAAGGAAATTGAAGAAACGTTTTTATCAGATTAATATTTGCTATGACCATCCTTTCTTCTAGGTCATCGATTCTTCTAGTTACACTTGCACAAAGTCAGGGACAGTCAGGTGTATGATTTACTAGTTACACCAAACAGGTGCTAATGACTACCAGCTTCATAAATAGGTTGAAACGCAGCTATTAACTGAGACAGAAATGCTATAGGTGCATGCAGGAAGCAGTCATACATATCAGTGCAAAGTGCATGTGGGGAGTCCAGTCCAGGTACTGGGACGACATTTACAACCAGTAGCATGTCATAGCAGCTTTACTTCAGTTTATGAAATTAAAAGCAATGAAAAAAGAACAAGTAAGACATTCCTTATACAATATAAAGATAAACTTATATTTGTCATTTCTTTCCAATATGATCATCATAGGTTTGCTGCTACTTAGCCTTTTTTTGGTTTGCTGTGAACACAGTTTAAAGGCAACTGCTGTTAATTATAATATTAGCTATAGATGGATACAGCTGAATATTGAAAGTATTTTACCATTTCATGGAAAATTTTAGCTTATTTTGACTTTGATGGTAGAAACACATCTCAAAAAAGTTTTGAAATGGGCAATAAAAGATTGAACCAGCTGCTGTATCAGAAGCAGCTGTGGAAGCAGCTGCTGTACTGGAAACAGCTGTGAAAACAGCTGTGGAACCAGATGGAGCCTGGAAACAGCTGTGGAACCAACTGTGGAACCAGATGCAGCCTGGAACCAACTGTGGAACCAGATGCAGCCTAGAAACAGCTATGGAACCAACTGCTGTACTGGAAACAGCTGTGGAACCAACTGTGGAACCAGATGCATCCTGGAACCAGCTGTGGAACCAGCTGCTGTACTGGAAAAAGCTGTGGAACAAACTGTGGAACCAGATGCAGCCTGGAAACAGCTATGGAACCAGCTGCTGTACTGGAAACAGCTGTGGAACCAACTGTGGAACCAGATGCACCCTGGAAACAGCTGTGGAACCAACTGTGGAACCAGATGCATCCTGGAAACAGCTGTGGAACCAACTGTGGAACCAGATGCACCCTGGAAACAGCTGTGGAACCAACTGTGGAACCAGATGCATCCTGGAAACAGCTGTGGAACCAACTGTGGAACCAGATGCAGCCTGGAAACAGCTATAGAACCAGCTGCTGTACTGGAAACAGCTGTGGAACCAACTGTGGAACCAGCTTCAGCCTGGAAACAGCTGTGGAACCAGCTGCTGTACTGGAAACAGCTGTGGAACCAACTGTGGAACCAGATGCAGCATGGAAACAGCTATAGAACCAGCTGCTGTACTGGAAACAGCTGTGGAACCAACTGTGGAACCAGATGCAGCCTGGAAACAGCTGTGGAACCAACTGTGGAACCAGATGCAGCCCGGAAACAGCTATGGAACCAACTGTGGAACCAGCTTCAGCCTGGAAACAGCTGTGGAAGCAGCTGCTGTACTGGAAACAGCTGTGGAACCAACTGTGGAACCAGATGCAGCCTGGAAACAGCTGTGAAACCAGCTGCTGTACTGGAAACAGCTGTGGAACCAACTGTGGTACCAGATGCATCCTGGAAACAACTGTGGAACCAACTGTGGAACCAGATGAAGCCTGGAAACAGCTGTGAAACCAACTGTGGAACCAGATGAAGCTTGGAAACAGCTGTGAAACCAACTGTGGAACCAGATGCAGCCTGGAAACAGCTGTGGAAGCAGCTGCTGTACTGGAAACAGCTGTGAAAACAGCTTTGGAACCAGATGCAGCCTGGAAACTTTTGTGGTACCAGCTGTGGAACCAGCTGCTGTACCAGAAACAGCTGTGGAACCAGTTGCAGAACGAGCTGCCAGTCTGGATATGAAACACTTACTCCATCTGGGGCTTTAAGTCTCAGCTTAAGACCATACTGTTTGAAAGAGTCTGTGACTGATTCATTGATTGCACTCTTTTGTCTTTAATAATTGCTAATTCTACCTTATACTATACTTTTGTTTTTAAACGTATTCTGCATTGTTCTTAACTTGTCGCTCTTCATTTTATTTTTTGTCTATTGCTGCTTTCATGTTCATCTCATCATCATCATAAGATTCTGACCATCAGGAGAAATCTCTAAGGACATGGGGCAGGGCTGAAGATCAGTATTGGATGCCTAGTGACTTTAAGCTCCTCATGCAGGAACTGCTTTAGAAACAGTTATGCTTCTGAAATAGAAGTGACTGTACTGGCTCAGGAACACTTCCAGAGATCACCAGAGATCATCAGCTGTCTAAAACCAGTTTGCTGTCCCATCCAGAAAAACGGGTCAAAATTCTATCACACAAAGAAGAAGCCAGAAAACTCTTCTGTGCTCAGATGATTCGAGAGTTTGAATTATTTTTGGAAAGCATGGAAACCACAACCTCCGAACTTCCCCTGAACTGCAGTCAGCCTTCTCTCCAGATGAAAACATTTGGTGCATCATGGAACAAAACATGTAACAAAGACCCAGGGGCCTGTTCCAGAAAGCAGTTTCAACAAATGTAAAAGTTAAAAACTGTTAAGAGCGTACTCAGCCACCAAACCCTGAGAAAAGACACTTTTCTGTTTCAGATCAGGAGTTTAGAGTTGGTTCGGTCAGTTCTGAAGTATGTTGATTCTGAGTTACCACGGCTAAGCAAAGACAACCAGTAGAGCTCTGTTACCGTGATTCACCATGGCAGCCACGGCCAGCCAGACAGAGCAGATCCTCCTACTTTTCTTCAAAGAGCTTTTTATTTTTTAATTGCAATCATGTGGCCTTTTGCAAAAATGGAAAATGGGTGCAGTGGTGAAGGAAAGACAGAGCAATGTGGGAGGAAAAAAGAAAAAGTAATTCATGTTTCAGGTGAGTATGCTTGGTTGGACGCACTTTAGTAGCATTTCTGTCCGAGTGAAGGAAAACTCCTTCAAGGAGCATTTATCAGAATATGAGTGCAGTCAACACATCCGAATTACCCGAGAAATGTTCTGTTTTCTTTACGCACAGACGTGGAAGCAGGATACTGATAGAAGCTATTTTAAATAATTAACTTTTAAATCATGCGGATTTCCAGAAATCCTTCCATGCTGACTCATACACACTATACACACAATCTATCTATCTATCTATCTATCTATCTATCTATCTATCTATCTATCTATCTATCTATCTATCTATCTATCTATCTATCTATCTATCTATCTATCTATCTATCTATCTATCTATCTATCTATCTATGTTCAGCATCCCCATTGTTATCTAGAAAAGTGATGTCGCCAAAAATATGATAGCTAATAAAATTAATAATCCAATGTATTTTGTAAGAAGTATTAGTGATTGGCCTTAAAAAAAAAACAAAGATAGACCTAACACTCTTAAAAATCATCAGGGTATCACAAACATGACTGATTGCAGTTAACTATCCATTTGGATCCCAAATATGCTTTCATGATGCAAATATGACTCGCCATCATTCAGAAGTCTCCAAAGTCCACGTTATATGATCAACTTTCTGGTGAAACTGAGGCCGGGGGGGGGGGGGGGGGGGTGGGGTGGGGTGGGGTGGGGGGGGGCTGTCGTTGATGAATCCTGACTGAAAATTAATACTTTATGCCAACGCACAGCCAGTATCAGAACATTGCAAGACTATTAATCTGATAAAATCCTTATTTTATAACTGCAGCATCTGATGAACTGATGCTCCAAATAAAGTAAACGCTGTGGTTGTTCACGCGGTCCAGTGTCCCTGCATACGACAACACTGCCCAAAATGTTTGTGCCAATTAGAATTTTATACCAGCCCACACTCTTGGGTTTTTGTTAATTGTGTCAATTTAAATACTTTGTATGAAATCCAAATTAAACTGAACTCTTTCTCATGACTGTTACGGTTAATGTGTCAACGTCAGCAAGTTCACGTCAGGCAGACGATTCAGAACCAACTGGGCTGGAAAAACGTTCACCAGACATCCTTCATCCCCTCTAAATGTGATAAAAATCACAAAACAGACTGCAGTGATTTTATCTGTTTCTGTGTGTGAACGTGCTAGTAAATGAATGTGGGTTTTTTAATTGTGTTTTTTATGATAGAGACTGTGGATCAGACAGTAAAGTTACTTTCGGTATCTCGTTTTATCTTATCTATCTCAAGTTAAAAGTCCTCCACCTGTCTTAGAGGGGGTTGATAACAAAGGTCAGAGGTCTATTTATATAGAACATTTGAAAACAACAGTAAAATCTGAAATGTAAAAACAATGACTGAAAAATACAATGACACATTCAGAAACATGAAACACATGAAATGAAATTAGAGATAAAAATCATCTTCTTTCGCCTTTTTCTCATCTACATCCTCCTCTGTCACGCCAACCGTGTCCTGTTTCACCACATCCAGAGAGCCCCCCCTCTTTTTCTCCTGCCTGGTAGCTTCATCTCCAGTATCCTTCCTCCACTGTTTTCTCTATCCCTCCTCTTTATGTGTCCACACCTTCTCAGTCTGGGCTCCTTCGTTGTCTGAAGGATGTCAAAGCCTTGCTGTTCCTCTAATGTGTTCATTCTTAATCCTGTATATGTCCTTGTCACTCCCAAGGAAAATATGAGCATCTTCATCTCTGCTACATCCAGCCCTGCTTCCTGGGTTTTGGTCGAAGAGTGAGAGAGTTCTGTTCTCACTGCCGTCTTGTAAACCCTGCCGTCACTCTCTCCTTCACCTCTTTTCCACCCTCACCATTGCCCTGCTATCAGAGCACATGTTTAGCTAATCTATCATCTCCTTCCACTGACACCGTTGGACCCTCACCCTCTTGATCAGCTTTCATTGATCTTTTAATAATAACAATAATAATGATGACTATTACAGATAAACACACCATACATATTTGTGCTGAAATCCACTGTATTTTTGTGAAGCCTGTAATGTTATTAACTGTTGATTATTAACCCCTCCAACCACTAGTAGAATCTGGCTGGATTGATTAGAAGAAAGCCAATGACTCAAAGCCACACGCATGGAGCTGTATAAGGTCAACAGGACACTGACTAACTTCATCTAGAACTCAGTGAGGTTGTGGAAGACAACTCTGGAGGTCAACTCAAAGCCAGTGGCACAGGTGAGCATCAAATGTGGTACATATCAAGGAGATGCTCCGCCCCCCTGCTGTTCTGCACAGACCTGAACCCCCTCAGTCAGATCATCAACAAGAGTGGCTATGGGCACAAATTCAGTAATGGGGGGATCATCAGCCACCTTCTCTACATGGATGACATCAAGCTGTACACAAGCTGGACATGGGAGGAGATGCAAGCTGCTGATGTTAAGATATGAAAACTCCTTACGATGCATGGAGGGTTTCAACCTAATTCCTGAAGCTGACATTGACCAAAGGGGGGGCGACTAGTGAGCATCAGAGCCACCATCCAGGAGGAAACAGCAGGCCACCAGAATTATATCAAGAAGATGGGCCCCACTGGTGACCTGCTAAGCACAGGTGTAAGATGCTGGCAGGGGAAGCACACATTGGTGACTGCGAACAAGCGGGTGAAGATCCTGTAGGAAAGTGGTTCTCAACCTTTTTTGAACAAACGCCCCCTGAGCCACCATGATGCTCTTAATGCCCCCCCACACAAAAAAGGAAAAATTTACATGTGTGTGTGTAAGCATTGATTTTAATTTGTGGAAATGGAAATAATGGAAATAACATGGAAATAATACTGTAATACTGTAGTTGGCACTGGGACCGAAACCTCTTCAGTTGAATCTTCTGAACTGCGAGACTGAATTTAAATGAAATTAATCTTTCTACAGAGAGAAAGGCCACACCGCCTTTTATGATTTTTAATTCATTACAACCTTTGTAAATAAATTATTGGAACTACAAAAGAAAAAAAAACACAGCAGAATTTGTTGAAAATCTGTTTTATGGGTTGGCTGATTAAAGATGCCAACAACATCATGCACACTTCACGTGAACAGCAGTGAATAAACCAATTAAAAACCTGGAAGCACTCGTGCATCAATTAATGCGCCTTAAACATTTCAAACGGTCATTTTCGGAGTAGGCTACTGACAAGGCCTGACCTGGCAACAAGAAAGGAACAAGAAAAAAATATTTACAAAAGGGAACAACTGCTGCTGTTCATTTTTAGTGGGAGTCCTGCTCTTGGTGGGCTGCTGCCAGCTTTTTCACGTCTGGACACATCGCCGTGAGCTTCAGCCTGAGTGCACCAGAGCAGGGTTGTAAAAGTTTTGGATTTTCCATTAGTTTTAGTTTCATTTAGTTTTTAGTATAGTTTTTCCAAATTCAGTTAGTTTTAATTAGTTTTTAGAGCAGTTTTGCTAGTTTTTATTCATTTTTGTTTTGAAATACTTAGTTTTAGTTTAGTTTTTATTAGTTTCAGTGTTAGTTTTATTTTGTAAATTAGGGTTGTAATTTTGGTTTGAGTGAAGTACTGAACTTTTTGAAGGCTATCAATCACATAATCGTGTTTACATTCTGGTCTCAATAAACATATTTATCAATGCATCTTCCCGCTTGTGGTGTTCCTGCATGTTTACTGACCAGCAGCTATCTGGTCTCCGGTGGAAACAGTCCATTATAGTTGATGTTTTCTCCCGTTCCCAACGCTGACTGGCCTGCAGCTGTAGCTTCTCTTTCCAGGTGGCTAGCTTATCCAGCTAGTCTTGGTTAGCCTTCTTTCCAGGGAGCTAGCTTAGGCTAGCTTATCCAGCTAGTCTTGGTTAGCCTTCTTTCCAGGGAGCTAGCTTAGGCTAGTTTATCCAGGTAGCCTGGTTAGCCTTCTTGTGTGAGCTTTTCAAATGGACTTTCAGATATGTGTTGGGGGGCGGAGGGGGGGGGGGGGGTTCCCCTTGAGAAGTATTCCACGCATTGTATCACCTGCTTCTACAACAAGGCACTTATTTTTATCATAAACAGTCAGAGTCAAAGAAATCCCAAATAGGACTGTGCCGCTTTCTCCCAACATTTGCCACAGCTATCAGTGCTGATCACTTTTTTTAATGCAGTTGTTGTTGTACGGCGGAGCGAAGTTAATAGATTTCAAAAGTTTATGAGGGGAAAAAAATTACAAAAACGAAGGATGTTCTTGACATTATTAAAGTTAATTTTAGTTTGTTTTATAAACACATAATACAGTTTCAGTTAGTTATTGTTTTTTTTTAAACTCCTGTTTTTATTTTATTTCAGTTAATGGAAATGTTTTTTCAATTCTAGTTTTCGTTATCTTGTTCGTTTTCGTTAACGATAATAACCTTGCACCAGAGCTCTCGAGGTCCAGAAGGTTTCTGTATTTTGTCTGCATGTGGAGAGCTTAGCTGAATCCCTGTTCAGTAAGCCGAGTCTTTAGATGCCTTGTCTGGATGTTTTTTAGAAAGATGCTCCTGTAATCGCGACAGCTTCATGGCTTCATTGGAGAACACCTGCTCACATAGCAGCACATCGGCTGATGTACATTACTCTGTGACGGAATAAATCCATAATTTATGTAATTAGCATTGTACTACCGGCACTTTTTCTTGTTTTCCGCCATTTTTGATTGTACTGTAAATGTTTGTGATTAAACTTGATTACGTAGTCTTGATTGTGTTTGTTTTCATTGGTTGTTGAATGAGGTACCGCCCCCGTTGAGAAACCCTACTGTAGGACTTCCAGATCCAAACTGACAAACTGGTGATGGCTAATCAGCCTGACATAGTGGTGGTGGATAAACATCAGAGGACAGCAGTAGCGGTGGATGTGGGCATCCTAAGACATGGAAACATCAGGAAGAAGGAACAGGAGAAGTTCAAGAAACACCAAGAACTGAAGGAAGAGCTGGAGAAGATGTGGAGTTTGAAGGCAGCAGTGGTGCCAGTAGCGATCAGGACGAAGGGAGCTGTAACCTCCAAGATAGATTTGCTCCAGCAGATAGCAGGAACAACATCTGAGATCTCTGTCCAGAAGAGGGAATACTGGGAACAGCTAAGATCATGCGCTGAAGCCTCAGGCTCCCGGGCCAGTGTATATCTCCTCGTGAGCTGGATACACTTTTGTACTTTTTCTGAAGAGTTGCTTACAAATATGCTGGCAGTTATGGGTTGTTAAATGATTGTTACTGAGAGTGAAGTGGAGCTGCTTGCACCAAATGAGGACACTGTCTGTCTGAACAAACATAAACTTGTTTGTTCTTGCAGTTGTAGAGTTATTCATGTGTAGCTTTCTGCTGCACAATGAGACTTGTTTTTCACATAAAGGCTCATTCAACAATAAACCTTTTTAAAAAAATGTATTAACTCCTCATATATGGTTTTATTTTCTACACAACTATTTTAATGACCAACATACTGTATTCATTTTGCTATCAATTTCATAGGCACAGATATTAACAACAGTAATCCATTTAATCTCTCATGGTTTTGTGCTCCAGCAAAAAGCAGGTCTAAATATGACTTTATTTTAAAACACAAACTATTGTATTTGTTTTCTATTTTTGAGCAGAGATGTTAATTACTCTTTAATTTAGAACGGCGATTGTATCAGTTAACGTCAGTTCAAGTGCAGGTCTAAAACATGAGCTAAATAGTTCCTGTTTAAATAAGCTTGAATTTCTCCAAGAGCTCCCTGACCATTAGTGAACGAACAGGTTAAATCTAATTAATTTAATCATCTCTTCCTTACACGCTCAGACATTAAAACCACAGCTGGTGGTCCCCTGAGGGCCCCGGTCACTTTTCCTCCTGACCTTGTGCCCTTCAGTGAATCTCGCCGGGCCCTCGTGGCAGCAGAAGACAGTCACTCACCCCGATCTGCACGCAGTCGTCCCCCTGAAACTTGGGGATGTACTTGTCTCCTCGGGCTACCTCCGAGCTGTTCAGCGGCCTGAAACGGCAGACCACCTTGATGGTGGTCGACTCGGCCGGGTCCGCCATCCCTGCTGCCGTGGATGGATGGATGGATGGAGCGACACGTCCTCTCAAAGCCCTGAAAGTGGAAGCAGCAGTGGTCCACGGAGGAGGGAGAGGAGGGAGAGGAGGCCGCGCCCCAGCCGTTCAGCTGACTGCTGGAGGAACACGCACACGCCTGTGGCAACGACCTGATATCGTAATGAAGCGCAATGACAAGTGCAGGGTAGCAGTTGCCCCTCAGATGAAGTTATTTGTTCTTAAAAACTAATAAAAGTTACCAAACATCAATTTCATTGGTACAAAAAGTCCCACAGTTTTAGTGGAAACGCGTGCAATTTGTTCACCAAAAAAAGGCACATCTATTTACAAATATTTTAAAGGATCTTGAGAAAAAATAAAAAAGACAGCTCAGTGGTGAAATGACAGAAAGTTTCTGGAGTCTAACTCTGTGCAGGCTGGATGTCAGAAGCAAAGACGGCGCTGTTGTGAGCAGAGCAGAACTAAAGGAGCGGTCGGAGCACATGTCCTGAAGAGAGGAGTCACACGCTGGTTCAGGGTCTGACACACTCAGGATCCCTGAAAACAAGAACGGCACATTCAAACTAAAAGCAGCTTCCCATCTTTCCATCTAGCTCTTCTTTGGTTCATTCCTTCATAGATCTGCAGATGTCCTGGAATTCAGAGAGATGCATTCAGGGCATGATGTGTGAAAGATTAAGGAGATCATCAATTATTTAAAGCTTCAGTCATTCAGAGATTGTTCACATTAATGTTAGTCATTCAGACAAGAGTGATGCTGAAACATTAGCTACAGGGGATGGAAGCAGCTGAAAATGTAATTCTCTGCATGTTTAACTTTGAAAAACTTTGAAAAGTCATGTTATACTTGTGTGGCTTTAATCTCACTCCAGTTAGAGCACTGGGATGTCTCCACTGCATGGTGGGGTTCGCCCCTGCTGGGGCGGGTTGGGTGGGCGCCCCCAACCTGCCCCAGCAGGGGGGGCTGTGGGGGGGGGGGTGGTATTGGGGGCTGGCAGAGGGGGGGTGGGTGTTGCCTGGGCGGGCTTATGGGTGTTGCTGTTGGGGGTCTGAGTGCTTGTGTTGATGTGATGCCTCATGTGGGCCAACCGGGTCAGGGACCGTCTTGGTTTTGCTTTTGCACGATCATTGTGGGGGACTGGTGAGGGGGACTGGGCTTGGGTGGGTTTGGTGTCGGAGAGCAGCATGGTGGGATGGGGGAGGTATCTGGGTGCTCTCGGGGTGCACTATGTGTGTGGGTGTGAATGTGCAGGGTGAAGTATATGTAGTATGTACTGTAGTATATACTGTAGTATGTATTGTAGTATATACTGTAGTATGTACTGTAGTATATACTGTAGTATATATTGTAGTGCGTACTGTATATAGTTCGGTGCGTATACATTGGGTATAAATTTGGTTTATTTTTTATTACTTCTTTTTTGGGGGGAATATGTCCATCTAATATTTAGATTTATTTACAAGAGGTTCTATATGTTTCTAAATGATGGCTATGCACATGTGTCAGTGTATATTGATTTACGCATTATTATATATTTTATTTTATAAATATACAGTGATCCCTTATTTTTCACAGTTAATGGGGACCGGCGCCCCCCGTGTAAATCAAAATCCGTGAACTGGAGCCCCCCCGAGCCTCAATAATGTGTTTAAAATATGTTTAAAAAACCCCAAAAATTAGCGAGGCACTGCAGCGAAACAAGACAAAGGCTCAACTGTGGTGTTTCTGTTACCTTCATAGCCTCTGGTCTCTGAACTGTAGTAAAGAAACTGCTGGTATTGTGCTATTTTTGGCTCGTAATTAGCGGCTAACACGCTAACAGTAACAAAAGAAACAGTCCGGTTTTCTCTGCATGGAACGAGCACTTTATTCTGGCACTGCAGGAACTTGTAACATCACACAGGTTGTATTGTTCGGCTACTGTTGATTATCAGAGAATGTAAATCTATACACGCTGAGCTGCTGTTTATGCTCACTACACTTTTCATCTAACCCCGTTTTCTTCTGCCGTCCCACGACACACACACTACATTATCCATAAGGCCACACCATTACCCATAAGGCCACCTTCTTAAAGGGGCCAGGCTGGCTCACAACATCTCTTTGCTGTGAGAGAACGCGCACAACATCATGTGATGTTTCCACGATTTTTTTCTTGATTTTTTAATTATATTATATATTTTTGAAAAAATTCGCGAATAACTAAAACCGTGGAACTTAAACCGCGAAGTGGCAAGGGGTCACTGTACTATATTTATTTTCAGATTCATAGATTCATGATAGTATTAAAATTGTCTATGCTTTAAAAGATTGTTTTGGCATGTCTGGAATTAATCAATAAAATGAACTAAAAATGAAAAATGAAAAGCGTGGTTATCAACTGGGAAAAACATGGCCTATCACTGAAAACAGGGACACCTTCTGCACTGTCTCCACACTGTGAGAAATCACAGAAATGCACAAAGCAACGTCCTTTAGAGTTATAGTCTGTCCATTACAACACGCTGGTTTGCCATGGAAATTTATATCAAGACAACAAACATGCAGCATTGTGGAAAACAAACCAGTATAGATGCTCAGATATCTCCTGACAGAGAGCAGAAGCAGCTTTCTGTGTGACTCTGAGAAAAATATATGATAGTTATCATAGCTAAAACCATTAAGAAGGACAGCTGGGACAGTTATTTATTTCATTTTATTTTTTTAATGCAGTAGGTGATTTTCAACTGAACAACCCACGTTCACCTCTGTGGTGGACGTCTGCCTTTATGTCTGCAGGTCAGGCTTCTGCTGCGTTTAAAGTCATATGTAAATCACCACCACATTAATGGAAAGTAGTGCATGTCTGAAGGTGGATACTGACAGTAAACTGCCCAGGCTTTTAGGCCGCAAAGCAATACCAGACCATGACACTTCCACCACCATGCTTCACAGTAAGAGAGCTCTGAACCAATTAGATGCTTTTATCTTGACCAGATCCTGACAAACTCTAGTTTGGCTCTGATCTTCTCTCCTGTTCAGCTCTGTCTTATTCTCATTGTAAATATACTCTTTGACACCAACAAGACTTACCTGCAGATTCTTTGATGTGATTTTCTGGGTCCTGGAGAGATCTTTGTTGTCTCACATGTTGCTGGATGCATCACATTTTATTTGTCAGAAGCACAAATCATTTTTGTCGAATTGTGAGTGAGTTTTATTCTGCACCGCTTGTGGTTAGTTGTTCTTTTTGTGGAGTCATTTGTTTAAAAGTGTTTGAAGAAAATGTGAAAAACTGAGCCTAACCTTCTCATTAAGGTGTTTCCTGATGTGCTTCCTGGAATTTGGCTGAATTTAGCTTTCCACACTTCAGACATTTTTATTCCAAAGTAAACTATTTGTACTAGGGGTGCACGATAACAGGGCCCTCCTGGGCCCGGGCTGGGGGAGTCAGTGTTGCCAGATGGGAAATGTAGGATTATCGTACCAGAGACCCAAAATTATTGTATTTTGAGGGAAATTATTGTACATCTGTCATAACCAAAATAACAAGCCCAATGATGTGCTGTAGTCAAGTATAATCATTCTAGTGTTACATAGCGTCCCACAGGCACTCACAGCTTCGAGGCGTAAGTACAGAATGGGTTAACGGTACCACATCAGCCCCAACTAACAGTTGCGTTAGACTAATGTGTCTCCCAAAAACAAATGAGAGGCGGGAACTAAGAGCCAAATTATGAGGTCTGGAGGTGATTTTGGAGACTATTTTTTTCCCTTGTTTTTTCTCTTCTGCTTAAACTTTGTTTAAATCTCGCTCTCTCAACTTCCTGATCTGGTCCTGACTGTGAGCGTCTCGTGGGGCGGGCGCAGCTGACCAATCAGCCTATCATGATCCTTGTTCTGAGACAAACACTCCTATCTCATGCTCAGCAAAGCACGATTGGCTGGAAACATGTCACATGGGAACAGATGCCTTCAGGGTTCACAAAAAACTCTCCGGCAGACAGTTGCAGCAGGCAATAATTTGAAATGGTCAAATTATCATACATTTGGCCTTTTTTTGGATTATTGATCGTACATCGTACAGAGGCCCAAATTATCATACAAATACAATAATTATCGTACACCTGGCAACGCTGGGGGGAGTAATGGCCCCCCAGCCCCTCCCGACGCTCCGCGCCTGCCTCGCTCCCTCTGAGCCTTGAATGACCAGCAGTGAATGTTATGTTCAAGTTACGTCGGCATAATTAGAAAAAATGATTTCTCAATAAGGAAAATCAAGAATACCCCCTCATGCCAGAAAACAACTTCGTTAACTTGGTCATTATTTGGTAGTTGCTGACTTGAATTAATATTCGCAGTATTTTCCTATATGTTACACATAAAAAAAAAAAAAATAGAAAAGGCTGAAAAAACGACTAGCAAACGAGGGAATGTAGGAATTTATGTTACACCTTGAATGCAGCATGCAGCACAAGGTGCTGATCACAACAAACATGGCGGTGATGGTATGGAACTTCGTTAAAGTTTAGAAGAAGATAGTTGGCTGATTATTTGTGACGAATACTCCAAGCGAATTCCACGAGGAGGGAAGCACAAACACTTTAATACGTAAAACCTGATCAGCCACCTACAACATAACAATCGCTTCCATGGAGTTTTGAAATCGCGCTAACGTGAGCTAACGTGAGATAACGTGAGCTAATGCTAACGTTAGCAAGCCAGCAAGTGTCCCCTCCCCTCTCCTCCCCTCTCCTCTCCTCTCCCTCATTTCTCTCATCTAAAGCTTCCATGAGATTAAAAAAAAAAACAAAAAAAACTAACAGATGGAACCACAAGCCAAAATCCTTAAAATGTAAATGTGTAAAATCTTCAAACTGAAATAATCCAAAGAGGGCTGCCAACAAGGTCGGCCCAGTGACCTGTTGAGTTCTGGTCAAAAAGAAACTAGGTCAGGGAGGAGGCTTGTAGTCCGTATCAACTCAGGAACAGGATCATAAAAGCTGTGGTCCCTGTGTGGGTGTGAAAAGACATAAGTGAAGAGATGGCAATCTTAGTCTCGCATGAATTTTTCATGAACCAAAGCTTTAAGGAAACTCCCTTCCATAAAGGCGTATGCTCGCTTCTCAAGACTATGGAGGTTTTATTCCAGGAGAACAGTCTCTCCAGGATGAGTCCTGTTGAACTCCACTGTGAAGCCTGACACAGAAAACAACAGACAGAAGCTGCCAAGGTTTCCTAGAAGGATATAAAACAAGTCAGGGAGAATGTTGCACGTCTCCTGGTACTCGGGCTGGTTCTCCCAGGTTAGACACCAGCACACACAGCAAATATCCACAAACTCAGTCTTTATTTATATTAATCTTTATTTCCAAGAGAAAACACATGGAACTGGCAGTTTGAGGTCTTTTAGTTCTTTCTTGGGGACTGGCGACCTGTCCAGGTGTACCCCTGCCTTTAGGCCCGAAGAGAGCTTGGATAGGCTCCAGCAGATCCTCGTGACCCTGCAGAGGATGTAACGGGTATACATACATACAGAGGATCGGCAGTGTATCAAATACTTGTTCTCCCCACTGTAGATAATGGATGGATGGATGGATGGATGTTCTTTCTTGGGTTTCAGTATGCTACCGCTCAAATAGGAGAAAGCTAATTAGTGATCAGTTGAGGCTGTGGTAATTAGTCCAAATCATTACGATGGAATGACATTAGCTTTATCCATAAACCGGTTTTTCATTAGTAGTGGAAATGTTAAATCGGAACTACAAACAAAAAGAAAAAAATGCATCAAATCTTTCTTAAGACCAGTCACCAATGACTGGCAGATCTGTACAGTTAAAGATCAAGCCTGCTCTTGGACAAAAAGTATAAATACAAAAGAAAATCAAGGGACTCCATTTGCTGTAAAAGCTGTTTTTTCATTTTTTTCTTACTTTCAGCCCTCATTGCCCTTGAAAGCTTGACTAAACTGTGCAACAACTACAGTAGCCAGAAGGGGTCAACAGAGGCTTTCAAATAATACCAGTAGAACACTGAGGCAACACAAAAGTGGCTTAGCAGCAAACATAAATCCTGAGGAGACAAGTTCTCCACGTTCTCCACCTCTGCATGAATATGACTTAACACGTCTGCACACAAGCCCCAAATGTAAATATGTAAATGAAAAGAACTCAAGTAAACAAATCTCAACATATGTATGGGTTTTTATCACTGAACGCTTGTTTGGAACTGAAATGTCAGATGATCAGGTGTGAGTGGACACTGATTTAATGAACGTGGACCTTCACATATAAATGACAGTTACAGGAAACTTCTTAGGACCTCTGAATAAGAGATCTTCATGCACATCAGGCTAGAAAAATTAAAAAAGTTTAGATAACCTTTTCAAGCTGGGACAGAGAGCAGATCCCCGTGACCCTGCAGAGGATTAAGCAGGTATAGATAATGGATGGATGGATGGATGGAAATAAGCTTTTCAGAGGATGACTGTCTCCACCAGTCCACAGCCAGACTGTTTCAGGAGGTCTATGGTCTACCAGGAGTGAACCAGAAGTGGCTGATCACCAACCACCGTTCCAAAAGCAATATTTTCAAGGTTCTGTGTCACTTTTAAGTAACAACAGGCTCCTCTTATTAGTGTGCATTAGTCTACTTATGCACATTCAACAGTAATGTGTGTGTCAGGCTTGCAAAGAAGAAAACTCTCCTTTAGGAAGAACATGGCTCTATCTTTGCCATTTCATTGAAGATCACATTTACATATCAGAATTCTGTTGGAAAAATGTTGAGCAGATGAGACCAAAACAGAACATGAGTAAAGAAACGAAAGCACTGCTTTCGAGCAGAACTCCTAAAACACGGTGGCGAGAGTATCATTCTGTGTCATACAACAACCCAGCGATACCAGGATCGGAAGAAGGTCTGCCAAAGAGGAGAGAAGGAAATGTTTTTAGATCATTCATGTTAAAATCCTGGCAATCACGCAGAAGAATAGGACCGAGTGCAAGAGTTTAAGAGAGGAAACGCACATGATATTTGCTCTGCACAGAAAAAGAAGCTAAAATTCCTCTCAGGTTAAGAGAAGGACAGATCAGCCGTCACTTTAAAGGAGCCAGTTTTAATTACGGAGGTCATACCAAATATCAGGGCAGCACGGTGTCTTGGTGGTCAGCACTGGTGCCTCACAGCAAGAAGGTTCCTGGTTTCAAACCTCAGCAGGTCTTTCTGTGTGGAGTTTCCATGTTCTCCCTGCGCTTCTGTGGGTTTCCTCAGGTTACTCCAGCTTCCTCCCACAGTCCAAACACATGCATGTCAGGTTAATTAGTGGTTCTAAATTGCCCTGTAGAGGACTGATTGTGAGTGTGTGTGGTTGTTTGTCTACATGTGGCCCTGTGATAGACTGGAGTCCTGTCCAGGCTGGACCCCTGACTTTCACCTGAAGGGAGCTGGGATGAGGGTTATAATAGTTTTCGATTTTCCATTAGTTTTAGTTTTTATTTAGTTTTTAGTTTCATTTTTCAAATTCAGTTAGTTTTAATTTCATTTTTAGAGCAGTTTTGCTAGTTTTTATTTGTTTTTGTTTTGAAATACTTAGTTTTAGTTTAGTTTTTATTAGTTTCAGTGTTAGTTTTTTTAGTTTTATTTTTTTGTAAATTAGGGTTGTAATTTTAGTTCGAGTGAAGCACTGAATCTTTTTGAAGGCTATCGAATCACATAAGTCGTGTTTACATTCCGGTCTCAATAAATATATTTATTAATGCATCTTCCCGCGTGTGGTGTTCCTGCGTATTTACTGACCAGCAGCTATCTGGTCGCCGGTGGAAACAGTCCATTATAATTGCTGGTTTCTCGCGGTCCTTCCCAACGCTGACTGGCCTGCAGCTGCAGCTTCTCTTTCCAGGGGGCTAGCTTAGGCTAGCTTATCCAGGTAGCTTGGTTAGCCTTCTTGTGCGAGCTTTTCAAATGGACTTTCAGATTCGTGGGTTTTATTCCTTCTTGAGAAGTATTCCAGACATTGTATCACCTGCTTCTACAACAAGGCACTTATTTTTATCATAAACTGTCATAGTCAAAGAAATCCCAAATAGGACTGTGCCGCTTTCTCCCAACTTTTGCCGCAGCCATCACTGCTGATCACTTTTCTTTTTTTTTTTTTGTTGTTGTTGTATGGCCGAGCGAAGTTAATAGATTTCAAACGTTTATGAGGAAAAAAAATTACAAACACGTTCTTGACATTATTATAGTTAATTTTACAGGGTATATACAGCAATCTTTGAGTCAAATTTACTACCATTTAATACCTTTTTTTTTTTACTACCTTCAGATTTTTTTTACAACCACCATGACACCACAGGTCTGGTCTGCTCGTGCAGCTGTGGTGGTGTGGTCGTTGGTATAGCACTAGCGCTAGTGCTAGTGCTAGCTGTCGAGGTGATTGACTGTTGCTGCCCACGACTGCGCATTCCCCTCACGTGTTTCTCTGACTTCATGTGTGTCCTGAGCGCATTAGCCCCCATCCAATTAATATTAATGATTTTGAGGCATACTTTACAGTATGCCTGCCGGTCATTCCCGATGACAGGCCTTATCCAAGCCTGAAAGCTTGGATCCCGGAGCCAGGATTGGGAAAACTTACATTTCCACATTTCTAAACTTTTTGCCACCCGCTAGAATTGGAAGAAGAGATACTGGTTCACTAGCACTGCTTTCCATCTCCACTTGGACTTAGCTAGGCAGGGCGATTTCAGATTTCTATGGACCAATGAATACAATGCATTGATATGACATCAATATCAAGTTCATATGACACATTCGTTTTTGAAGTAGCAGCGCAAGCAAGAAAGTATTTATTCATTTCATTTTGCCTATTTCATCAAAATGAAACCCGTCATTGCCCAAAAGAAAAAAAATAACACCTATTCTTTAAAAATAATACCCTTTGACCAAATTTATCACTTTTTAAGGCCATTAAATTTTGCGTTTTTGATTTATCACTTTTAAATACTTTTTAAAACCCCGCGGAAACCCTTTATTAGTTCGTTTTATAAACACATAATACAGTTTCAGTTAGTTATCATTTTTTAAAAACTCGTTTTTATTTTATTTCAGTTAACGAAAATGTTTTTTCAATTCTAGTTTTTGTTATTTTGTTTTTTCATTAAACTGATAATAACCTTGGCTGGGATAGACTCCAGCAGGTCCCCGTGACCCTGCAGAGGATTAAGCGGGTATAGATTATGGATGGATGGATACCAAATATCGTTAACAAACCTTCACATACTTCTTCATTGTAAAAATATGTAATTCTGGGTCATTTTTCTCTAAAAATGTTCGATGGGTTTTCTTTAGTACATTTAATGAGGAGATTAGAGTCATTGGTGATGGACATTTTTGTTTATTTCATACAAACTGCAGCATTAGACGACCACTGAAGCCACATACCAGGTTTCAATCACCTCCACACAACCTCAGCCTCCCCACCACACACACACACACACACACTCACGCACACACATAATGACACGTTTTCAGTCAATATAAAGCACAATAAAACAGGAGTCACACAGGGAGGTGTGATTTAACAGACGTGCACAATCACACTTTACAGCAGGCGAGAACTAATCGAGGCCTTTGATTCTGTGACAGCTGACTTCCTAAAGATGACATCCCATATAAAATAGAAAATATTCCTACAGTTACATTCTCTGGAATCAGAGCCACACATATGCATTTAAGACCTGCAGGTACAGAATGTGCACTCAGACGTCCATGCACTCAGAATATACATATATGACCATAAATAATGGATATAGTCACAATACAGCATCAAAACTGACTTCTTTTTGAACAGTGGAGGGTAAGCAAGCAAAACACAGCTAGTCAGCATCCATAAACCAGCAGAGGAAAGGCACACACAACCTGAGTCCTTCTCTTTACAGTTCACAGTTCACAGTAAAGGTTGTTTATTTAGATACGTGGGCAGGAGAGTTCAAGAACAACGGAAGCTGTTTGAGGGGAGATCTGCAGAAGCACCCATCAGCTTCTCCTCCAGGCTCATGAGAGACAGTCATTTAGGCTTGTCTCAGAGAAAAAATCAGGAAAATCTGACAGATAAAAAGCACGTCAGAAGCCTTCATCTTAATCAACACGGACTGTAAAACTCCCCCACTGGACGCTGATTCTTTTGACCAGCCAGTCAGAGAAGAGAGGGTGGAAAAGAAAGAGAGAGGGGAGGGTGGGACCCAACACAAAACTGAGAACTGAGACTTGGCAACGTGGCATCTGGTTGCTAAGTAACGGCCTCCGAGGGCAGAAGAAGCGCCTCTTTGAGGTTGTTGGTCTGTCCACCCGTCTGCCTCAGGGATCGGGGGCCTTTCCTGAACAGCTTTGTGAATGCTGCTGAAACACCGACGAGCAAAACATGAGTCAAGGCAGTCAGAGTGCAAACCTGGAACAGGAACACGTCCTGTCTTTATTTTTATTATTATCGTCTCAGTTTTCTGAAGTATCGTCAGATCATCCTCTTCAGGCCACAAACAAAATGTCAGAAAATTAAAATAAAAGACTTAAAAAACAACTTTTTCATGAGGATGAAAAGTAAAAATCTGTTTGTAATCTCATATTTAGCAGAAAAATCAATCGAGAGATATTTCTATATTAAACAACAGCCTGATACTAAACTTCTGGTCATTAGCCAGTGCTGTAGCACCTGATTTGACCTTCTGTGTTACCAGCTTCATTCAGACTCGACTGCATCTCCCTGTAACATTCAAATGCAGCAGCAGAGCCTGAGACGTCCCAGCGTGAACGTCACCACCAGTCTGTCTCGATTCAGCTCTTCTCTGAGCTTCTGCACGGTGAGAAATGGGAAATCCTCTGGTGTTTTAGCAGTTAATCTGAGGCCCGCTGAGCGGTTTAACTGAGTCTCCGTGGAGGAAGTCGGAGGAGTGTGGGCACTCAGAGTAACAGCACAATCAGAGACACATCCAAACGTGAAATGCATGAAGGACAACAAGAAGTCACATGTCCTCTCATCCCTATAGCATTAAATCTATCTGATGTAACCTCAACATGAGACCCGGACTGATTTAAACACGTTGTGAGAGGATCTTTATACGAAGACATGAGACGACATGAAGCAGGTCGACACATCTGTCTCACATCTGTCTCACGTCGAGCATTAAAACAGAATTGACGACAGTTTCCTGAACTTCTCTGTTTAGTTAGCAGTGTGTTTGGAGGTGGAAGGACTTCTGCTGCGTCTCCAGCAGTGATCTGGACATTCTGACTGTCACTGGGGAAGGTTTTATTTTAGCCAGCATGTCCAGAAACTGTCAGCTTTTTAGAAGATACAGCACAACTGTGGAGAAATGGATCAGCTGGAAAACGTCCGTTATATTTCAGATTTCAGGGTAGAAGCTGAATGGCTGCTAATGTCACCGTTTCTACCAGCTCGGTAATAATCCACTTCAACCACCTACTGGATGAGCGTACAAAGGCCCTCCAGTCCCCCTTCTAAGATGAGTCCGTAATAACCTCTATGTTGGACAGAAGTTTAACAAATATTCACTAACGTCTAACATATGCTTTCTGTTTTATTTGTGTTGAAATGGGGTAGTTGATTTTTTTTTTTTCAGAAAATATCTCCACATCTACAAGACCCTTCTAAACTAGTCCTTGAACAGCTCTATCTGCACTTTAGCTGCAGTTGTTAGCTGCAACGCTATCTGCACTTTAGCTGCAGTTAGCATTAAACTTTGACATCATGGGAAACTGATCAAGGTTTAAAATCAAAAGTGCTGCCAGCAACCGTTAAAGTTAAGAAAGTCAAAGCAACCACTTGTAAGTTACTTGACATTTTGAAAAACCCATTTCCTGTGTTTGACGGCTGATTCAGTTACCTGTAGTTACCTCACCTGTACACACAGATCACCTGTAGACGCAGATCTATGTAACCAGAGGGAAGGGGACATAGTTCAGGACAACACACACATGCAGACACAGAAGTGGTGATTTTACCGGCCTGGGGAGGGGGAGAAACCCCCCCCCCCCCCCCCCCCCCCCCCCCCGTGGTACCAGATACTGCTCTTTCTTCTCCAAACCCAGTACCTGTGAATAAACTGTCTGCAGTCTTAACAACAGACCAAAATTCAAGTTCAATTTCTATTAAAATTAAATTATTAAAATTTCTAATTTCTATTACAGTGGAGGAGACAGTGAAGGAGACAGTGGAGGAGACAGTTGAGGAGACAGAGGAGGAGACACTGGAGGAGACAGTTGAGGAGGCAGTGGAGGAGACAGTTGAGGAGGCAGTGGAGGAGACAGTGGAGGAAACACTGGAGGAGACAGCGGAGGAGACACTGGAGGAGGCAGTGGAGGAGACATCAGAGGAGACAGTGGAGGAAACACTGGAGGAGACAGTTGAGGAGACAGCGGAGGAGACAGTTGAGGAGGCAGTGGAGGAGACAGCGGAGGAGACACTGGAGGAGGCAGTGGAGGAGACATCAGAGGAGACAGTGGAGGAAACACTGGAGGAGACAGTTGAGGAGACAGCAGAGGAGACAGTTGAGGAGGCAGTGGAGGAGACAGTTGAGGAGGCAGTGGAGGAGACATCAGAGGAGACAGTGGAGGAAACACTGGAGGAGACAGCGGAGGAGACACTGGAGGAGACAGCGGAGGAGACACTGGAGGAGACAGCGGAGGAGACACTGGAGGAGACATTCGAGGAGACAGTGGAGGAGGCAGTGGAGGAGACACTGGAGGAGACAGCGGAGGAGACACTGGAGGAGACAGTTGAGGAGACACTGGAGGAGACACTTAAGGAGACAGGGGAGGAGGCAGTTGAGGAGACAGGGGAAGAGGCAGTTGAGGAGACAGGGGAGGAGGCAGTTGAGGAGACAGCAGAGGAGACAGTGGAGGAGACAGCAGAGGAGACCGTGGAGGAGGCAGCTCTGAGCACTGATGTTAGATCCTGACTGTGGTGCTGCTGCATCTCCACAGCAAACATAAAGCTTTCAACAAGACTGCATTTGAAAAAGGATTTTGGTCGATGGGAAAGTAAGAAGCTGAATAACCCAAAGGCCTTAATCTTCTGTTTGTCCCAAACACACTGTAGGACAGTCCACACAACAGCAGGATTATAGAATAAATACCTCAGTATGGATCAAGACATGTTCCAGTTCCTTGGTTTTCACACAGGAAACAAATACAGTACAGTTGAATTCATGAGACAAACACATATTATTGGTCTGTATTTTCATATGTACATCTTCAGTAGTTAAATCGTATTTCAGCACAACTTCAGAGCTTGAAACAGCACAAGGAGCAGGGATGCTGAAAAAAATCAATCTTTTGGCTTGTAGGTCAGCGTTCCTTTAATCTGAGTCCAGTCACTTGGTGGTAGCTTGTTTTGTCTGTCTTCAGAGCTGGTGAGGGAGTGTCTGATGCCACTTTGTGTCATTCACAGGAAACCCAGAAAACATCAGACCTGCATCAGTTCTGTCAGTGTTTTGTTCTCATCCATGCTCTCGTTTCTCTTCTTTGGCTCTGGCTTTACTCCTAAAGTCACTGTTTATTCTGCATTTGTAGCTGCTAAAGCTCCGCTATATTCAGCAGCTGGCTGCGTTTCTGCGCTATTTGACTTGTCAAACCTTTCTTCACTAAAAATATCTTCTTGTGCCTGAACTAAAACAGTAAAACAGTAAAACATTTAGCTGCATGATGCTAAAATGAAACATTGAGTTGATTTTCTGTTTGATTCCACCGAGACAAACTGAGACAAGTCAAACTTACCATCCAAAGACTGAAACGATTGCTAATCTGGTCCACAGCGGACCACACCGTGCTACATTGTTTTGGCTGAAAGTTTCCTGTCGTCATTTCGTACAGTCCACAAAAAAAAAAAAAAAAAAATTCTCCAGATGACTGCTGTTTCAGAAATATTGTTTGTTCACACTGACATGCCTGAAAATGTGCATCACTGACTGCTCACGTGCGCCCGGCATGCTCGTTTCATTACACAGAGGAAGCGCCGGTGTCCTGAGACGGAGACGTTTAAATACAGGAACGTTAAAAAGTGAGGACATCGGCTCAGTTTAAAACTGTCCACAACTACATGCCATGCAGGACTCATTTTCCTCACGGCTGACTTCATGACCAAGGAAACACCACGTAATAAATACTGGGAACATCAAAGTATGACCACTGGTAACTCCTGCACCAGTAACAAGCGAATGTACAGCTGATTGTAACTGCATGAAGGCATACCACAGTAAAGTCTAACCTCTTCATTTAAGGCTGAAAGACACAGGAACTTCTGCTCCAGCTCATTTATATTGCATACATTAACCACATGGTAAAGCCCTCTGAGAAACCCACCAGCCAAACTATTGATTTTTTTCTTCTCTTGCTTCGCACACAGAAGAATGCAGGGCAAATAGAGCAGGACTATCAAGCACACAGACTTCCTAAACATTCACTTGGTAAAACTAGCGAGTACTTCAGCTCACAGTAACGACAGAGCGGCACAGCTAGCAGAGACTATGGTTCTTCCTCGGCTGTCCGTGTTGGGACCCACGGTAAAAAGGTGCTGTGATTCCAGACCCGGCTGGAGAGACGACAGCACCTTCTCACCTGTTTATCAAGAAGCCAGCAGGGTGACAAAAAAAAACACCTCAACTCACAGGACTATTAGAAAGGGCTCCCTGCAGAGATGCTACTGGTCAACTAACAAACTAACCAGGAAGTCGTCTCGCTCCCTGATATGGCTCCACTTCACGTCTGTCGGCTGCATGAATCAGAGATTTACAAGTGCATCTTGCTCAAGTCCTTTATCAAAATGGGAAAAAAAACAGAAACATGTCAAGTGTCCTTATAAATAAAGTTTGATTATTAATAACATTGCTTTTGCTTTAATGCCAGAGCAGCTGCATCATAGTGGTGTAAACCTTGTAACAGTAACAACAGCTGTTCCCAAACAGTCTGGTGATGAGTAAAGGTGAATCCTCCCAACGCTAACAGTAGAGCGACATCCTGCTCCGTCTCATCGCTTCACTGATCAAATACGCCGGGCTGATCTCCGGCTCTTCTGTCATGACCACAATGTTCTGCCACTCTCCGCACTGGTTGGACTTCTTGATTGTGTCCACCACGCATAGAGCATAAAGACAATCCTCAAAAGTGGCAGCCATGGTCAGGGGCCTCCCGTCCCAGGTCCGCCGGTCGTCCTGGTCCTGAAAGGCCTGTCGCACAGCCTGGATCATGCGGATGGTCCCCGTGAGGTACGGCGATGGGATGTCACTGAAGGCCTTTTCAGGCAAGGAGGACTTCTCAAGAGGAGTGGTGTCTTTCAGCAGGAGTTCAGGGCCACCACCGACTTCCTCCACCTCCACAGTTCTTCTGCCCGTACAGGTCCGTGCCGGTAACCGTTAACCTCCCGATACTCCCCACGACAACCACCTCCTGCCGAAACTCTCCGGGGACGTTGAAGTTGAGTGTGACGGTGCAGCAGGCGCCTCCTTCTAGGACCATCTGAAACGTGCAGAAGTCGTCGCTGGTGATCTGGCGGATGCCCCGGATGTGGTCTGTCTGCTTGACGAACGTCTTGAGGAAGCCGTGGACTTTGGCTGCACGCTGTCCAGTCAGAAACGTCAGCAGGTCGATGATGTAGCTGCCGACCGAATGCAGGCCACCACCTCCCATCAGATCATCGCAGCTCCAGTTGTACTTCTTCCCCAGGAGGCTGCCACTGTGGACCTTTAGGACAGAGAAAGCAAAGTCTGTCAGGTTTGTTTTTGCCACCGTATTAGGTCTCACTGGACTGTTGAAAGCTGAGAATGAATCAAAGAACAAGTACTATCTGGTGTCAGAGAGCAGCAGAAAGCACCTCTAAAGCAACATGGACTCACTGCCAGATCAGTGGATGCTGCTCAGACTCAGTCTCGCCTCTGAACAGAACTGAACTAACATCCGTCACATGTCAGCAACAGAAACATTTCTCTTTGAACCAATGAGAAATTGTGTTTTTCATCATACCTGGGCCTCACAGACCAGAAGTTCTCCAATGTAGCCCTCCTCTAGCAGCTCCTTCATTCGAACAAAGGCTGGCAAGAAACGCAGCACATTTCCCATAATGCTCAGCAACTTGGGGTAGTACTGAGCAGCGGACATCATTCGGAAGGCGTCCAGAGGAGTGGCAGTCCTATCACAGATGACATTCTTGCCAATACCTTAAAAAAGAGAGGAGAAAAGAACGTCTTTTATTTGCAAAGTCTTAATTTCATCCTTCTTTGTTACACTTTAAATGAACATGAAGACCAAGACTGGAGAAGAGAAGATCTGTGTGGAGGATTGGCTAAATTTGCGGACGTCATGTCCTCCTGAGCATAAAAACATTCCATATTCCCTAAAGCAGTGATTCCCAAAGTGTGGGCCGCGGCCCCCTGGTGGGCCGTCGTGGTACTGCAGGAGGGCCGTGAGAGGTCATTAAAATTAAACAAATACGCTTAAAATTTCCGATCTTTTTGAAATAGGTTTTTAAATACTGGAGTATGGATGTCTTTGGGTCCGTACCGTACTGCATCCATGATGTAGACAGAAGTGGCCACTGACTGATGGACCAGCTAAAACATAGTTCAGGGTAACATCAACTATTACGTAACTAACTTGAATAATCCCCCTGGAGATGGACGATAGTGGAGAGCAGAACCTCCAGCAGAACCAGAGGCAGCAGAGCAGCCAACTGCATCAGCTTTGCAGGTGCACATCAGAAAACAGACCCCGACTGTCATATTTTTGTTTATTTTAGTTTGATAAGAAGAGAGAATTAACGGATCGAGAATAAATAGACGTGTACAGCCGTCATGTAAATGTCAGGGGGATGCTTCCTTTCCATTTCAGTCAGTATTGAGTAATATTAACTAGCATAACCAGCTGGTCACAGCAGGTAAATGAGGCTATTGTGAAAATGAAATGCAAGTGTGCTGAATTTAGAACAAGTGCATTAATAGCTTTTAAATTCAGCTTTATATTCATGAAATGAAGGATGCATCTGAAAACACTGGACTAAAACAAACAGCCTTGTGCCTCTGTTAGCCTCTCTAGATGATGTGGCTTCGTCAGCAGCGACGTCAGTAAATAGGTGTGCATTAAGGGAATGGCTCCACACACAAATCCGTTGAGCCCTCAGAGTCTAATGAGCAGCTTCTGCTTCTGCTACTAATGTGCCATTTTTTTTTTACATTATAATCAAAAATCTCATAACGAGAAACAGCTTAGACATGCACAAACAATAAACACACAACTCCAGGCTTTTTTTTTTTTTTTTAAATCTACTGTGATTGTAGCTCATGACTGGAGTGACGTGCCACCTCAGGCTGTGACCTTTCCAGAGATAGAAACAATGCTGCGTCAGATCAGAGATGACCTTTTCTGCTCATGTGCAGAGCTCTGAAAGGCTGAGGCTTAGGAGAGTCAGTCTGTTGAGTCAGCGGAGCTGCCACAGTCTCTCTCACACACACACGTTGTGTCTGCGTGTGTGTGTCTAAGAGATTAATGATGCACCTGAACACGGTATAATCAAAGCAGCTTGTGCAGAAAACAAACAGAGATGAAATTAAACAGGTGCGCTAGGACGAAACTAGCGCTGCTGCAGCCTAGCCCACAGAGGAAGGGGGTCAGAAAAAGAGGGGAGAAATGAGCCGTGAAATGCAGAAGAAAGAGAAACAGGTTTGAGGATCTGTGGAAACATCGATACAGCCCGGACTGGATGCAGAATCAGCAGTAAAGTCCGAACTGGTGATGAAAGGGGAGCCAGATGTAATCATAATCACTCATCTTTGGCCATTAGTTTGAAGGAGTGATGGATTAAAATAGACTGTGGAGGCTACAAAACAAAATGGGCTTTCTTTTCTGAGCTGCTGCATTTAGTCCAAAAGAAATCAGTCCAGTTATCAGGCACAAAGAATCAGCGCTGCATTTCTTCTGTCTTGGTTGTTATCATGACCACTCAACTTCTGCTGTTTTTGCTTTTGTACACATCACATGTTAGGTTATTACGTTACTGTTATTATATGTCTTTTATTATCCAGACATCATCCAGACCCGTTTAGTCCTCTGCAGGGTCAGGGGGGGCTGCTGGAGCCGATCCCAGCTCTCCATGGGCAGTGGTACACCTGGACAGGTCACCAGTCCATCACAGGACCACATGGAGACAAACAACCATGCACGTTCACAATCGTCTTTTATCTTTTCTTTCTTTTTTTTTTTTTTTTTTACAGTTTTCTGGTCTGAGGTGAAGTCGATCTTACTCATCATTATCACCTGTAAAGATGGTCATTGAAAATATCGTTCATAAATGGTGCGTCGTCACAAAAAAGTTGCACAACCAGTGAGCTAGACTAGCTGGACAGAGGTCCTTCCTTTTTCATCAGCTTGATCTGAAGATGATGAAATGTCATCCTCTTGATGCAGAAACATGGGCCTCCCAACTCCTGCAGCATCAGCATCTGCAGCACTAGCTAGCGACCAGCTGATATGAACCATTACAGCCTGCTGTGCACGCTCTCCCTCTTCTCCCTGTGTGTGCGAGAGCTGAAAAAAATATCTAGAAGTCATATTTCTGACAGGTATTGCAATTACTGTTTGATCTGATAATGTCTGAAAATGAAGCTTCAGTTCATTATCCACGATTACTAGAATTAGGCGCAAATATGACTTCTTTACTGCTGCGTGCCTTTTATTGACAGATGTTGGCAGATGTTCAGTGTTGCCTCAGGGAATAGAAAAATACTCCATAATAATCCATTTTGAGCTCCAAAATAATTGTGACCTTTGTAATTTTCTGCACCAGTAGAAGAGAAACTTGACTAAAAATCGATTCAGCTTTAGTGTGTTTGAAGTGCAGAGAAAGTGAAACACAACCTGCTTGTGTTTTTAGCAAATATATGCAGTTCAGTTCAATGATACTTGATTAATCCCCATCAGGAAATGAACTGCCACGAATGAGGTCTCTTCAAAGATTCTTTTTAGATGGTTGTAATTAGGGCTGGGCGATTTTATCGATACGGCGATATATATCGATATTTTATTTCTCAGAGAGTATCGATATTTCAGCCGCGGGTATCGATATTCTAAGCTCCCTTAAAAACCCCCGTGTCACGCACGGGTGCTCTTCCTGCAAAGTGCCATTTAGTCCTCCAGCCGCTAGTGTCGCTGTAGAGCATTTCTAACAGGGTATCCAAAAGCAGCTTCTTACTCTTCTGGCTACAGCTCAGCCACTCAGGAGGATGGTGGCGAGTATAAACCCAGCGCCTGCGTGCTTAAAAGTAGATGTGTGGGAGCAGTTTGGGTTGAAAAAGAAAAAGGAAAGCGAAGATTTAGACAAAAGTATGGCGGTTTGCAAGCTGTGTCACTCAAACGTAAAGTACTCTGGAAATACCACCAACCCGCGAGGCGAGCCCACCTGAAACGTCACCACCCAGACAAGGTAATGCTAACTGAGAGCGAGCCAAACTTTATTTGTCAGGATTTGAGACCGTATTCAGTGGTGGAAAACGCCGGCTTTAAGGGCTGTGTTTACTCTCGCGGCAACATGTCGCAGTTATCTTGTCCCCGGTACGCCGCAGTTATTTTTGATATATGTTAATGTTGAAGCGCGTCTGCGCTGTTATTTAACGCCACAACGGAGAGCGACAATCACGAACTAGCTAAACTTATAAACTCATCTCTTGTGTTTTTCCACTTCCTAACCGTCTCGGCCGTATCCAGACCCACATTCATCACTATCTCCCTCCATGAATTACTAGAATATGTGCTGTCTTTGTAGTGAGGAGAACAAAAATCGCACAGATGTGGGTACTTCCTCATTTCTTCAATGACGTGGATGTAGAATTGACCAATCAGAGGCCTCCTTTCTCTCCTCTCTGTCTGTCACCTACCTTTCAGTTCAGTTAATTCAAACAAATTGGAGCACTCACAAGATGTCACCAAAATCACTTTGTCCTGTTAAAATCTTTCAGAAAATGATGTAAATGTATTGTTAGAAAAATATCGATATAATATCGTATCGTGAGCCAGATGGATCGTATCGTATCGTATCGAGAGATTAGTGTATCGCTACAGCCCTAGTTGTAATTGTTGAATCACTGTGTTGTGAAGAGGATGCTCAGTGTTGTGTAATATCTTTTTCACTTCAGGTCTCCTGCAGACTCAAACAATGGCATATTCGCATCTATAAAACTACCGTATTGGCCTGAATACCGGACGATATTTTATTCTAGAAATCATATTCTTAAAAATGGGGGTCGTCTTATAATCAAGGTCTAAACTTTTCTATTGTTGTTATACATCTGCGCCACTAGGTGGAGCTGCAGTGAAGTCACCAGTAAGAATGGAGCATGGCAGTGAAGCCATGGAGCAGATCTGATGATAAATGGAGGAACCACGAGACCGTGCTCAACAAAGGGTTTAGAAAGTTTTGTTGCAGTCCAGAATTAGTTTTTTACAGACTGAATTATTAATGTTGTTCTTGAATCTAACTGGACTTTGATGGTTCTGGACATTACAGCAGAATGTTATCTCAGTGTGATATTTTTCTATAATAATTGTACAATAAAAAGTTGTTTTTATGAATAACCTTATTGTCTTCATCATATTCTTATTTTCCCAAAATGATATTTGAAAATATAATCAAGAGTTGTCCTATATTCAGGCCGATACGTCAGCTTATTTACTGAGGCTACATCTTTCCAAAAAGTATCAGAAGTTTTCTGCACTCAGTTGGGTGAAATAGCATTTCAAATATATAGTTTCCCCTTTTGTAATCATCTGCAGAATCACCTTCATCTTCAGAGCTGGCCTCACTGCTCAAATACAAGCTAGTTTTGAACACATATATGTCCGCTTGTAAATGTCATGACTGACATTTCTTCTCCTGTTTGTGTATAGACAGACGGATGGACAGACAGAGAGATGGATGGACAGACAGATGGACAGACAGACAGACAGGCGGACAGACAGACAGACAGACGGACAGACAGACTTTGAATCCGAACGCTCACTGCCAGTGAGTTAACTGCCAACTCCTCCAGTGACTTAAACATGTATTGCTGCCATCAAATTCAAAATGAGCTTTTGTTTTCATGAACGGATAAAATATCTCACCTTCAATATCTGATATGCTTCCTTTGTTCCTTGGTGAATAAAATATGGTCATAAAATATGTTCTCAGACAATTAAAAATTAAAAACAATTTCAGTCCCGTGGCCTGTTTGCTAAAATTTAAATATAAAAAAAAACAGTTTTTTTTTTTTTTTTTTTTTAATGTGTTGGAGCGAAAAACGAAAAACAAAATAAAAAGTCACTTTTTAATTTTTTTAGTTTTTGATTGACAATTGAAAATGGAAAAAAAAAATGATACACAGATAATTACGGATTGATAAAGTTACAGTACTTTAACATGGACATTTTTATTTTAAAGTTCTCCCAAACGGAGGATTCGACAGAAACAAGGATATTTGTAACAACTGACAAGTTGAACTCCCCGTTAAAAGTTTCTGCTGTTACCTCAGAAATTGATCTATTTTAATGTTCTGATTGTTGCTCAGGATTTTGTTGGTAGACTTTTCTTATTTTTCATAAAAAAAAACAGGATGACATTAATGCCCTGGCAGTGGCAATTATCTTTATTCTATTTTACCTTTTTTAAAATGAGAAAAAATATAACACAAAATATAACACAAAATATGTGCTACTGGAAAGTGCCGATGTTAAAAGTGTTTTAACAACAAATGTTATGGCACTTTAGTTCATATGGCAGCAGAACATTTAAATAAAAGTGAACTTTATGCTACTTTTGAATTCATTATTTGATTTTGCGTATACAATGCAATCAATCATCATTAATCAGGGAAATCGTGCGATTAATCACGATTAAAAATTGTAATTGTTGCCCAGCCCTAATTATATGACAAAAATGGTGCACTGATGGTCTAAAACGCTATATTGCCTTTGATTGACGCACATCAGAAGTGATATTTTCATACAGAACCAATTAATTCCGGATGTCATGTGGGATCTGTATTACTTTAGGTCAAAGAGCAGAAGGAAAGAGAAATGAGCAGACATGCAGAGACAGGGAGAGGCCAGGAGAGAGAGCAGCTGCACCATTACACATGGAAGGCAGCTCTCCCTGCTCCACTGCTCCTCTCGGCCCGCCGCCACACATCATCTTAGCCTCGCTGCATGCAGGACGTATCTAGCTTGACACCAGTGTTCACTGCAACACACACAAACAGGCCACGGCTTTGAGAGGAAAGAGGAAAACAATGCTTTCTGTGCACCAGAGGGAGCGCCATCAGTGCACCAGATTTCACACCTCCACTAATTGTGCGCAGGAGTGGCAGCGCTCGGGAAGGAAAGGCTGGAAGTGGCGGCTGTACAGGAAGGTCAGGGTGGGTTTAAGTTAGGGTGGGGCTGTTTTGCTACACTATTCCATGCTTTTAGCTGTACTTTTGATTATGTGAAATGAGTAAGAGCCATGGAGATGATAAATTACTGGACTCAAAACTTGATACAAGACTGAACCTATTTTAAAGGGTTAATGTTGAGAAAGATCCCCTCTACTGTCTCTTTCCTCCTGAAACCGTATTCAGGTAATCCATACATGACCCTGCACTGAAATCCATCCCGAATGTGACCCAGTGGCAACAGCTGGAAATCATAGAGGAAAACCATGTGGATGAAGTACAATACGATCAGCCAGCACAATAGAAACTCAGCCTGAGGATGCCAGAAATAGAAAAAAACAGGGGGAACTGGTTACAATGACAGCCATCTGCCACGCTGGGCCCTGCACGTGCTCCTGTAGGAGGACGCATCCAAAGATGGCTTTCTAGATTCCCATAGACGAGAGACTATTATATGTTATCCTGCTCACATGCAATATTTACTAGTATTACGCTGCCTTTGAGAAACAGGGATCCAAACTGTATTTTTACCTTTTAATCTGATGTAGGAGGAGATAACAGAATAGAGTCAAGATTTTAAATAACTGTAAAAGTCTGACTATTTTATTACATGATTGATTAAAAGAGCTAATTTTTTCCAGCTCTTTTATTTACATCAGTGACCATGACTACCAAGTATTTGTATTAACATAATTTCTGTGCTGATTGTTTTTAATGTCTGGTATTCAACAGTGGCAAAAAAAAAATCTCATGACACTGCAGCCGACTGTTAATACAACACACCCACTGTACTGTTAAATAACATTTCTGTGTCTGTATTTCCAGTAGGTGCCCGGACACTGAGCCTGTTTTCAACGTTTCAACAAAGCTCCAACTACTGACGCTATCCCAGCAGCTGCGATCTGCATGGTTAGGAAACAGTCTGGTTTTCTTGTGTGCATGTTTGCATTAAATGTATGCTAAATTACAGGAGATACAGTGAGGCGGCTCTCTGACCAGACAGGGAAGTTTCTGCAGCGTTCAGCAACACTGAAGACCTGGAGAAGTTGTCAGCTTGGTCTGTCTGAAGCTGACGATACCTCACCAAATCACACACAGTGAGGGAGGTATCAAGGAAGGCTTTCACAGATGTTCAGAAAGCAAAATCTGAATGACAAAATGCCCAAGGAGTAGAAAAAAAAAAGACAGTTTGGATGTGGCCTTCTCTACCAGCTGGAAGTTTCTCTGAGAAAGTTTCAAACATCTTGTAGATCTTGGATCATAGAGACGTAAAAAGCTGTGTGCATCGGCTTTAACAAAACAGGACTAGACAATTGAAGAGACAGACCAGGCTTGGTCTTTCTGCTCATTACCCCAAATTAAATTTGGCTTAAAGCAATTACAATCCAGGGAGGGCTGGATGAGAGAGACAGACATGGAAACCTTTACATTCTCTTCACAATGTACACCTCCTGCTGGATGTAAAGCATGAAAAAATACAGCTTCCTTCCTGACAAAATTTGCCCCAACTGTTTTCCCAACCTGAAATTAGCATGTAAATGGAAACCGTGACAACAGGATGGATGAATGCTGTCTACTCCAGCTGAAGCCAAGCAGAAAAACCCACGGCTGAAATGCAAGAACACACAGTAATTAATGCTGAGGTTTGTCATATAGATTTAAGAGTTTTGTTTCTAGTAAAGTCATGAGGTGCAGGGTCTTATCTGGTCACTGGTTTATGGAGAGATAATCAGGTGACAGTAGAGCGAGCAAAGCACGAGCTGGGCTTCAATAATTGAATATGGTCCTAATTTAGACAGAGGAAGTCACTGAACAATGACGGCAGTCCACCAAGAACTGGAGGTGCATTTCACATCAGACAAATTTGAATTTTGCTTTATAAGATTTGAATACTAATTTACATATGAAACGTGGCCTTAACAGATGAGGTCTTTGACAGTTGCTGTCGACCCCGTTTTCAAGGGTTTCATCATGATATGAAATTACAGGCATTAACTGGAGTGATCGGTATTAGTGTCCATATGAGTTCTGCTGGACCTCAGTGCTGCTTTGATACCATTGATCACAACATTTTACTGAACAGATTACATCACATTATCAGGATTAAAGGGACTAGACTGGGGGCACTAGACTGGTTTAAACCACATCTATCTGACAGGTTCCAGTTCATTCATGTTAATGACGTTTCTTCCACACAGATGAGGGTCTGCTATGGCGTCCCACAGGGTTCAGTTTTAGGGCCGATCCTCTTCAGTCTATACATGCTGCCCTTGGTAAAAATCATCCAGAGACACGACATAAATGTTCTTTGCTATGCTGACGATACGCAGCTGTATTTATCCGTGAAACCAGAAGAAACCGAACCCTTCAGACATGTGTTGAGGACATTAAGACCTGGATGTCCTCTAACTGTGCTTTTAAATTTGGATAAAACAGGTGTTCCACCTTTAAAACTAAACTGAAAACATTTCTGTTTAGTAAAGCCTATAGTACAACAGTGTGTCATTTTGTGCTGTATAGTACTACCAATATATCTGTGCCTCTCCTCTCTCTGTCCTCCATCCTCTCTCTCTCCTCTTTTCTTCCTTTACCCAGCTGGTTTTCAGCAGGAAGGTCCCCCTTATGATCCAGGTCCTGATCGAGGTTTCTTCCTTCTTAAAGGGGAGTTTTTTCTTACCACTGTTCAACTTAAAGGTTTTTTCCCCACTGGGGGCAGTTTTCTACTTGCCATCATTTCTTTAATAAAGATTTAATAGTATTAAGCTATAGTTAATAATATTTACTCAGGAGGTCATGCGTTTGGTCTCTGAAAAGCGCCTTGAGACACTTTGTATTGTAATAGATGCTATATAAATAAAGTTGAAATGAACTGAAATGAATTGATTTGAGATGTTGTCATGTTTTGGTCAGACACAATCACTTCCATTCACAACACTTGCAGATAGATGCTAAAAGATCTGTTCCTTTAATAAAAACACACTGGGAAAGGCCACCTGATAACATGTATTGATGATGATTACATTTTGTATCAATGCTACTGGATCATTTATCATTTAATCGGTGTATTGATGCAGACTGATGGATTATTTATTACACCCTTTTTACTTTCTAGATTTCAATGTTCCCATCAAAGACACTTGGTCGACGAATAAATTAATCTTTGTATTTTTCATTTTAAAAGAATAAAAAATGCCACATGCTTTTCTCTTGGTTTTATGTCAGGAATAGAAAAGCAGCTAACAGGAAAAAAAAAAAACCCTTCTGTGTTTCAAGTATAACCTGTTCTGTCATTCTGGGAACAAACAGAGAATGTTGGCTAACCCGGCTGAAGTCTGGAGGTCCTTAAACCACTGTCTGCATTAGCGGCAGCAAAACATCATTAACTTTTTATGCTCATTGATATTAGTGAAAAAATGTCTTGGTAATATTCTCATGATTTGATTTGATTTCTGACTAAGCAAAGAACTTATGTAACAATAAATAATGCAAAAATGTGACTTACAATTTGTTAACTTCAGCCATAAAAAAGGATCAAATTAACATTAGTTAGGAAGTATTTATGGCATTTTTAAGGTTAGGAGTCATATGCAACCAGATAGACAACATCTAATATATGAACAGGAAATGATAAAACAACAGCAGGTTGTATTCAGGGCTTGTATTGTGTTTAATGGAGCTCTAAGTCCATTAGAGCAAAGCAGAACCATGAATGATGACAAGCATTAGCCTCACTCAGCCTGCTTTAGCCTTCAACTAATGCCCCTGATATGCAAGGAGTTTAGCATTATGAAATGTATTTGAGTGCTGCCATTAACCCCAGCACCAGAGTGGCCAGCTGGCTCCACCATGGAGTAATAGTAACCGTAAGAGTGGCTTTTACACTAAAAGCCCTGAACTATGGACCTGCACTGAGCAGGTTTCTGCATGTGCACACTCATACTGCAAATGCAAAGAACTGTGAATAAGAAGTTACAAAATGTTATTGTATTTGTAAACTGTTTTAGGTGTGATGCACTGGAAACAATCAACTGACAGCTTCCTGAGCAAATAATAGAAATTAAAAAAAAAAAAAAAACTGAAAGATTGAAAGAGCAGTTATCCAGCCTCCCCATCTTCAGATCTTACTGTATTTGCTGTAGCTCTGAAGATAGTACAATGTAGTAACAGCAGTCTGAAAAGAAGAGGTGTGAAGTGGAGCTGAAACCAGCCACCACAGTTCAGAGACAGTGGTTGAACAAAGTGCTTTAGTCCTTGTAGTATTTTTACCAAAATATGTCACAGACAATTCCTTCAGACCTCACGAAATTGCCTCCACATTTGATTAAAAGAAAAAAAAGAAGCATAATATGTCACCCTTAAAGGGAAAAACAGGTTAATTTCCCAACCTACGATCACCTACTAGACGACAACTGTGCTCCTAGTTTTGCTGCAGTGTAAACACATCTCGTGTAAATAGAAAGTGTGTGAGTGTGAGCCTTTACTTCGACCCCCTGCAGTCCTCCAGGGTCTCATTAACTCCTGGACTGAACCGCTTCCCCTCCTCTCGGATCACTCTGACACACACCAACGACAGCCTGAGCAGCATCCTCACACCTCGTTTGGCAACACACACAGCTGAGACACAAACCCACGGCTGCCAATGACAGATCCGTCCGCCTGCCTGACAAAGAGACCCCTCCCAGTCCATTTGCATTTTATTATCAGAATGACCTATACTTGCTTTTGTTGGGTGGAGGTCATGCAGAAAAGACAGGCCAGAAGTACTACATGTTTCTGCATGTGTAAAGGCCAAATGAGAAAGATTTAAAGAGCAGTTCATGCCGTTGTAGAACAAATTAATTGTTGGGCTGGACATGTGCTATTTTCCATTCTTAGTCCTGCGTGTGCACACCTTGCTATGAAGTAACAGACATTTGAATAAACCTGCAGTGGAAAATAGCTAATGAGAATGAATGATGCCTTGAAAATATATACAGTACAACACTGCTACTCATATCATGGTGGGGTAAATTGTCTGAAGTTACTTACATTAAAAAAGTGGAAAGACTGTAAATAATAAGCAAAAGAACAGTATTTGAGTATATGTCATCCATCCCTACCATGTGCTTATCTGAATAATCGGTTGTCTTCCAGTAATCCAGGAGCATACGATTATATGATACGATACATGATATTCATCTTAAGATACATTTACATCATTTTCTGAAAGGTTTTAAAGGGACAAAGTGATTTTGGTGACATCTTGTGAGTGTTCCAATGACTTTGTTTGAATGAATGGAACTGAAAGCATCAATTACACGTTATATGGCTGACAGGCAGCTTGCAAATGCTGGACAAAATGAATAAAAGATTTGTTGAGAAAAATAGTTTCATTTATTTAAACAGTGTAAATTGTTGCTTGCAAGATTTTAAAGGTAAGGGCACAATGGAGAGTTAAAGTACAGTAAGTGGGCCTTCTTTGGCAGCTTTTTTGGCTTGATACTGAACATATGAGGTAGCTACTAGTCATTCAAGCCACCAGGTTACGTAAAAACGAACCATGGCAGCCAATGATTCAAGTTCATTGGAGCAACATTTAAGCCACCTTTAAATTGCACCCATCTCAGCAGAGTAGCTGGTGGACTTAATGGCTCTTCCTGCAAAGTGCAGGAAGAGCACCCCTGCGGGACATGGGGGTTTTGAAAGGAGCTTAGAATATCGATACCCAGCGGCTGAAAATCGATACTCTCTGGGGAAATAAAATATCAATATATATCGCAGAATCAATAAAATTGCTCAGCTCTAACTTTGACATGTGGACAGTCAGAGGCAGGGATGAAACTGCCAACCTTTTGGTGACGGGACGACCTGCTCTACCAACTGAGCTACAGCTGCCCACAGTGATGCAGAGATAGAGACAGGAAAGACATGCAGCAGGCTAGGGTGATGAAGGATAGCGATGGAAATGAACTGACTGATACTAGGCAGGCAGGAAGATGGAAAGAGTACTTCTGAAGAGTTGATGAATGAGGAAAAATGAAAGAGAACGGAGAGTAGAAGAGGAGACTGTTGCAGACCAGGAGGTAGCAAAGGTTAGTAAGGCTGAAGTGAGGAGGACACTGAAGAGGATGAAGAGTGGAAAGGCAGATGGTCCTGATGATACACCTGTGGAGGTCTGGAAGTCCCTTGGAGAGGTGGCACTAGAGTTTTAGACCAGGACATTCAACAAGATCTGAGAGAGTGAGAGGATGTCTGGAGAATGGAGGAGAAGTGTGCTGGTGCTGATTTAGAAGAACAAGGGAGACGTGCAGAGTTGAGACAACTACAGAGGAATAAAGTTGATGAACCACAATGAAGTTATGAGAAAGAGGAGTGGAAGATCGACTAAGAACAGAAGAGAACAGCAGGATGGTTTCGTGCCAAAGAAGAGGACTACAGATCCAATATTTGCTTTGAGGATGCTGGTAGAGAAGTACAGAGAAGGTCAGAGGGAGCTGCATTGTGTCTTTGTAGACCTTGAGAAAGCAGATGACAGGGTGTCAAGGGAGGAGCTCTGGTACTGATGAAGTCTGGAGGAGCAGAGAAGGATGTCAGAGTGGTCCAGGACATGGATGAGAGCTGGAAGACAGTGGTGAGGTGTGTTGGAGGTGTGACAGAGGAGTTCAAGGTGGAGGTGGGACTGCATCAAGGATCAGCCCTGAGCCCCTTCTTGTTGCTATGGCGATGGCCAGACTGACAGATGAGGTTAGACAGGAATCTCCATGGACTATGGTGTTTGCAGATGACATTGTGATGTGTAGTGAGAGCAGGGAGCAGGTGGAGGAAAAGCTAGACAGGTGGAGGTAGGTCCTGGAATGGAAGACCAGAGAGGAGATTTATGGATGTAGAGAAAGAGGACATGAAGGTAGTTAATGTGAGGATGCAGAAGACAGAGTTAGATGGAGACAGATGGATTTGCTGTGGTGACCCCTGAAGGGAAAAACTGAAAGGAAAAGAAGTATAACTTATACTCCTGTTGATCTCCCACTGCATTCGATAAATGAACCCAACCACCAGAAAGAGGAATTCCTCCACCGTGAGGCAGCAACTCCTGCCCAGCCCAGAGTGGGAAATGCACTTGTTTTTGATGGAAGGACCATGACACAATCACAATCTGAATGCTGCCCTAACTGGAAAGCCTCTACTGCCTCACTGCACATAGAAATGATGTCCATAAAGGCTGTGAACAGAATAGGGGAAACCCTCTGAAAAACCACTGGGTGGCAGCACCGGTTGAAACTGGTCATTACCACTGCATCTGGGGCTTTTCATGTGAACTTCCAGTTTTGAAATGACTCTGTGAACTCCCACTGACTCTGAAGACACCTACTTAGTGCGACGGTGAGGACAAAACAGGGAAGAATATCAATGTGCTGAACCTCATATGAAATTCCAGGCTGTGGTCCAGGAACAGATCAACACTGACTGAGACCAGTGGTGATCCTGTCTACTTCAACTGGAACCACTGGAGGAAGCCAAAGGAGAGAGAGACGAGTGTCTGGACACGTCACATTCAGCAGTAGTCGGGTTGCCCCTATCGGTGGCCCCCCTCTGTCACCGGAAACAGCTCCAACTTACTCCTGGTGATGCACCAAGCTCTTACTCTGGTTATACAGAGAGCAGATGGCCCATAGAAAAGGGCCAGATACACCTGAGTATGTCAGCTCTAAGATCTAGAAGGCACAGAATTACAAGAGGATATGGGATAAAATCAGAGTGACTCGGGTCTTTCTGTACATAGTTCTAATATTCTGCCACCAACAGAACTGGATGGTTAGAACTGGGCCCTTTCTAACATGAAGTAAATATTATTGAAGAGTCTGTTTCAACCCAAACTATAATATTTTTAAGATCCTAACATGTAGAAGCTTGGCTCTGGGGCTGTTGATCCCGTGCCTTAATCAAACTTTCCAAATATACGTTTCTTGGTAACAGTGCTAACCATGTCTGAGGCACACTTGGATCTTTACCCTGGACATGGACAAATTCCACTAAAGGAGCATTTATTCCAATAAAACCTGCTGCCCAGAGCCGTCTGACCAAACGTCTGTGTGTGTTGATCTGGGAGGAGGAATATGCTTGACTGTTCCCATCTGAGCCTTTTAATGTGTAGTTTTATTTAAGGGCAAATGCCAAAAAAACAGTCAAAGTAAATATGGATCTTACACAGGAGCTTAAAGTGATTCCAAGCTGCAGGATCTTTACAGGAGAAGTGGAACATAAATGTGTTTTAAAACCATTTCTAAACCATTTCACATTGTGTTACACAGGAACCATACAGGAAAAGAGGGTTTAATGTGAACAAGTGGTCTGGATTTGAAAGGCTTTCTGTCATAAATCAGACTGTGGAAGACAAGTTGAGCTTGACTTCTCTTTCATGGAAGCTTCAGTTGGGGCCATCAAGGGCATCTTTGTGTCAAACCAAGCTGAAAAGTGAATGAAGGAGGTGAAGGAGGAAAACTCAGAATACCAATGAGCTGCAGTCAGTCACTTTCAAGGAATTCACTTTTTCAATAGCCACACAGCCATGTGCACCCAGACACACATTTTTCTCTAAGGAACACATGACTCGCTGCACGTGACTGTTAATACGTTTTACTCCTAAGCTCATTACCATCACATTGTGGGCTAGTAGAAATCAGAGAAGAAAGAGAACCATCTCTCAGAAATTAACCACGTCAGTGCCAGAAGTCAGCACCGATGAGACCCGTCTCATACGAGCTGAAACGTAAGAGACGAGTGATCACTAACATCCAGTAATGATGCACTCATCCACGTCCGGCACAGACTAATGGCTGGAGACTCCTGAACAGCAGAGAGCTGGACGTGGTGAAGACACCTCCATCTTTACTCAGATCAACATCAGCACGGACTGAATATTCCTGAAGAAGCGTCCGGAGAGCAGGCTCAGGACTCTGCAGGGTCACACACCTTAGACAGACCTTTGTACATTTCATTGTTTAAAATAAAACCCACAGAGGAGCTTTGCTAAGCTGGCGTTGTAGTAGCTATAATCTGGAAAATGATCTGACATGATGCGATGACTGGACGATATAACCTCAAATCAATACCACGATCAATGGATTCACCTCAGTTACGACTAATAAGTGCCTTTTTAGAGGATACTATTAAAATTGAGTCGTTGTGATAATAAAAGGCTCCATATCTTTGTGAGTTTAAACATGAATCACAGTCAAACACACATTTCATGTGAGATTGCATTGGGATCGTACTGGTGGGACACTGCATTTTTCTGTGGTTCACGCCATATTTAGGCTTATAAACTTAAATGTTGTTCCTGATCATTTTGGAAAATGAACAGTTTCAAACACATCATCCTGACAAACGTACCTCATATTGTGTCAAAGTTGTTGTCATGGCGCGGGGGAAACAGTGTTTCCTGTTCCTATGAACAGGCGTTGCTGCATAGCGACAGCGTGATTGATAAAGGATGACACACCGATGTGTGAAGGGCTGGCAGTCAGTCAGCGAAGCTCTGAATCACTATCATGAGACCGACGCTAACAACGAAGTTACATAATTCAACTGTGATCTCCATCAATTACAGACAGAGTACCTCCTTTTAAGAAAACTGAGAAAACTGTCACATTTATTTCAAATGGGTTTGAATTTGGCTGGTTTGGTCTCCTGGTATTTTTGAATTATATAACTTTGGGGCAACGGTCAGAAAGCTTGATTTATGTCTGCTTGAGGGATTAACAGGGTGAAAAATGCAAAGCACTTCTGCAAAGACTGTGCGGTTAACAATGAAGCAAATACAGCAGAAACCTAGTGAAGCAGCAGCAGTGTCTGCAGGAGAACATGTTCCTGCTCTGCTGGAGGATGCTAAGCTAAACGCTAGATGCAGGATTACAGGTTATTGTTCTGGCAGCCTGACCTAAACTAGTATCTTTCTTAAAGGAATCATTTTGTAGCAAATGTCAAATGCAGTGGAGCTTTTCACCAAGACTCATTAGTGTACCACTAATTTCCAGGCTCAGCACCAGGAACAGGTTTTGGTAATGATTAGTCACACAAATGAGCTCTGCTCAGACTCAAAGCTCAGAGAGCTATCGACCAGTTTTCAACAGTAAAAAATGTCATCTGTGTTTCTGCAGCATTCTGGGTTAATAGCATAATGTGGTGCATTAAACACCCATCTATAATCCTTCTTAAACTTCACCACGTGGTTTTGATCCCAAGACAGAAGCAAAAAGTGAAGAAAAACGCATGTAAAATTGAAATTACTTTTCAATGATCCCATTTTGGGCAACATAGAAAGACCTTGTCACTTGTTTATAAGTGAATAATATGTGTTTAAAATAGAAAATGCACAACTACAGAAATGAAAAGCATAGAGCATCAACAAAATGCAAGAAATCAGCTGGTGGAAAGAGGATTAACACACATAAAAGTTAAATATAAACCGCGATTAAAACCTAAACAGAAGACAACAAGGTCTCAGTGAGGAGAAGTCTGGATTAAAGTGATATTCAGTAACCAATCACTCATTTGCATTGGCCAAGGTGATGATAGTGGAACGTTTGTTCCGTTTAGGACTAATGAAACCTATTTAAATATCTGGCTGAACAAAACAGCAACTGTCCACAAGCAGTTTGAACTGGAGTTTGGATGTCAGGTAGATGAGCAGGTGAGATGGCAGCTATTAGCTCTACAGGATGTGCAGGTCCAGAGAAATCTTGGACATTTTTGTTTTAGTTCCATCAAAGTTGGTTTGGTGATGATGAAGTTTTTTTTTTTTTGTTCATTCCAAAAAGCTTTTGGTTCCAGTCCATGGCTCTTTTATACACATTTCTAAAGTTTATGGTCCAGTGTAGCATGAGATTTATAAAATTACTGAAGCGCAGGACTTGTTTGTGAATGTCTTTGTTCGTGAACATGCTTCCCATGCTTCTCAGAGAGGTCCACATGCTTCTAGCATCTGGTTTCAGAGGAGCGGGGTCCCTGTACCCACAAAAACCATGCAGATGCCCTTCTGGACAAAAGCAGACATTCATGAAGAAAGAATGTGCAGTGAAACTCTCAATGCATTCTTCAGACCCAGCAGAACCACTTTTTATTACTGAATATTTTCTGAATTTAGAGGGTTTACCACTTCTGTTACTTTTTTCCATCTCGATTTTGTTTGTAGTTCCAGCGCCAAGAAGACACATGAAAACAGATTTGGTTTTGCTCCTCTCCATGGCTCGTGTCTCAGTATCACGGCTGCTGAGGTGTTGCTGTCACTTTCATTGTTATGGTTATTTAGTTTTGGTCCAAATAGTTTGCAAACTGAGGAGTTGGAGAGCATCCACACCTGCTAATGTCTCAAAATGGGACAAGAAATCAGGCTTGTGTGTAACATTCCATGATAATCAAGATATGTATGGATGTTACACACATATCTGCTTCACACAGTCTTGATCATGAAACTGTAGTTTCATTCATGTAGCCCCTGGTTGGAAAAGGCAACAAGGCAACAAAGCAAAACCCAGAGTAACAAAATGTAAGTTGACAGATCATTGGGTATAATCCAGTCCTTCTCAAATAGTGGGGCGCGACCACGTTGTGCGTGGTGCGAGAAAATAAGAGAAAAATGGATGGATTGGTAAATATATTTTAAGCAATCTTATTATTCAAAATAACAAGGAGGCATTGAATAATTTTGAACCAGAGAGAAAGATGGCTACTGTTCTCCTGAGGAGCAAAGCCTGATGTTTCTGTTCTTTTTAAATTCATCTGTCTATCAATAACTCAGAGTATCTCTGAATAATGTCTTGTATTCCACATGTCGTGCATGAGAGCGTGGAGCCAAAGGTGACGGTGAAGTTTCACATTTTTGCCTGTCGAAAGCAGGAAGTGGTTGTTGTGCATTCTCCGTGGCACACAAACACCGTTTCCACCAACCCCGAGCAGAGCAGGAAGTGACAAGCTTTTACTGCGGTGCACCAAAGTCTCACTTCCTGTCACAGTTGTTCGACATTCAAGCTGCAGCTGCTTTATCCTGCAGTTACACTGCTTATCAGTTGATGCTTAATTTACATCTTTTGCTCCTTCTTGTCAAATTAAAAAAAAAATGTGTTGGGCTGAGCTGAAAGCAAAAGGGTAAATGAGCTTGAAGCGTTCTGCAGCGTCAACAGCAGCCCCAGAGGAGAACGGAGGCTGCTCCATCAGAGCCTCTGACTGGCAGCCATGCTACCACCACACTCCCACTTCTGCAGTCCCTCATGGCCAATTAAGAAAGGCAGTACAGGCTGTGTCTGAGGATCGGTCTGTGACGAGCCTGCGTCAGAACACAGTCCTCCCAGGAATACACAACAGCAGACAACATAAAGAGCGGATAAAGCCTGTGACACAATATAGATAAAGATTGGAGGTGTGGCAGAGGGCGGAGGTCACACCTCAATATGGCTATGCAAGATTAAGATTATTGCACACATGATTTCCCAACAGTGCAGCTGATTGCAGAGGTAACTGTGTTTTGCCACAGCTTGCTTGTTCAACTTCACAATAACAGACAGTAGGGAAGAGTGTAGAAGCAGCTCTTCAGTGACCGTGGAAAAGCCTTAAGTGGCTTAGCTCACACAGCTCTCAGACACATTGCTGGTCATCATGATTTGATATTGTGACTAGGGTTGGGCGCCGAAAAACGATTTCAAGTAGGAATCGGTTCCTAACGTCCGGTTCTGGAATCGTTTAGAAGAATTTTTGAATTTCAATTCCTTTTTTCGGTTCCTAAATGTAAAAAAAAATGCAAAAAAACTAAAATGCAATTTTTTTTGTTTTTGTTTTGTTTTGATTTACTGCACTAGTTTGTTGATGTTACTCTGCCCTCGTTCTCAACTCCGCGCTAGTGTCAACGTCACGTCTGTCACCGACGGGACTTCACTCGACACAACATGGATCCCAAGAGATGCCGCTCTCGAGTTTGGCTGCATTTCATTTTGGGAAATGACGTCTACCTGGCACAGTGCAACATCTGCGGAAAGCGTGTTACTGCCAAAGGAGGGTGCACGACTAATATGGCAAAACACCTTCGCCTGCATGGCATCAGAAAAATAAATGAGTGTACCGTATTTAATTGACCTTTCGGTAAGCACCGCCCCCTTCATAGTTACTGTTGCTAGGTCGGACAAACTTGCTGCTCCTCCATTAAGGACTGTGTTAATTTGCTATTTTTCAGATGTGTATCATCAGTGTTAATATTATACTATAATAACAACATGGTGAAATATTGCTGCAAGGGACTTGCAAAATGGACTCGAGGTGTCCAGAACGTATGGAGGGACATTTTTATTCCTTTTCCCAAGCTGAACAAACAATGTGACACCCTATTCACGTTGGCTGCGAGGCGTAAAATGACAGTGGAGCAAACACACGAATGCCAGAGAAAAGTAACAGCCTATCTGGTGAAAAGGTTCCTTCCCTTCTCAGTTTTTTTTTATGAAAAAATTCTACTGTTAGATAAATCGCGATCTGTTGACCTCACATCAAAGAATCGGAATCGAGAATTGTTTGAACAGGAAATCGAAACAGAGAATCGGAATCGGAATTGGAATCAGAATCAGAATCGTTAAAATCCAAACAATGCCCAACCCTAATTGTGACTGACTGAAGTAACATAATAACAGGTCGTCCTCCTCTGTATGACATCAGCTGACTGAACGGATTCAAGGAGATGATCCAGTGACAAGACAGAGAGATACAGTAGACTAGGAAACATGTTGGGAGCCAACCATCTGGCAGAAACCCCTGTTTTTCATGAATCAATGAGCTCCCCTTCCTCTTCAGACACTTTGGACTGTTTTTTTGTTGAAGTCAAAGCGATAGTTGTGTAAATCTAGAACCATCTGAACAAAGCTGCCATGTTGAAAGTGTGTAGAAGCCAACAGCAGCAGCGACTCCATGTCTGAAAACAGTCCTATGACCCCCTGCATGGGATAAAAACTAGAAACTGGTTATCTTACTTTCAAGAGGTCTTCTGATTTCACCAAATGATCACAGTTACCTCATGGTGGACAACATCTGGAATGGTGAACAAGACCTGAGGCTCAAGATGCTTTACAACAAAGCCACATGGACACTGATACCTGACAGCATCCCTGCTGATGATAATCAACAGCATGACAACCCAGTCTTCAGTCAGAACACTGTGACGACTGCCGTCTCAACGGTTTCAACCCGACTACGGACATCTTTACTAAATCTGCTCGGTTTTCTGTCATTATTTTCTCACATTTAATGCTGAAAAGAATTTGTATGAAAACTCTGGACTAATATTACAGACGTATTCTGAACATCTGCCTCCAACTCCATCCTGTATGAATGCTTGGGCTACTGTTTCATCCTTGGATGTACAAACTCAGTGCGGTTCCTCATCCACAGGCTGAAGCTGGCTGTTTTCTTCAGGAATGCTCTCTTGTCAGTGTGGCAGCAGCCTGAAAGAGCCTCCCCCATCCAAGCATTCATCCCAAACACAAAGGCAATTTCACAGGAAGACAAGCTCTCTCTCTGCCATTCTTCCTTACTGCTCCTTATCTTCCTCTGCTTCTCACACACTCATTCACATCCCACACACACACACGTTGCCAGGCTGTCATTAGCATGTTAATGAACATGAACGTGAACCAGTGGGAAACTCGCTGTGAAAAATAAAGAAAAGAAAAAAACCAAGCAGACAGTGAAAGAGGAGGCATGGGAAAGGCAGCAGACCAGTGGAACTGAGGATGTGTCCCGGTCAGCTCTGTCTGAGGGGGTTGCTGAGTGTCTGGACCTCCACTGTTCACAAACAAAGCCACCCTAAGGCCCTGACACTGGACCAGGTCAGGGCCATTAGTAGGCTTCCAGACTGCCAAGCATTCATCTGAGGGAAACATATTTATCCTGGTCCCAACTGACCATCAAACAACACCCAACATCCATAAGGCTCCTTTTGGGAAAGTTCAGTTTTTATGCCTGAAGAGCGAGCAGGATTTTATCTTCTCTCACACCATCTGAGCTGCTCCAGACAATCTGAAGCAATCGTCTGCTCCTCTGAGCTAGTTTGAGCAAGTATCAGCGTCTGGCGTCACTTCAGGAGGATGCCGCTGTGGTTGTGGTATGTGCTAAAACGGCTCATTCGGTACCACTTGATCGCTGCTGCTGCAGTGTTTTCCTCCCACCATCCTTTCCCATCTCACATTCAGATATTTCAGTTTCACTGGAAACTAAAGATCACGTTCATGCAGATAGACTAGTTGGACGTCTGCTCTCACATTTACTTTGATCAACAGTGTATTTACTCTTTGGGGCCTATATTTTCACTGCAGCCTGTATGGATACATGTATACATACAAATATTTAGCTTAGTTTTGTAGCTGGCTCATTTTCATTTACCTCTACAAATCTACTAGTCTTCAAAGGATTTTTAAAAATGACATCTGTTTTTTTTTTTTTGTTTTTTTTAATGTCTGTTAAACACAATGACAAACGTACTATCCATAACATTAGGTTCCATTTTTCCTCCTGGAAAGAGAATCTGTGTAACATCAGTCTACAGTGACTCTTCCAGACGGGCTTTGGGACACTTTGGGTCTAACAGCTCTCTACGGAGGTTCAGCAGACTGTCAACAAAACCAACTCATGGCTCCTCTGAAGTCCAGTTGCGCTGCGGGATCCTCCATGGTGGAACATGTATTAATGATGACGCCCGCTTGCCCTTTGCAGGCCGGTTATAAATAGCTCTTTGCCTCTGGGTGGCCCTTCAGAGCAGGTGTCTGAGAGCTCATCAGAGTGCTGATGATCCACAGCTACGAAGCACATGTCAACAGAGATAAAAATAAAACCCATGCTGACGTCACACGCTGTTCCCTGCGTAGCGGATGACATCTCATATGATAATAAAACACTAATAAATGGGTGTCCATATATTCTATTAGGGGCTAATTAGTTGCACACTACTGACTTTTGCATTGCATGATGTCACTGTCACCATGATGGACAAAAGCATTGATATAAACATAAGCTGAGGCATAATTTGGTACATCAAGATGCTTCCAGCTTTAACCAAGTGTGGAGGATATACACCTGACTCTTTAATGCAAATATGTCATTTGACCAATCTCTTGGCTGCAGCTCACTGCATGTAGGCATGTCGACGCGTGATCAAGATAACCTGATGAAGTTCACACTGATCACCAGAACCGAGAACAAAGGTGATTTAAGTGACTAATCGTGGCACAGATGTTGCTGCCAGGTGCACTGGCCTGAGTATTTCAGGAACTGATGACTGATCACCGTTTCATCGTCCCTCGGATCTCACAGAGAATGGATCCCAAAAAGAGAAAGTACGCAGTGGTCAGTGGTCAGAGGTCAGAGGAGAATGGCCAGCCTGGTTCAAGATGACAGAAAGGTAACATTAATTCAAATAACCACGTGTTACAACGCAAGTATGCAGCGAACACTGCAACTTGAACCAGAACGGCCTCCTGTACAGTCTTCTGTATCTCCACACAGCAGAAGACCACCCTGGGGGCCAATTCCTGTTAGCTAAGAACGGGAAACTGAGGCTGCAAGTCTAGACTCCACACTAACGGACAGTGTTGCCTGATCAGATGAGTCTGGCCTCTGCTGAAACATTTGAATGGTGGGAGTCATAATGTGGTGCAAACAACAGGAAAGCAAGGATCCATCCGGCCTAGTATCACCAGATCAGGCTTGTGGTGTTATACTGTTGTGGCGGAAACTTCCTTGGCACATTTTAGTCCTCTTACTAATGACCACCATCATTTACATGCCTCAACCCAGCTGAGTATTGCTGCTGACCATGTCCATCCCTCCAGGAACCACAACATACCCATCTCTGACAGATGCTTCCAACATGTCACAAAGCTCAAATCGTCTCAGACTGGTCTCCTGGAACATGACAATGAGATCACCGTACTCAAATGGCTCCCATAGTTACAAGTCTGATCGAGTGGCTTTGGACTGTGGCAGAGTAAAAGCAGAGATCACAGAGCGATCATGGATGTGCAGCTGTGTGAAGCTATCTAGTCAACGTGGACCAATGAAATGTTCCCAGCGCCCTGTTGTGTCTGTGCCACGAGGAGAAGGTTTGAGGAGCGTACATGTACATATACAGTACCTTTACATGGATGACAGCAGCTGTCCAACAGGCTGAACATAAAATACTGACTTTAAAAACTTCATTTAAAGTGAGAAAGAGCCAGCCTTCAACCAATCTCCCCCTTCATCAAATTACATTCACAATGTGTGAAAGGTCTTGAAGTAACCTAGAGGAGCATTTTCTGATATTGCAGTTACTGTGGAAAGCTTTTTCTCAAATAACCAGCAGCTCCAGGTCAAGATGAGCTTAACTTCTACCTCTGCTTTTGGTCTCTGACATCCAAGGAAACACCTAAGCGTCCCACTCCAGCTGAGTGGCAGCGAGTGCCTGGACAACATGTGAGTAGGACTGCTGGAGCTGCTCCAAAACTGGTCGACAGCAGGCAGTAACACCCAGACAACGCAGCTGAAAGATGCTCAAACGCTCCATAGCACTCAGCAGGGCCACAAGCAACATATTTTTCACACCAAACATGGTCATTTGAGCCATTGTTGGTATAAAAATATGGCTCAGAGAGACGGGCTGTTGGCCAGACTGCCCGTCTAGTGAGCACGCTATTCTGAGAGGATGCAGTCTGGTCCAGCCGGCAGCGATGAGCAAGCGTCTGCAGCACAGCGCACGCTGACCAGACACCTGATATCCTCTGTGACTGGCACGAGGGAGCTCAGATGAATCTTTGATGCACTTTAATGAAGACAGAGGAATCTTTTCAACTGGTGCTTCGATCTCAGTGTAAGTGAACTACGGTGATGAGATGTATTTCAAAACATGGCTCTTTATGAGAAATGATTCTGAAGCAGAATTAAAACCAGTTTCCTCTTCAGCATTTATGTGTGATGCAACAACATAATCTGTTGCATTTTACAACTGCGTCAATGACTAAATAAAGTTATGAAAGGGATTTTACCCAAACGTCACGAGGAAGCGTCAGATGCTTTCGTTCTTGTCACTCATTGCTGTCTGAACTGGTCACGCAGATCTGAGCTGAAGGGCTCCTCTCCAACCACTTCTTCCCCTCAGCGTCAGAACGAGACTGCACAAAGGTACAAAGGAGTGCACCTGAAACTCTGCTCCGTGTTACGTTTCAGTGGAGCTCTCAGATTCCTTCTCAGCATCTGGCCCACAACTGCCGCCCCCCCCACCCAGCCTGCTGCCTCCAAGACAAGGTAAATGAGCAGAACCAGAGCAACGTCTGAGAACTGAAACAACACTGAAATGTACAGCCCCGAACAAAACAAACTCATCTGAAATGTTTCTGTTTCTCCAAAGCTGTCAGCTACATCCCAGACAGGAGCGATGCCTAAAAACAAAGCCTAAAGTTGTAAACCAGAGCAGTGACTCTTTTAATTTCCACGCTCTTCTGCATCCGATCTAGCAACGACTCTGATACTGAACAGCACGACGAATTCAACACTTTCAGTCCACCAAACTAAAAGATTTATTCCATTGAGCTAAAAAGGTTGTTTGAAATGCAGATGTCAGCATCAATCTCCTCTGGTTTGAGGAATCCCATTTCTTTGACAGTAAAAATGGCAGAAAGGTGCTTCGTGCTCACACAGGTCTGTCAGCGTTTACGGCGTCTGTGTTGGAGCAGACGGCGTGAGGCCTTCTGTCCTACTACTGCTGCTCAAAGAAACAGACATGTTAGGAATGCCATCATCACAGTGAAAGAAAAGACGAGGGGGGGGGGGTGACCCTGAAAGACCTCCTGACAGAAGAGAGGAGCTGGACCGACTGGTTTGCTTCTGCTCAGGTTAAACCTGAACAACATGTGCAACGTGTTGTTGACTTGAAACTGTGTTTTTCCACTTTCCTACCTCAACTCAGTCTCAATGGTAGTGTCATTTAGTTTGTACTGGATGTAATTTTCCACCTTATATGAATTTTTTATTTTTATTTTTTTCTCTACAGTGAAATTGATCTTAGTTTGGTGACTCTAGTCCTTTGGTGGAAAGGTCTCTCTTTTTTCCTGTGCTTGAGTGCATATCTGGGTTCCTGGAGTGACAACCAGTTCAACGGACACACGTGAGGCATTTTTGGTTTCCACATTATTTAAATGTGATGCATTTCACTTGCAAAAACTAAACAGTACAAACCAGCCAAACTCCTTCTGGTAGCTGTGCTTGTAACAACCATCAGCCAAAAGGCAAATAAAGACAGACAAATGAACTAATGGTAAATATGTGCCCAAATATGAATCACATTCCTTGGCACAAGAGGCCTGATGGCTCTGTCAACGTGAGCTCTGGCAGCTCATACGCTCTGCCAGAACAGGAAGTTAGATTTGCAGTGTCATGCAGTCGAACACCAACCGCTGAAAGGCTTTCACAGAGCTGTTGTGCACGCTGGTGATGCAAGCGACTGACGCTCTGGCTGACGTTTGGTGTTGATATTTCAGAGGTCAGCTGATAGGTGTCCAGATCAGTTACAAAAAGGACTTTTGCTCTTTTGGTTCAAAAGGGCTCAGAGACACCTTTTTCCTGTCACATAAATACACATTCATTCAGGCATGTGTCCTGGTTTGGTCTCATCATTCACAGAATTTTCTACTGCTGTTTTATATTTGTTCAACAGCAGGATGCAAACAGGACCTGAGTCAGACTCAGGTGGCTGATGGCTGTCAAGGAAGAGACGTGGACAAGACGGAGCAGGCGATACTGGAACCTTGATGCTATGAGGGCGTGAGACGACAAGAATGTCCACTGACGAGTTCGTATCAGTGGGTGAGCAGGTTGGGTCAAGTTCACTGTAACGTAATCAGCCCGTCTGGCTTGGGATCAGCTGGCTTTTACGCAATAAAACACGGTCATGTGCATCAATGTGGAGAGAGAAAGGGTTTATTTCCTAATCGCAGGCCCATGTGTAAGTGTAACCTGTGACTGCACGTACTGAAGATCAGGCTCGTCCCTCTCATCCGCCTCAAACAAGGCAGCAGTGTGAGAGTGAATGGAGCCTCAGAGGCCTTATCTCTGACTGATACACCCGACGGTCACCAACGCTAGTAACACGCACGAGCAAGTATACCAGCACGTGAAACAGCTAGGACACCCTGTAAAAACCTGATCCTTTTTAAAACGTGAACGCCTGATCGTCATTTTAACAACGCAACAAGAAACAAGTAAACCCGAAGACTTGTGTAAAAACCATCCATCCACCATCTTTTCCCACTTGTTTCTTTTCTGGGTCACAGGTATCTGCTGGAGCCTTGGGTGAAAGACCTATCCACCTGGACAGGTCGATAGTCCAGCGCAGGGCGCTGTATAAAATATGATAGTGCTGGGTGGTATACCGGTTCATACCGAATACCGGTGTTTATTTTTCTTATGATATGAATTTTTCATATACCGTAATACCGGTGAGTATGTACTGTAGCGTACACAACGTTGGGAACGCCGCGCGGCGGAACGTAAGTGCCGCAGAACATTGTTTGACAGGGGACTGTTTTGCAGTTGCACTGGAGGCGCAACACGCTACTAGTTTATGGTTAAACGGTGATGGCTGCAAACAGAGAAAGTCCCGAAGTGGAAGCTCCAGAACGGCAACATGAGACTGAGGAACTTCTTCCTAAACCAGGAGCCGTGTCTGTCGTGTGGAAGTTATTTGGATTTTTAAAAAAAGACGACGTCCAACAAACTACAATAATCTGCAAATGTTGCCGAGCTAAAGTTGTAGCCGCGGGAGGCTACACCAGGCTGCTGTTGCCTCCCACGGCTACAACTTTAGAACGTTGTTTACATTGTGTAGTCAATGTTGATTTTTTACAAAATATGTTTTTTCAAGTTCTTTGCAAAATTTGAAAAATAAAAGGGTTCTGTATTTTAACTGCAACTATCATTCTGATTCCTTCTCTTAATTAGAATCACGAGTGCCACCTCTTTGTAAATAGTATCATTTTGTGAGACCATGCAAACCTGTATTAATACTAGTGTAGATATGAATGTTTTTCTACAATATTCACTCCTCGTGACAGTAAAATAGGTCATTCTAAGCCAATTTACTGCAGCAATTCCTCTCTAAATGATTAGAAAATGTAGTTAACACCCAGTTGTGCCTTCAAAAAAAAAATACTGTGATATACCGTGAAACCGATATAATTTTGAAAAATACCGTGATAAATATTTTTGGTCATACCACCCAGCACTAAAATATGATATGGAAAACATGATTAAAGAAAATTAGGTTTTGGGAATAAAAAGTCAAGACACCCCCACTGATGACTACAAAAGATCAGAACGTTTCTCCGGAGCGCCTTGAAGGAGTCCGTCTTATTCAAGCCTCAGACATTTAGACTGGTTTGTCCTTGATTGTGATGTCAGTTTGGTGAGATCCAAAGAGCTCACAGAGGCTTTCAAGAAAAAAATAAATGCAAAAAAAAAAAAAAAAAATTAAAAGATCAGGATTTTAAAGAAAATTAAATCATCCAGTCCACCATCTGAAAAACTCATTTGTAAGAGTTTTCTCTAGGAGAGTGTTCAGAACAAACGTCATCATGGCAGTTCAGGCTGCCTTGTCTGGCTTAAATCAAAGACACTGATTAAGTAAATGTATTTCATGTCAACTTTGGTAGTGGGTATCATTTTAGGGCTTCTTTGCTGCACAAGGCCCAGATGACTCACTGCCATAAATCTACTATGAAGCACTCGTGGTGTGAGAGAGCGCTTCAGGAAAATGTGTTATCATCTATGAAAAAAAATGCCAAAAATGGCAAAGCAGAAGTGAAAAATGCAAAAGAGCCGTGGAGCTAAAAGTTTCAGCAAATCAACCGAGTAGTAGTTCAAAGGAAATTACTAATACATAAACCGAGAGGGTTGCGGAAGGATCACAGATGGAAGATGAAAATGTATTCATCCTATAACAATACCAGTGCAGAAGATCTCCTAATGTTTTCTTTTTCGTTTCTGTCATCAAATGAGTACATTTGCTGTTGTTGTCGTTTTTTTTCTTCCTCTTAATTAATCAAATATTCAATGGCGTGTTTTAATTTAAAAAATAGGATCACATCAGCCAATCAGAAGGCCCGTTTTACTGCAGCTCACATGAAGCTCCTGCTGAGTCTGCAGTCAGAGGAGCTAACACAGCCTCCCCTGCTGCTGCTGCTGCACCACACTTATGACTGAGACGTGACCATCACAGTCACAGCAGCGCTCCTCCGTAGAAACCTCCCAGTCACTCCTCCCTTTGTGTGTCTCATTCACAGCCACTGTAGTTTAATAATCTATGACGGGAGTAGCTGGATGAGTGAGGAGCTCAGAGAGGTCACACTCCTCCGCTTTGAAAAAAAAAACCTACCAGAGGTAGTTTGGGCATCTGGTCAGTCTGGCTTCCAGACAACGTCCAGGTGTTTCAGACATGTCTCATACAAGGAAGGCCCCAGGACAGACCCTGGATATGCAAGAAGCTGAAAGTTGGTATACGGATGAATAGATTGTGAATTGTGAATGAGGATTTTTTTTAGCCATGTGCATCATGCACTTCACAATGTTACTAAACCTTCTGTATTTACGACAACGCTGCAGCTAGTGCTGGGCGATATGACGATATATATTGTGAGGACGATAGAAAAGTGTGTATCGTGCCATTTCTCTTCTATCGTTTCTAACCTAATTTTATCAATTATTACAGCAAATATGTAATTAAATAACCTGCAACGCTAAATTTGATAGAATCATATCTACTTCTACAAAGTAGCCTTTTATGTTTGCACTTTTATTCATGGTTAATGCCTTAAACAGAGTTCTCTTCAACCCTGATATTTACTTTAGACACTTTATATTGGTTTGCAAACTTTGCACTACAAGGTTACAGATTTCAGAAAGTTGAAAAATAATTTGTGTTTATTTTTTATAGCTGAACTTCAGTGCAAAAATGTGTTTTTCCTCTCAGAAACTGTTGTGCACTTTCAAAAAAAATGTGAAAGCTACTGTACCTCTGTACCTACCTGTTTTTGCTGCACTAAAATGTACGTTAGTGACAGTTCAGCTAAATGTCCTTTCAAAATAAAGTTGAAAAGTAAGCAATAAAATTTTTGTCAAACTTTTCAGAGAATAACTGAAAACATACTTTATTATGGTGTATCGTGATATATATCGTTATCGTGATATAAAATAGTCCATATTGTGATATATGATTTTTTTCGTATCGCCCAGCACTAGCTGCAGCTATTTCCACTTCCACCTGTTTTTGTAACTAGTATGCACCGTTTCCTCCCTGAATGTTCTGCATCTTTGAACCCGTTTGTTCTCGGTCACAAGGATGACCTATTAGAGCTCACTGCCAGCTGAGCTCTGCTGCCAGACTGGATGGTAAATAAAGCAGAACCACAGCTCCTCAATAAGATCTCCAAAATAAGCTGCACTGCTCCAGATTTTAACTGGAGCAGCCTTCCTGTGTGCCTCTCTGGTCCTCTTCTGTCTCACTTACCCAGGTATGCTTGAGGTATGTCCTCCCTGAAAAGATCACTAGAAGGTCCGTTTATGTTGTGCATAAGCTTCCACTAATATAAAATAAATATTGCCAGAACTACAAGCCTGCATGATGAGGACAACTGAAGCCAGCCCTATTAAGCAAATTAAACTCCAACCCCTGAATCCGCTCCACTCCCGGACAAAGACCACACAGAGCGGTCATGAGAAGGTGTCAGCTCCCCCGGAGGTGCGTCCGTCAGCGCGTGAGGGCCGCAGCATCCGTCGCGCCCAGGCGGCGGGGACTCACCCAGCGTTTTCACCGCGATCTGCCGCGTCAGAGGCGGCGGCAGGTTGATGCAGACCAGGTCCACGTCCTGGTGCAGCAGCACGTCGTCGATCCGGTTGGTGTAGAAGGGCACGTCCATCTCCTTGGCCAGCTCCTCCGCCTCCTCCTGCGTCCGGCCCCACAGCGCTTTGACGGCGAAGCCCTCGGTCCGCAGCAGCGGGATGATCACCCTGGCGGTCAGGCTGGTGCCGAACACGCCGACTCCAGGAAGCATGGCTCGGATTTATTTTGTCGTGGATTTGGGGTTTTAGTTTGTTTTTTGCGGCTGCGGGTGAAGCTGCGGCAGCTGCGGATGTGCGGGAGGGAGGCGGCGGCGGGACCGTCAGGTTGGCCATCCACCTGCAGCCAGACGCCCGCCGCGCTGCATTTCCCCTTCCGTCGGGACCGGGCAGGTCCGAGTATTCCTCTGGCGCTTAGTCCCAAAAAACCGTCTGAGGCGTCATTGAAAAGAGCGATCTGAACGCACCATTTCGGTCTTCACCTCGTCCGCGCCGTTAAGGTCGTTCCACCAGCCCGCCGGGCTGCCTGCTTCCTCCCCGGATCAGAGACGAAATAAGACCCAGAAACGAGGTCTGTCCGGCGGCAGGCGGGCACCAACACCACCGTCCTGCCCTCAGCGGCAGCTCCGTGCTGACGGCCGCGACTGATGTTGCGGCTCAGAGCGCCCCGCTCCGTGAACCCGCAGCCCGAGACCGCGGCCGGAAGTCCCTGCCATCGTTTCCTTTCAAAATAAAAGCTTCGCCAACGGCGCCACAAACTACGAGCCTCAAATACAATCACATCAAATACTTGCAATTAGTAATGAAAAATAAAATAAGATACAATAAATGGTATAGCCAAAAACACAAAAGCAACGGAAAGCATTAATTGTATTTGTTTTGTATTAAGCTAGCAAGTGCTTCATGATGGAGGAAGTTTTAAATGAGTTGTGACAGAGAAAAATTCATACTAACTATAGTATTGTAACACTTTTATTAGCGTTGATAAGATTAAACAAACAGTATTGTTCTTAGTAATAACAGTAGCAGTAGTGACATTTGTATCAACGACTACCTCAGTAGCCGTTAGGGAAGCAGATGGACGTTTACTTTGATACTGAAGCTCGTTTCCGGTCTGTTCAAAATTTCTTATTTGTAACTTGACAGCTTTCACGCAGTTCTTCCACGTTTGACCCCTCAGCACCTGGAAAGGACGGTGGACTGCTGTACTTCTGTGAATGTGGATTTATACGGACAATAATTAAGATTCTGCTCTATTTATGTTGAAGAGAGCCAGGTTCCTCTAATTTCTGCCCTCATTTTAAAGAGACAGTATGGCTCAACCATTCATATTTCATGCATTAGTGAATGTCAGCACAGATTTAGAATTACTGTTTTAAGATATGATGGAGTTGAGCTACTTTGCATTCATAAACTGGGATCACAAGAGAGGCTTTGAATTTAATGGAGGCCAAATTGTTGTTGTTGCTTCTTATACTGCAGAAAGCTCATGCATTGTAGCCCCACTAATCATTTTGTCATCTTTCCCCCTGAATATTAAAATCTACTTGCATCAACACAAAAAGATCTGTATTCTTCACATATGGCAGTTTGGTCTGTCAACTACAGAGCTTGGATTAAAGGAGATGTCTTATGCAGCATGATGTGAAGACAAATCATGTGGAATCTGGATAATACTGCTCTTATCTCAACCCTGTCATGTCACAGTACCTGAATGAAAAAGTGTTCATCTCACATATGGAGGCCTGGCTCCCACATATTTAAGAAACTTATTGTTCAGTATGCATCCTAACAGAACACTTTACTCTCAAACTTCTTGCTTGTGGTTCAGTCCAGTGGGAGGCAGTGTCTTGTGGAGCCGGTTCCCAGTTAGTATCTGGGAAGCAGACCCCTCCCCGAGTCTGGTTCTGCCAGATGTTTTCTTGTTAACAAGTTTTTTTTCCCAGTGTCACCTCATGCTGTTCAGGATGGGGGATTCTACCAAAGTCAAGAGTTAATGCAATCTCTTGGCTTCTTTAGTAAAACTGTTTTTATGAACTGGCGTGACATGAGATTTGAACTGTGGGCTCCACTGGAATATACTGGATCATGTATTTGGAATAAACTGGATTGTGCGTGAATTAGAATGAACTGGACTGAATTGTAAAGTAACTTGGATTTAACTGGATAATATTTAATTTTGTAAACTTTCAGTGTTTTCTGTGTGAAGTGCCTGAAGATGACTTTTGCTGTGATTTGGTGCTCAATAAATAAATTAAATTGACCTGAACTGTACAGCTCAATAAATGGCATATTTTCTAAATTACGTAGTGCACCCCGACCAAAGTGACAATGTGGTTAAGCAGGAATATTTGATTTTGTTGTTACTTTATACACTCAGATAAATGTTTGCAAGAAAAAAGAAAAATGCCCTTAGCCTGAGGCTAAGCCAGTACTGAACAGCTGCTACAGCTGAGGGTGGTTCTGAGAAGAAACCTCTGAATGTTAAAGGAGACCCATGTTTTTTAAAGGCTGACATCATTCCAGAACACGGAACATGGGTTGGTTAAAATATCACAAATATAGAACTACAGCTCCCTCATCAACCATGTCGTTACAGCTGTGTCCATAGCAGTTGTCCTGGTCTTTAGAGGAGGAGTCAGCCACTTGACCTCACTCCACCCCCCTCCTTTGTGAGGTGAGGTGTGTATATTTTGAAACTGGCGTTAAACCTTATAGTGAGTTAAATTTGTAATTCTGGCCTCTAGCCATCTTTTCCATGTAGGGTATTCCTGCTCCTTCCGGCTACTATTGCTTCTTGTCTTGTAGCCAAGCATCTCCAGAACTGCTGGAGATCAGTCGGTTGGTCTCAGTGATGGCGTGGGTAGGGACAGTTCATAGTCCTGCATTCATATCCTCCAGTAGAGATTCAGATGGTACTCCGTTTAGTCTCGGTAAGTAGGAGTTAACCCCCGATCTCCTGTACCAAAGTCAGTAGCGGGGCACTGGGGGCTGTAACCCCCAAACTGGATTGGTGTCACCTCAGGCCTCTGCAGGAAAACAAGACAGAAACCTAAAGAACCCTCAGGCTCCCAGGAATCTGGTTAATTCAATATGAATGACTATGAATATATATTAGATTAGTTGTAATTTATTCATTCCCCAAGGGGGAAATTCAAAATGATGTATATAAATACTCTGCTCCTCACAGTTTGAATCAGCTCCAAACCCACCTGAACCTCAGCGATCTGGTCTCATATGAACTCAAGTGTATTTTTAATATTCTAGCTGCATCTACATCTGGCTGCAGATGAAGTTCTAAGGTCTAAAATAAGAGCCCACTTTAGGCCTTTGTGTTTGCAGTCAAATAATTTTCTGACGGATTGTTTCTGTTATTTTGTGCATATGTGATGTGTTGTGATTGTTTCGTAGCAGCCGGTGCTCTCCCCTGCTGTCTCCCCTGGCCAGGGAACTCTTGAAAAAGAGATTTTTAAATCTCAAGAGGATTTTTCTGACTGGCTAAATAAAGCTGAATAAAAATAAATATTCCAGTGGAAAACACATTGCTTGACAGGAAAATCTGTCCACAATGACAGAGACAAATCAATCATATTTCTTCTTGTCTGTATGCATTATTTATATACAGTACAAAAATCTAAAGAGATGCTCTTTCTTTCTTCTGCTCATGTTGGTCAACACACCTCACAGAACAACTACAATGACTGTACTTTAGACTTTTAGATTGCATATAGGCAACCTTGCACAAAGGTCAAAGGTCACATTCCTGTCAGTTTAAAACATAATACATAACTGAGTCAAATAAATGCATTTGTTTGGTCAATCTCAAGTTAATCATGTTGCTGCACACACAGTAACTTCTAGTTGAAGTAACAGCAATAGATGGTTTGGAGATTAAAAAAAAAACAAAGTGCACTTTTCTGAGCGGTGTGCTTGATTCGCTCTAAGACTAGCTGGTGTAGAGTGAATGTCTCTGGCATGCTTCCCCTCCTCATGGTCCAGTTGACTGGGATGTTGGTTCATTTTGTGTTACCAGTCAGAGTCAGCCCACTCAGTGCTGCACAGCCACTTGATGAGGCAGGTAAGAACAGCCTCCTCAGCAGGAGAAAGACGCAGGATGTGTCTTTCCTCCTTGTCTTGCAGAGTGCAAGGATGATGTTGGTGAATTCAAAACATATTAGAAATGCCTTTGCAACTGTATCTGTGGAGCCACGGATCAGAAAAATGTGAGTAAACTTGCATGTATTTATGGTTTATACTCAAACTGCATCAGATCAGCTTTAAAGACTAGAGTGCCCTCTTGTGGAGAAATAAATTATGACAGCATTGAGGCCTTTAATAAATAAATAAAAGCATAAAATGTGTTGCTTGAATTGTGACACTTTCTCTCCGCCAGCAGCTGTGTGAGAAGAATGAATGGACAGGCGAGTTTAGGTGTGTTTCAGCACTTTTAATATTTACTCCAACAGGCACAATTAAAACTTTACAGGGCTGTCTTCCTCTATGTGTGTGCCCACATGTGACTTCTTTTTCCATCCTGCGAGGCCTGCCAGCGGAGCCAGACGACAGTAGAAACCTGCTGCACCAGGAATACACACACACACACAATATTCTGCTGGTCCGCTCACACAGCTGAGGCTCGCTTTAGCTCACAACCCCCCATCAGCATTTCTGATTGAGATGTGACTCAACATGTGTTGCTTGCTCAGCTAAGCCTCAGTGACTCCTTGAGGTAGATAACATTCTCCAGTCACCTCAAACATCAGAGCTGTGAAACATACTGCTGACAATCCTATTCATCTCCAGAAACTTTTATTTAGCATCTTCTGTTTAAGGTTGCAACTTTTTTATGCACATGTACTGCTACTCAAACTCAGTAACCACATTTAAAACAACAAAACCCCTCTTTAATAATTTATCTTTACAACCTTCACACTTCTTAAAACTAAGCAGTTAGGGTTTTTTATAGTCTTGTGTTTTATATCTTTGGTAGCTAAAATAGTAAACTAGACAGTAACATTAAACTTCATGTAGTGAGAAACAGGATGCTTTCATTTTCATTTTCAGTCTAAAACTTGACAAACGTTGCCATCTTTGTACAAACCTGCTCCCTCTCCGTCCTTCTGCAAGATTCACACTGAAGATTAACACTCAAAGTAACAGAAGATCAATTATAATGCAACGAACACGACAGAGATCGTAACTAAAGAGTTACACAGGCATAAACAACTCAACAAAACAGAAACATACACAAGATGCATAACTGAAATATGACTTTCTGCTTAAAAAAATACTGCACGGCTAACGGTGAAAAGAAACTGTGGAGGTACACACGAGAAGGGCTGACGTCATGTTTCCTTTCTCTCTCTGAGGACTTCCTGTAGAATAAATTAGATGGGTTTATAAATGCATTTCCTCACTCGGACATTTGATTTTTAATAATTCAGGCAGAAATTAGGATCTTATTTTAAAAAAAAAAAGCTCTATCTGTACTATTAAAAAAGTTCCCAAAGGTTATTGGTGTAAGAATCCTTCCGCTACAGTACGGTCATGCTCTCAGCTGCACTGATTATACTTCCACAGTTTCTTTTGTGGTAATTTTGGCACTTTTCCATCCTACATAACAAGCCACCTACACAGTCTGGGACTCAAAGCCTAACATTTTTTTTAGTAAAACATAAAAAAAAATCAACACGGAAACATGACCATTAAACAGTTCTGGAATTGCCTTCTGTCTGCATCTTCTTGCCGTCTGGTAAGAATGTAGTTTTGTTGGCCATCAGACAGAGTCACCGACGGCTTCAGAACCAAGACAAATTCTGCAGGGAATTAAGTGCTGACTGGTTGGTTGACGAAAAGAAGGTTCTGCAAATTCAACAGAGCTGGAACCGAAACAGTACGGGAAGAACTACACTGATTCTCACATGTCGGCTTGTGTTTCTTCATTTATCATGTATTCTTTGTCAAATGCCAACGATTCTTGAGGGCAAATTAGATTTTAATGTGCAAACCTTTCAGTCAATTTATTAATTCGTTAAATTAATGCATGCTGTCAAACAGCTACTGGTTAAAAAAAATAAAAGAAAAAAAAATCTAAAAAGAAAATCTATTTGTTCCCAACCGAGCAGTCCTTCACACACCATAAACGTACATGTTCATTAAAAGAGCACTACAACTTATGGCTATTTTCCTTGTTTTTTTTCTGATGAAATCAAATAGCACTACTGGAAATGTAAAAGGTGCACATTCAGCATCCTCCTGGCTGGTCCTTTACCAATTCAAACCCTTGTAAACAACCAAAGAGCACAACAAGGACACACAGTCCCTCTGTCTTCATCACCGAAGCTTCTGAACTACACTGGTGGAAGAAACTTCAACAAGTTACTTTAAATCAAGATACTGCCTGCAAATGGTGCCCATTCACATCACCAATCAGAACATCACTATCTGCAGCAGAGCTATGAAAACTTTTACTTTACTTTACTGCATATTTTCTCAGGTCCAGAGCTGAAGGCTCCAAACATCACAAAAGACTACAATGTTTATAGCAATGATACGTATCCACTTCTTCTTTGCTGTTTTTTTTTTACAGTGAGAACCAGTAACGCGACAACATAAACACACAAGGGAAAGAATATGATGGTGGAGCAGAACAGAAGAGAACAGGGTTTCAGGTTAAATGTAAGATATAAAGTGTCTCTATGCTCTATCTTCCCTGTGCAGGGGCTCTATGGCTCAGCATGGACACACTGTGCTTCCACTCTGTCAGTCATTTCACGCCAGCAGTTTCCTTCATCCAGATGGTTTGCACACCGCCTGCCAGTCACAAGAGGTCCCGCCTTCCAACAATCCCCTACACGTCATGAAAACCAAATTAGGCTTCTTCCCTCAAAAATGCCCCGTGACCAGTATCCATGGCAACATGCCTGTGTGTGCAGTGTGGGGCATGAGAGGTTTTTCCTTTCTTTTTTTTGTTTTTTTTTAAGAGTAGATGGTGATGACTTCACGGCCACCGCCTCGCACCAGAAGGACACGGTTGAGACCCTCGAGGAGAACCTCCAAGAACTCCATGTCTGAGTGGGAGCAGTCAAGGTCGGATACAGACAGCATCATGCTCCCATTACACCCCACCACACCCCCAGTCCTTATGTAGGCTGCAGCAACAGTCTGCTCTGCATCACAGGGTGTACATTAGACTGAAACTGGCAGGGCAGGAGCATGCAATGAGCCTTTCTCACCACCTGAGGGCAGCAGAAACAGCTATGATCTCACCTCCACATACACATCCAGTACTTACTGAGCATCATTACTAACTGATCAGTGGTCTGATTTATTGATCACATGACCACATTTGACTGTAAAATTATTTCTAGTCAGCTTTTGGTTTCCACCTGCTACCAGCTGGTTTTAAGTTTGTGTAAGCATTTGATGCAATAGAGTAAAGCTGACGATTCAGCTGATAGTTATGATGAGGGGCCCCTTCACATGCTCCCAGTGACTAGTCCACAGCAGAAGCTGGTTTAAGGATACAATTCTCATCTCCACCTCGGTTCCTTGGTGGTCCAGGCATGTTGAGCAGAACCAGATGAGCTCCCTGGGACTTGTTGACCACCACTTCATTCAACTTGATAGCTGTGTGCATGCGACGAACGTTCGACTGGTTCCTAGTTTGACGAGATGTTCACAATGAGAAAAGCAGCAGTAACTATTTAAAAACATAACTAATACTCAATATTCAGACTTTTAAGAGGATGCACCATCTAAAACAACATGCTGAGAGAAAAACAGAAGAAGCAAAGTTTCAGTTAAAGCTTATTACGTGTTATCTCCAAATACAAATGAGGGGAAAAAAAGGCCCAGTTAAAGGACTGAGGCGATTTGAATAGAGGCAGCATTTAAAGGCAAAAGGACATGCATCTTCACAGTCCAAACCTGACAGTTTTATGATTTCACAGTGAACAGAGTGAGCACAGATGAAGAGTTTATTCACTAATGTTTGTCAAAAGCATCTCCTGCCTCTTTAAATGTTGCCTCTTTGTCATCACAGTGACAGAACACAGGTAATATAGCACAACATGTTAACTGCTAGAAGCCAAATTACAGCAAGGTAACAAAACCAAGCAATCTCAAAAAAATTCAGTATCAATTCTGTTGAATACAAAAACATGCACAATTTAATTCACACACCAAATTTACTAAAATGTTACATTTTGATCATGCAAGAAAAGTAGGCTTCGCTGGCCAACATGCTGTTTGATTGAAGCTGACGATGTAAACAAGGACACCACAGATATACAGAGACGTATGAGCACATGTGCTGGAGTCACCACAAGAGCAGAACATACAGAGCAAAGAGAATGCAACTTACAGAGTCTCCCACTCTCTGAAAGGAGGAAAATGGGACAGAACAACAGAAACAGGCTTAGATGCTTCTACATCAGCTCTGCAGCTCTCCCCACCACACTGCATGCTTCTGACTGTCCCAAACGGCCTGACCAGACACCCAAAGGTGACTCAAACGGACCTGAGAAAGTGCCATGGAGCCGTTTGATGTGCATGGTGAAGTTTTGGATAAATGTGCCCATCAAAGTCTCCCAGTCCCATCGGACTTCACTTTTATTACGTGGAATTTCAAACTTTGTGCTCCAATAAAAGTGGACTGGGACACACACTGATATTATGGACAGTATGTGATGAGAATATGTTAGTGCACGGTGTGCATGTGGCCTGGCCATGCTCTACAACTGAAATGGCTGAAAGTGGACACGCGTCACAAGCAGGCTGTATGCACATGCCATGCGCACAGTTGTCCCATTTCATCCCGTCGGGCTCAGAACCAGCACCATCACAAGCTACACATGCTGTCCTCACGCACCGAGGCTTCGGCATCATCCTCAGGTAAAACAGAGCTTCTTTTAAAGACTCGAATCTCAAAATGGTGCCGAAGTCATCCATGAGGCACACAAAACAACACCATGTCTCATAACAGATGATTCACGGGTATAAAACTGCACACTTTAAACGACAAATCCTTATCATGCTCTCACTTCAGCTGTAAATACACACGGGAGTTTGATGGCTGGCCGTCAAACAAACGTATACTTACGGCTTCATGTTAAACAGGTCGCGTACGGCCACGTTGGCATTGCACTCGCGGTTGCGGTTCCGCTCCGTGAAGAGCTTGTCTTTGGTCCAGGTCATGTGCACCCGCTCGGGCCCGGTGTCGGCCTTGTCGTTTACTGTGGCGTGAGAAGCTGTGTTCCTGTCATGGATGAGCTGGGCCTGCAGGGGAGCCAGAGAAGAGATGAGGAAAACAGTAGTGATGCACAGATGTCAGGATTACCTGGGGATGTTTCAGGGGAAGGGAGAAATAAATATAAGAATCCAGAAGGAGTGGAGAACAAATATGAACAGGGAGTTGCAGTTTTCATCCCTAATCTTTTCTAGACACTATCCAGATAAGCTGTATGCGAGATTAGAAATGTGTGCATCATCAGGACCAGACTTTGTCCAGCCTGTTAAGTTTAACGTGATGGTAAAGTTGAACTGAGCCTTGTGTGAACAGAGCTGGTGACTGTCTGGAGATTACACACCCATCTGATGTGTCTGCTGCTGCTGCTGGACATTTTTATCAAGCAACTGATGCAAAATCTGAAGATAAAACTAAAAAGAAAATCTAGATGTGAAGAAGATGGAAACCTGAACGTCTCACTAGAGAAATATGAGAACAGGACATGAGAACTTTGTTGGTAACAGCAGTCAATAGAGTTGTTGAATTTAAGGGATGGCAAGACACTGCACTGACACTGCAAGATCATCTTGCCTTCTTCATTCTTCACCTGAGCTTCCAGAAGAGGAGCACATCTGGCATGCACAGTTTCTGTTTCTACATGTCAGAAAGTGCAACTCTTGTTCTCTGTCACTGTGTAGTTGATGTGTAATAACAGATAAACAGCCCCATGGATGTTGAGGGATTATGAGATCAGGATAAAAACATTGAAACAAGACAAGGTGAAAAGATATACTGAAGGAGGTAAAAGATGAACAGGGAATTCAGAAATAGAATAAAAAACAAGAAGTCACTATATGACTGGAAACACAGGACGTATGGCAGAACTATAAGCAGGGGTCGTGAAAATTCACATGAATGAAATCACGGTAGTGAGCAATGAAACTATTACAAACCCTTAGAACATGATACTAACTACTCAGTTTGTATAAAACATCATTTAATCTGCTTACTTTGGATATCTTTGCTCAGATTTGTCAGTTTTTTCCACACACCACACTGTCATCTGTTACATAACTCACGTTAGTATGACAATGGACAGTTTAAGAACTTTTTCAGAAAGTTCCTTGTATTGACCAAACCAGTTAAGATACCATCATGTTTTTTCCCATAAAACAAAGAGTGTCATAGTGAGCGATCATACTGACATTCAGTGAACGATAATCTCATCTGTTGTATAACGTCAGTGTTCTGTCCTTTACTTGACGTGGGTGGGAGCAAGAGTCTTCTGAAGAATGGGTGCTCCAGGAAGACATTTATCAATGTTAACGTGAGTGGCAGGAGGCTGGAAGATGCCAAAATAATGTCTAAGGTGATGACTATGACTGAGGTCAAAAGAAAAAGACAGAGAGAAGAAGACAGTATTGCATGTCACAAACAGAATCAAGCAGGTCCAGGGTAAAGAGACTCAACTCATCACATACTAGTTGTTTTAAAGGGTCAAAGTCCATCGCATCACATTAAAGGTCATGCTGGGTTTTGTGACAATACTGTCCTCTCTGTCCAGTCCCAGTTTAGAGGAGTGGGGATGAGGTGGGGTTGGGGGGTATGAGGGGCTGGGCAGCAGTTTCGGGGTGCAACAGGCTGGTGTTCACAAAGCAGCTCTTAATGACTACAGTACAAAGCACTACTGCTGGGCCAATCTGGAGTTGTGCTTTTGTTGTCAGGTGAATCTGCAGCAGCTGTTTATTTTGGGAGGCTCTTTGTAGACTTCACACTGTTAATCGGCTTACGAGCAATGAGTAGTTTGTAGTTTTGGGCTATCTAAGGCTTCATGTTGGTGCACTGTAACACAGAAGCTCTGGATTATAGTCTGAGGTCTATATTAGGCTGGATGAAGCTGCTCCAGAGCAGCAAAGGCTGTGATGAAACATGGTAACACATCGTTTCAGTACCCTGGCATAGAGCATCACTAAGCAGCTTGAAGCATTAAGCTCAATGGACTTCCTGGAGAACGCTTTTCTCCCTCACTTTAATGAGTTGATGAGTGGTAAATCATAAATAAACCTGGCTCAGAAGAAGCTGAGATGATATGGGGTGGGGGGAGTTTTTCTTACAACTACTTTGACTTTTATTTCACTCTAGACAGTATGAAGCCCAAATATTTCATGTTTTTTCTCATCAACTTCATTTTGTTTCTCTGCATACATTTATTTTTTAATTTTCGGCCTGCAAGTTCAGTAAAACTTTTGCCTCTTTCTAATGTTGCCATTCCTTCTCACGAGACTAAAAAGATCATTTTGACTCTCAGGGATCACAACAACATTGTAATTTAGAAAGGCGTGTACTCCAGTGACCAAAATACTACCCTTGTTAATGTAATCAGAATAATATAATAGTTCTAATCACACTTCATCACTATTGATTATAGCTTTAATGTGTCACAGTCTGGGGTCTAAATTAGAGAAGAATGAACCATCATAACAAAACACTGCCCACCTGCATATCTATTTTTCACATGTGACAAAATGGGAGCAGATTAAAATTTTCTGAAATTTTAGTCCAGATTTGAATCCATGAAGTCGAAGATCATTAAACAAAGTTCAGTGACAACTGTAGCCAAGAACGCAGCTTTGTGAAGACGGCTCTGTGTGCCTAACAGTGAGAGACAGTGGGTGGACAAAATCAGTCTACCTCGTCCTCCTGAGTGTCCGTCATCTGCGAGGACTGCCGGCTGAGGCTCTCGGTATCACCCTGGTTCTTCCTCCGGATTGAGCTACGTGATTCATCTGTGATACTCTGAATCTGAAGGGTGTGCCGTGGCCCAGATAGGCAGTAGTGGATGAACAGGGAGAGGGGCCGGTTGTCATATAGCTCAGCAAATGGCCACGTATTACTGAAATGACTATTAAACTGCTGGCATTAAACTAAGACAATAATTATCATCTAGTGTTTTTTTTTTTTTTTTTTTTTTTTTAATCTTTGAGACACACTTGTGATCTTATGAGCTGGTTCTCAGTCATCAGGGCCATGGAAACACTAAAGAATTTAAACAGAATCCAGCTGGACCCTTTTCTCTTCGTTCAAGTCCAGTTACCTTCTATTCAAGCTTTGTGATATAATCTTATGTATATGTCAAGACATTTAGTGATATAGGCTCAGGTGATATTGCCACTAGTGCTCAGTTTGCACAAACAAAGACAAAAGATTTAAATTGCATTTAGTAGCAAGAAGCAACACCTCAGTTTATAGTTTCATGCAGAGAAAAAGCAGAAAGCAGCTTCAGCTATGAGAATGAATGCAGAGTGAAGCTCTCGTGTACTTCACCTCTCTCTCTCTCTCAGTCCTGGAAAGCTGCATTTGTTTCAGCATCTGAGACCTCTGCTCCATCATCAGTGTCTTCTCATAGGTGAAGGCTGAGATGTCATTATCATGCTACAAAGGAGAGGAGAAACACTAACTAACAGGACTTGGAGACATTTCCATCTAAAGACCGAAAAAAAAATCAGGTTGCAAAAATCCAGCATCCATAGAAATGACGTTCGATGGTTACCTTTATCCTTTAAGTATGTCTGCTTACAAATACACATGAAAATCAAATATCTCTCACTATAAATATTTAACAAGCAAAACAGACAGAACGTAAGTCATTGAAAAAGAAAACAAACACAGCAGGATGTATATTGCTATTAGAAAGAGAGAGTTCTGTAAGTGTGGTTCTTTTGGAGCCCCAGAACATCTGGAAGTTTTCAGGCTCGTGTTATGACTCAAGAACAACATTCTCGACATATGAAATCTACAGGCTGCAGGGTAGTTCTGTTCCCTTAATCAAAGTCTCACCATCTCCACAACTTCCACCTCAGCATCTAGCCGCAGGTGGTAGAGGAACATCTGGAGATCTTTCTTCATTTGGATGCTGTTGTCATCCATCTGCGCAACAGTGAAAATACGCATCTTACACTTCCTCCACACCTGCAGGAAGGAAAGACATAAAACACAGTGGATTATTAGCAAAATAAAGCTCGTATAGATAAAGAAATGAAAGAAAAAGACACCAAAAAAAAAAAAAAAAAAAAAAGGAGAACACACCAACCTTGTGCTGTCGCACCAGGAAGGGCAGCAGCATTAGCATGCCTCCATCATGAACCACCCACCACACATCAATAGTACCCTCCCCAAGGCGGTCCTGGTTGTTGGGAAAACTGTCCACATTCTTTGCTACCAGTAAGGCCTGGTGCGCTGCTGTGGTCTCACGTATTGTCTCTGGATGGACAGCAGGACAGAGAGCGTATGAGAGACAAAACCATGGAAATGACCAAGTTGAGATCCTCCGTGAAGCAGAAAGGGACAGCAGCTATACAAATGTAAACCCTGTATCACATCATTACGCTGACTGGACTGCACTGTGTACATAAAGTCTGATACTCTCACAATTGGCACGTGATTTCAGACTTCAATATGTATGTAGAAACCATTATACTTTAATAGGACCATAAATCCTATTTTAATCTACCTTGACTGTATCTAATAATATGGGAAGGGAATGCATCCTCTCATGTATATATTCTATTATGAACCATCTCCTACACGGTACCTATGAAGTTTCTCCAGGACTGCGGGTCATTGGATTGTTTCCAGGTTCCAGGCCAGGCCATCAGGACTGTGTTGTGCTTCATGCCTCCCAAACCTGCAGACTGAATGAGGTGGGACACGCCATCTCTGAGGTTTGAAGACACCACAACATGACAGAAACCCTTTGTACGCTCAGCTGACATGACAGCCTTGATGTTCTGGAGGAGAGAGGAGAGAGAAACAAAGGACAGCCAAGTTGAAGGAAGTATGGAGGAAAAGTGTAACTGCTTCTACAGCACTTACTGATAATCACAATCACAATTAATATTGCTGATACGTGATACAATGTGTCTTACATTAAAAGGCAATATTAGGCATACAGGCCAAATTCGAGAAAATAAGTAAAACACAGTGGACTCGTGTGAATCAAACAAACCACAGAACAATAAGAAATCAACATCATCAAATAGAAAACGCGTGGAAAACTGTAGGGGAAACTATTACAGAAGTACACAAGCACGCAGACATTATATAACCAAACAGATCTGAGTGTTTCTAAATGTGGATACAAAAAAGCTGGACGTGAAACGCCTGGTCGTGGCCACAGCACCAGCCTTAATGACTATAGGAAGCTCCACCGTAAGTGCTTTGTGGACTATTTGAAAGGTTGTGAGGGTGATTTTACTAACAGCCAAAGTAGTAATTCCATTACTGAAGTTATATGATCATAATTCTGTAAGTGTGCTCAGATTTTTATTTATTTATTTTTAGGTATGCCAGCAAGTTGAGTGCTGGCATACCTTCTGTTCTGAACAGGTCTTACTGGAAAACATGCCATGACGTCCCACCAGCAGCCATGCCCTGCTTAATAATAGCACACAAGACATTTTAATGCCCACAACAAAATTAGCAGCCTGCTTTGGTCTCTCGGGTATCCATTCAGAACCAGTTGATGGATCTGAACAGGTTGCACTCAGTGCAATTTGAGATGTTGCTGGTGTGCGTGATTGTTTGTGCAGGAAAAGAACAGCTTTTGAAGCTAAGTCAAAGAGGAGTTTCCAACAGTTACAGTCACTGCTGACTTTGGCCAGGAGGTGGCAGAGTAAATCTGAGACGCCGACAACTCTGTATATCCTGACTGACAAGGCAGATTTGCTGGTGGATCTAGAGGTGACTTTGTAACTCCTCTTAAACTGTCAATCAAAAAGGCAACATGAAACACATTTTATATCTTTATTTTATTTTATTTATTTATTTTTAGTCACAACTGTGACCATGAATTTCCAGATTTGAAGAATAGAAACTGAAACATAAAGGACCAGTCTGAAGGGCAAACACATCCCATTTATTCTGAATGAACAGAGACCAAACGTCTGACCGGTGCTGTACCTGTCCGCCGATGTTAACATGTCCACCATACCTGCTCAGCCTTCTTGGCCTCTGTGTCCTTGGTGAGGTAGGTTCCTTCTATAACATTGCCCACAATCGTCAGGCCTTTCCCTGCCTTTAACTGAGTGGTGAAGGACAGCAGACGAGGGTGTTTAACTCCTTGATCCGAGTCCAGGTTCAGGAGCACCAACAGCTGAGGCCTGGGTACATCAAAGCCAGACTTAACTTCTTTGCCACATGGTCAAGGGACACAAAAGACCCATACATGCACAAAACAGATATATCTGTCCTATAAAACAACATAATTATTTTGTGTACAAATCAAAATGAATAAAGATGCTTTTAACACTTATATTACAATCTTGTGATGCAAAAGTTGTGGGAAATCTTTTTGAAGAGTGGCTGTGGGAGCATTACGGGTTCCAAGCAATGATAGCATCTCAAGTAATCAAAAATAAAATAAGCAAATAGTTCAGTAAAACATCTAAACAGAGCAAGCCAAGTAAGTGAAGCTGCGGGGATATTTGAAAACATTGCAGATCAGCCAATGTGGAACTCTGTGTCATGTGAAGCTTATCGCCTTCTCTTACAGATTAAGTAGAGAATCAACAGATTAATCAAATTCACCCTCTGTGTCCATCCCTGTCTTCTCAGTCTTCACCCAAACAGTGACCTCATGTCACCAATGTCCACTTCCAACACGCCCATTTAAAGATCAAAGAACCTGTACCTCCAGTTCTTGGTGTGTGGTGGCGCATCCTCAAGGCGATTGAGCGCGTAGCGGGCTGCGTTGAGAGAGAGGCCTCGGATGCCATCGCCCCACTCCTTCTCCGCTCTGTAGAGGCCAACAGAGGAATGAAAAAGAGTTCAGCGCAAAGAAACAAAAACATATGTGAAAAATAGACAATCATGAAAAATACCAGACGCATCACTCTGTCCTCTGTGCAGTTTTATCAGTCAACACAAAAGTTTGAACAAGTTTGTTTATTTAAGCACCATTTAAACATTGTATTTATCAACTCCAGGTTGATCTTTACTCCTCTGATTCCATTTTTTCATGCTCACTTCCAGCACATATTCACTTTTGCATATCATGGATTTACTGCACACACACATAATAAGTTTTAAACCATCACAGTCTTACCCTCGGTATTCTATGTATTTGTAGATACAGCCAGCGATGACCATGGCAACAATAGCATAATACCAGGAGGAGATGAACATCAGAGCAAGACATAAACTCATCCCCAGGAATGACAGAGCCCTGCAGCGGGAAGGAAGAGGAAAAAAAAACAAAATAAATTAAAACGTTAATCATTTATACAGCTGATTAACTGATTCATCTGTGGAAATGTAGTAGAAAAATGAAACAGTTCAGAATGGATAGATGACAAGACTCCTCTCAGTATAATAGTCAGTCTGTGCAGTGGAGCTCATCTCAATAAAACACAACCCACGCTTAAATAAATGTGTTCCTGCTGAGATGATATGTGGCGCTCTCAGCATGTGTAAAAAGATTTTTAAAAACACATTAATCCTTGTGTAATGAGACCTTGAAGTGAACCTGAACCTTTTCTGGCAGTGAGAACATGCTGCACCCTGAACAACACATAGTTTAACACTCACCAGTGATAGTACTTGAAGCGTGGCCTCCAGTTGGGTGTTCGCAGCAGGGTCTGAACAGCACAGGCGAGGTTGACAAACAGGTAACACATGAGGAAAAACCTGTGGGAACAGGCACCGAGGCAGGACATACTACTTACTCCCTTATCACCTAAATCTCCACTTTATGACTCACTGTAAGATGCTTAACGAAGTGATATACTTGATGGATAACAGACTCCATCTTGTGATCTGCCTCTATGAAAAGAGGTCATGTGATACGACTATGCAAACAGATACTGACATGGAGAGGATAGGAGCTACAGCATCCAGGGAGGCAATGAGGATGCCAATCTCGCAGATCCCAGCAGTCAGCAGCAGAGCCCAGGTTGGTTCTCCATTAGCTTTGCCATGACCAAAAACCTTCCAGTAGAAAAATACAACCCCGCGTTAAAGTGGAAACACAATAGGATGAATACTGCATACATATGTGGTGATTGACTGTCTCACATGAAGGAAAGGCACAATGCCATCTCTTGCGATAGCCTGCAAGAGGCGAGGGGCACCGGTCAGACTCTGCAGACCGGCCCCACAGCAGGAGAAGAACGAGCCAATCACGATGACCCAGGGGGAGGGCCAGGACAGTGTGCCTATAACAAGGTTCCCTTTTACCGAGTCACCAAATCTACAACACCAAAAAAACAAGAATTCAACAGGCTGTAACAACGTACATCAAGGATTAAAATTCTTCATATTTAGGAGTTTACATTCATTAGCACGGTCTTGTCATGATGAAAACTTTCACCATATTCTGCCACAGAAAAACCTTTTTCCTCAGAAGGCTAAGGATCTGGTGATGTTTCTATTAGTCAAAGCTCACATGTGACACACACATGACCATGAAAGTCAAAGACAAAGACAATATGAATCACTTTGGGCTCTAAGTTAAAGGTTTATGAATGAAACAACATGCATCCTTTCTTCAGACTGCTAGGTGTTGTGATCAGGTGAAGCAGCTTCAGATACCAAACTGTATAATGGTATCAGCTGGTATTTGACAGAGACAAGTCTACAGCACTGTTTCCAGTTAGATTTTACAGGTTTTGTTGTTTATCACATTTGCTGTGATTATGCACACATTAGGGGTGCACGATAACTATCTGGCCGATAACAGGAAATGATGACGTCATTGCCATAAGTCCGATATCATGACGAATAGCCCGATAACATATATATTTTGTCAACGCGGCAGTGTCTTGCTCCCTCTGAGCCTTGAATAACCGGCAGTGAATGTTATGTATAAGTTACATTGGCATAATCAGAAAAACGATTACTCAATAAGGAAAATCAAGAATACCCCCTCATGCCAGAAAACAACTCGTTAACTCGGTCATAATTTTGGTAGTTATTGACTTGAATTGATATTTGCAGTATTTTCCCACATGTTACATATAAAAAAAGAAAAAATCAGAAAAGGCTAAAAGAACGACTAGCAAATGAGGGATGGTGGGAATTTACGTTACACCTTGAATGCAGCATGAAGCATAGACGCTGATCACAACAAACATGGCGGTGATTGCATGGAACTTCGTCAAAGTTTCAGAAGAAGATAGTTGGCTGATTATTTGTGACGAATGCTCCAAGCGAATTCCACGAGGAGGGAAGCACAAGCTTTAATATGTCAAACCTGATCAGCCACCAAAAACATAACCATCGCTTCCATGGAGTTTTGAAATCACGCTAACGTGAGCTAACGTGAGCAAGCCAGCAGCAAATCTCCCTTCCCCTCCCTTTCCCTCTGCTCTTCCTCACCTCTCTCATCTCAAGCTTCCATGAGATTTAAAAAAAAAAAAAAAAACTACTGAACCTCATTTACTTTAAAGGTATTAAATTAAATGGAAACACAAGTCAAATCCTTTAAACGTAAATCTTTTTCACTTAGTAATTCTGATGCATGTATTTCCATCAGTTCAAGGAGCCTTTATTTTTTTATATCAGTCAGTAATGCACCTTATTTAAGTTGATGTGAGGTATCAAATAGGTTTGTTTGATAGCTTTATGAAAATGTTTTTCAATGCAAAAAAATAAATGTGTTCATTAAAAGAGTCAAAACTATTTTTGTTCATAGTATTGATGTAATGATCTATGGTACGTGTGTGTTATCGCTTATCGGTATCGGCCTTTAAGAGCTGAAAGTTATCGGTTATTGTATCGGTTTTAGAAAACAGTTATCGTGCATCGCTAGCATACATTATTAATTTTCATATTGACTGACCATAATAAGACTTTTAAAGTTACATTTAAAGCTTTGTTTCTTTCAATCTGCTCTAAAACAGGGCATTGTGAAACAGAATGGGAGAAGAAAACATAATTTCTTTCTATTATCTTCAGAAAAACCACAACAATTTTTCATACTTTGCACTAAATGTGCACAGTATTTTAAGGTTTTAAACTCTCACTTGTCTCGAAGGAGGGGTCCCTCAATACAGGCACCAAACAGAATCACACAGGAGACGTCTGGGGAGAAGTGCTCAGGAGAATGAAATTAATCCAGAGGCAAAGCTTCAGACAGATTACAGAGATGACACACATAACGGTGGGCTATATTTGTCTTTTGCTATGGCTTAATTCCTCTTCTCTGTGCCTCCAAACTAAGTATTCCCTCCAATAACCTATAATACTAAGCTGGCAGCTGTCACATAACAGTGTAGCATTATTAAGCAGAATCAGCAACACCATCATAAATTCTAAATCAACCACTTTTGAAGCATATATAAGCATAGTGAGCTGAGTTTTTTCTTCTTTTAAATCTGTGTTACACTGCCAGCTGCAAGGATACAGATCACAGAGGTTGTTGCAATAGCCAGGATGGTCCCAATGGGGATGGACTTCTGGGCATCCCTTAAGTCACCTGACCGATTTGAACCAGCCATGATACCTGAAAGGCATCAAAACAGAAAATCCAACTTGAAATCTTAAGAAACTGAAACAGACAGCCCATTAAAACAGCTACACATATACTCAGACAGCATGTGGGTGTAGATGTATAGACTGGTGTAGTCTCACCAGTAACAGAAGGGAAGTAGATGCCGACTAGCAATGTGAAGAAGGTGGTGATATCATTGACCACATAGGGCAAATAAATGTCCTTAGAGGGGTCACTTTCCCCCAAAGATGACAGCTTCGTGGTTTCTACCAACATTCCAAGAGGGCCGTACTCCGACCACATGTTTTCTACAAGAGAAACAGAAAAAAAAAAGAAATAAAATTATGCTGACCCCCTAAATGTGTTGTCTTCAAGGAAATTCATAAATCAGGAAATAACAGCTGCAAATACATAAGCAGGTCTCGTGTCTCTGTGGCAGTCAGGAAATGGACTGAATATTACTTAATAAATAAAGCAAAAACAAACAAACATAAGGTTAAGATCCAAGACCAATTTATTAACACTTGGTGGTAAATAAAGTTGTGTATGTCCATTTTAATTTAAATGATTCCCTCTTCTCAATGTGAGAAGCAACATAAGCTTCAACGAAGGTAGCAAAAGAAAGCCACACCTAAATAAACGTATACACGTAAACTATTGGACAGTGATGCCAGCCTGAAGGGTCAATATTCTTGTTACTGTCTTAGTGGAACAAAATTGATGAAGTAGCTGATGGAAAAATACTGCAAAGAGTTTGCTCTGGACAGATCAAAGTTCTAGACACCCCAATACACAAAACAGGCAAATAAAGTTGAATCAACAAGGATGGAATATTCCAGAAGAGGAGGAGGTCAGGGTGGAGTTACATAAACAGGAAGAGTAAAATGAGCTCTTATGGAACTGTCCAAAACCTTTGTGTGCTTGTCCCAGCTCAGAAGAAAAATGACAAGAATGCATTTGTGCTGATGGTTGGCAGCAGAACTAGTGTTTTCATGGCCAGCAGTTATGTAACATGAGCTAAACCCAAGGCTTGTGGTGTACTTAATAAAACATTTTTTTATCTGTAGCTGTGTATATTCAAACTAATGACTCACAAAGTACACAGTTTAAGCCTCTATATATATATACACACACACTATATTGCCAAAAGTATTGTCTCACCTGCCTTGACTCATATGAGCTTTAGTTCATCTCCCATTCCTAATCAATATGACATGGGTCCATCCTTTGCAGCTAGAACAGCTTCAACTCTTCTGGGAAGGCTGTACACAAGGTGTGTTTATGGGGATTTTTGACCATTCTTCCAAAACCGCATTTGTGAGGTCAAACACTGATGTTGGAGCAGAAGGCCTGGCTCTCAGTCTCTGCTCTAATTCATCCCAAAGGTCTTCTATCGGG